>VXBT01006743.1:308940-423591 GCA_013400235.1 Oriolus oriolus
CACGCTGCAGCAGGTGCGGTTCGGCTGCTGCTCGTGAGAGTGGAGCCACGGCGGGAAGTTCACGGAGAACTGTCTCCCGTGGGAAGGACCCCACGGCCTCGGAGTGAAGGACTCTTCTCTCGGAGCAGTGGAAGAAAATCTTGGTGATGGACTGACCAAAACCCCCCTGCCCTGCCTCCCAGCATTGTCGGTGGGAAGGAGGGAGGGCCTGGGGGGGAAGAAGGTGTTTTAAGGGCTTGTTTTACTTCTCATTATCTTACTCTGATTCTGTTAGTAATAAATTTCACTCAGTAATTAAGATTGAGCCTGTTTTGCCCTTGAAATATTTTCTCCCGCTCTCCTTATCTCACTCATGAAGCCTCCATTAACCCTTTCTCCTCTGTTCCCTCCGTTTGCCCAGCTGGGGTAGGGGAGGGTGAGCCAGCGACTCTCGTGGGTGCCTGGCGTTGGGCCAGCGTCAAACCACGACAATAGTCTTCAAGGGTCAATTCCTTCTGTGCTAACACAAGCAGGCTGCAGCACAGCATCACAGAACATGGTCTATTGTCTCTGCAGGCTGGC
Source organism: Oriolus oriolus (assembly GCA_013400235.1). NCBI lineage: Eukaryota > Metazoa > Chordata > Aves > Passeriformes > Corvidae > Oriolus > Oriolus oriolus. The sequence continues at coordinate 309,502 of VXBT01006743.1, forward strand.
GGTGGCTTCCCTCCTTGCTCCTGCTTTGCTTCTGGTCAGATGTATAGCTTTGTAGGGATGAAAGGGAAGAGGAAGGGGAAGGGGAAGGGGAAATGGAAGGGGGAGGTTAAATACTAAACATCAGATTTTACAGCCATTTTATACTTCCCAGAGCCTCATCTGAGCAGAGGAAGGATATTTTGGTTGAAAGCTCATGGAGAAAAACAAAGTTATTTGAAAGACATTACCAGCAGTAAAATCCCTTCTTGGTCTGAAAATGAAGATTTATTTCCACTAAGAATACCCTTAATTTTATCAAGAGGTCATTGTGCAGAATCTCAGGCAAATGTAACATACTTCTGTAAGAAAGACCTTGAAATCTAAAGACATATATAAGTTAACAGGCTCCAGTTAGAAATCTGTTATAATTAAGAGCTGGTTGAGGAAGACAGTTCATGTTTATAGGCTGAGACTTATCTTGAAACACCTTGGAGAATATGCCATATGCATCACATGGCAGTAGAAATAATGGTATGCTTACTTACAAAAAGTCCCTGGTTCTCAGGGAGTTATCAGGCACTTCAGAAAAACAGAACAGAACGTTTCTATAGAACCACAGTAAATTATCATCTTTATTGTTCCACCAGCATTTTTCCCCCCTTTACCTTGTCTTACTCCACACTATGCATTAATTAATCACCATTATATAAAACTTAAATCTTAAATCACATTGCAGAGTACTTAGGATTCAGCCCATTGGTTAGTAATTAACCTACCTTGCCTTTAGCCATAAACCTTTACATCGCAGCCCTGCTTTTGATATATGAATCAACAAGTCTGAAAGTCTTAAACTCTGCTGAGATTAATAGCTGACCGACTATAAAATAGATTTTTCCATTTAGAGGCACCTCTTACTCTTTGAAACTTACTGCTTTCTCAAAGGTGAGTTAATGTGCCACATAACTGTGACTTAAGGTACCATGGAATTTAAGATTTCACACACAAATGACAGTGATAGGATTCCTCTTGATTTGCCACCACTTGCAAGTTGGTATGTTCTGTATATTCCTGCCAGGAGAGCTCTTCAGGTTTCTGCTGATCTGTTAGGGTAGCTCAAGGCAACCATCTGCATCTCCTATTTGCTTCTGTTGGTACAACCTGCCCGTTTAAGACAGAACAGGGCACCAGCCATGTGCATTGCATCCTTTCAGGTGAACGCGACTCATGTTCTCCCTCACAACAGGTCTCAGCCATCCCTCTGGACTCTGAGCGCCTCTGGGAGCACCTTTGGGCCTGCAGGGGACAAAGTAAGGTACAGATCAGACCATTTCCATTCTACCTTGCCACAAATATGGTAACTGCATTTGCACTGTTCCTCCTTCAACTATGACAGAGCTCCCAACAGGCTCTTGCTTCTTCCTTCCTTTCCAGAAAACTCTCACTTTTGGTAGCACGAGAAGTTCTTCCTTGCTTCCTTCCATTTCAACATGAGGATGACCTTCCCTAAGAGAGGCTGAGCTATTTTGCTGTTCATTTGTACCCACTCTGTGGACTGGGCAGTGTGCAAGCAGCACCTGACTGATTTTCCTAAGGCAGTGGTGGTGGGAGCAGACAGAGCTGCATATGGAACTACTGGCAACTGATGTCAGGAATAATCATACCTGTTTATTCAGTAGGGGCCAGAACTGAAATGGAAACTATATTTTCTCTTATTCACGTCTTTTTGTTCCCTCCCTTTGTTGCAGAATAGGATTCTGGTTTTTAGAAGCACTGGTTGAAGAAAAGAGGGTGAGGAAGAAAAGATTTACAGAAAAGAGAGGGAAGGAGAGAGGAAGAGAGGGAGAGGGAAAAGGAGGGATGGAGGGAAAGGATTAGGGAAAAGGAGTGGAATTTCAGCTAAAGGCATTAGGTAGATGTCTCAGTAGAAATCCTAAACAAGGGAAAATCAAAGTATAATCACGAATCTTCTCATTATATTTCCGAAACAAGAAAGTTTGGGGACCTAACTGGATCTGGATGAAACATCCCTCTCTTTCTTTATTAGTCAAACTTCAGAAAGAGATCTGTGGCCCACTTAAATTACTAAAAATTGAATTGCATTTAATTCCCAGTTGATTACAAGCAATTGATTTGGTTTCATCACAAGGAAATTACTGAGATTAATTGGGGGGGAAAAAAAGCATGTGGAAAGACTTCTTGGCTCCTGCACAAACATTAGGGGGGAAATAAGGACATAACAGCCTATAAGCAGTTACTATCTTATCAAATTTCTGCTAAAGTGAAATATTTTAGGAACAAAATAACTGCTTGCATAACTAGGGACATTTCCACAAAATAAGAATGACCTTAAAACAAGATAGCGCCTGAGATTATTTATTTGACTATGTCCCTTTAAAAGAGAAAATCTCATGCTATGAAAGAGAAGCTCATTAGATCATTGCTTAGATCAGCTCTTTTGGACTCTTTATTGATATTTTTTTACCTCCCACAGCCTCATTAACAGACTGGCAAGGTTCTTGCTTATTTTTCTCATTCCTTGTGGAATACATAGATTTCAGATCATTTTTATCCTTTACTTAACTTATTTTCCATGCTGGAATTAATCACTTTTTTCCTCACACTTGAAAAGCTAGAAAAATGCACCCCCTCAGATTTAATTTAAAATAATTACCTTCAGTATGATTAATAAAAGAGTACATTATAGACATGTGGAGGTGATTTTATTTATTTGATATTCTTTGTCTGACCAGCAGTAGCATAATAGCAGGAATATTAAAAAGCAACAGGGACTTGACATCATCCTACTTTTACAGGACAAGTATTCTTACGGAAAAAGAGGAAACTTTCCCTGAAGGGAAAGCATGTTCTTGGCAAGGCCTTGAGCTGTGACTCAGGGTATCAAAAGTCATTTTCCTGTTCCACCACAGATTTTCTCTGTTATCTTGCACAAGATTGCTTAAGCTGTGTGCCTGAGCAAAAGTTAAAAATATCTTCCTTCCTTTGACTGCTGTCATGACTCTTTATCACATGCCCTTCAAGAGAAAAAACTATCACATCTCTCTGCGCATGTCTCTGCAGGGAGGGACTAAGCTGCCAGGGAAGCAGACACAGCTTGCAGTGCTCCCTCTGCCCATCACAAGGGGAGCACAATATCCAGAATTCACCGCTCAGCTAAGTCACACTCAGTGAGCGCTAGCCGGTCTCCCGGCGTTTTGGGACAAACATGTTGGATGCCCACAGAATGCTCACTACAGTGTGTTACGGTAGATTTTGGAGCTGAGTAATGCAGATTTCTGACATTTGGAGAACTCAACCAACAAACTGATAGAGACTCATAGAGAAGTTATTGTTCTTTATATTGCAACAATTAAGTCTAACATATTTTTCCAAAATACAACTTGGAAAAATAACAATGATTAGTTATTAGAAAGCTATGCCTAATTATATATAGATACAGATTTAGCTATGTGTACATATATGCCTCTCAAATACCGGCTTATTGTTGCTTTTAATGTCACAAGTTGAAATCAGTGATTGCTTGCTCTAATAGTTAAGCTTAAATTCAGAATTTTCCAACTTAAGTCAAAGAATACTGATGCCTTGAGGCTGGCTACCTAAAACAGAGAACAGACAAGAATAAGAGAATAAAGATAGGTATTTATTTGAAGGGCCTTCAAAGGTACACCCTGGGCAGTCAAAAGGCTACACCCAAGATGGATGCTGGGTCATGGGTTCTTCACACTTTTATAAGTTTGGTCCATTTGCATATCAGGGTTAATTCTCCAATTATAACCTCAGTACATGATGTAATTACCCCACGTTTGCCCCCTCTTTAGAGGCTTTTAGTTTAAACATGTTGGGGCCTGGTGTCCTTGATGTGGAAATCTAGAGAGGGTTGTTATGTCTAACCAGCATGAGAGAACAGCAGCTAACAGGCCACAAGAAACGTCAGAGTTACACACTAGGCAGTACAGGATTTGAAAAACCTGTACTAAAACCTAAGGCATCAATACAAACACACACAGTTTAACAATTAGTCAGAAATACTACTTTTGCTTGGACTTCTTATGGTGCCACTAAAGGAGATGTCTTTACAAAACATGGAATTTCACAGAACACAGGATATTCTAAACCTGAAACTGAAAAATAAGCTTAGAAAAATTAGTTCTACCTTAAAAGCCTTCATTTTTCAGTAACGGTTAATCTCTGCTCTGCTCTCTAAACTCTAACAATGTCAGAATATGACCCAGAAAGGCAAAGTGTGATTAGACTTCAGACTAAAACACCTACCTTTAGATGTGTACACAACAGGGTCTACAAGTGCACGAGGTATCCAAGGAAGTATACTATGGTCAAGGAAGATCTATCCAGTAGAGTCAGTGGTGACTCAGGATTAGTTCAAATCACTTAGACATCTGAATTTGGTTAGATAAATTGCATTTTAAACTTTGTTAGCTGTACTGATTAGGTTTCCAATAATCTGGGCTGAATCCTGCCTTTTTTATCTCCAGTTGACTACTCACACACAGTGTGTGCTCTGTTAGTGAAAATTGATATCTTGCAATCATCTGGAATCCACCAAATAGTTTGGGTAGCCTTGTAATAAGCAGCACTGCAAGGTTCTATTTCATGTGTGAGCTGCACCTGTCATAGCTGTTTATGTTTTGAACAAGTTAGACTTGTAGTAACACCTCCAGGGCTAATGAAGCCTTGAAATGGTTGATTCAGTGGTTGATGGCTCAGGGGCAAGGTCTGCACATAGAAAACATGATAGTGCCCATAAAATCCTGCCCTGGGTGCTGCAAAATGATTATCTAAGAGAGAATAAGGATTCAGTATTGTAGCTACATGCAACATCAAATCACAAGTCTTGACCAAAAGGTGTCAGAAGTATCATCTCAGCCTCTCCTCCCTGACCGATGCTTTCTCCAAGTCACTAGCATGAGCACAGTAAGGTCCCTACCCGGCTGGCTGTCAAACATGCCTCGATCATCCCTGGAAAATGGCCTAAGTATTTAGTCTGATAGGTTGGCATGGTGATAGAAAGCTGAGTGTCAGTAGAACATCAAAATCTCTGCAGTCTTTTCCACATTGTTACCCATTCTTGTGGCCCAATAGGTAGATGGGATGTTCAGCACACAGCTTGGTAGAAGTGGGCAAAATTTAAAGGAAACGCCTGATGACCTTCATAACCTGTGCTGTGAGAAAAGTATCGCCAGCCATGTAAAATGATTTTAATACATGTCCATACACTTTGAAACTTCCACATGAAACACCTTCAGCCAATCTCCAAACAAGACAACGTAAATCGAAATTTTTAAAGGATGTAGGAAATTGGGAGGTACTTCGCATTTTAGTGTGAGTTTTGCCACTGCTTTTCATAAGAAAAGATCATGAAGGCCCAATAATCAGGTGTACGTGAAGAAAAGCATTGAATATCAAGTTTAGGGATTGAAGAGCCTAGAAGACCACAAATCTAATAATTATTTCTTAGAACTTGATGTTTTCCTTGGCATGCTTACAGAATTACTGTGGTCTCCTAGTGAACGTTCAAAGCTTGAGCACTCCCCATCTGTTGCTGATAGCTGGGGTCCCAACTGTTCGCATTTTCAAGAGTGTGCCAAAGCACTGAGTCACTCATTTGTTATCTCCAGCATACTGTTTTCAAAAGTGTTTAGGACACTCAGTCTGACAAAGTCATTGCTGAGGCAAATTCTTGATACTGGGGAAATTTTAAAAGGGAAGTTTGTGGAGGAGTTTTTGTGGTTATTTATCTTCGTAGGAAGAGATAGGGCTATGTGTAAATCAGGTTCACAAAAGTTACATTTCCGTTCTTTATAATTAATTTATTTGATCTTGCCAAGCAACTAGTCATAAACTTATCTTCTCATTTTACTCATTTGTCCTCAGGAAATGGTCTTTTAGGACTATCATGGAATATTATGAATTGTAATTTATATTAATTATATGTTTATGATACTGCCAACAGATGCGAAGTATGAGACACTGTGCAAACAAATATAAGATGCAGCACCAAAGGATTGCAGACTAAAAAGACCATTTGTTTACTGTTCTTCAGTACATTACTCAGTCTCTTACAGCATTTTTTGGGTCTGTTTATTATATTACTCCTTAAAGTCTACTTTCTTTAAAACTGGCACTTAGTAACAGATCCCTCACCTAAAGTGTACCTGCAAGATCCAGTATCCAATACAGACACATATAATCCAAGGAAAAATATAAACATATGTTTTTAGTATTCAATATCACCCATATCGTCATACCTCATTAATACCTCAAAAATAACTTGAATCAAAGTCAGATGTATATGATACGATAAAACTAGAACCATCTTTCAGGAAATCTTTCTTCATTTTAAAAGAGATTGGAATCTATTCCCTTGTAATCCAGGTCAGGCTAACACTACTCAATGCATAGACATAAAAAACATTTCGCTTGCTTTCATCTGTGAAGGGTAATGCAAAGATCTCTGCACCGAAGAAGAAAAAGGCTGTCATCCTATATGGTACAATTTAAATATAATATGGACATCCAACCAAGATCTGAAGATAGAATAAGCCATCTGACACTTTATCCAAATCAACAGGCGGTCTCAGCTTGGATGTGCATTGTGCAAAAAAGAGATACAGGGTTTCTAGATCCCAGCTGGCTCTTTCAGTGCCAATTTGGATTTCCCTTTACTGCACTTCAGAAGGTTACTCTGTACACATAATCTTGAATAGTGGGGTGGGAATGTCTGATTTTAAGAATATTTATGTCTCATTACCATGGTATGTACAAACTTCAATCTTTAATTAAGCAAATACATTTGTGCTTTTTTGTAACTGAAGAACTGAGACACTGAGTAGTACAGCAGGTCTGAAGTTAGTGCATAACTCCTGATACTGGCCTATCATATGAGACTTCTCACCATATAACTTTACAAGAAAAATTCAATTTTACATGACAATATGAAGCATTCTAGGTGGTCTGGCAAAAGCTATCAAGTATTTCTTTTGACTATGAAGCTTTTCCAATCATTACATTCAAAGCAACTGTTTCATCCATATGACATGGTCCTCAGACCTTGAAGTACTTACAAATCTGCCTATTATTTTATAAGAGTAACAGCATTGTAGCCGAGAATGTTGTCAGAAATATGCCATTATGCACATCTGCAGGATTTGTCACAAACTACAAACAATCCTACTGTTCTCCAAAATATTCTGTTGGCAATCACAATTGGTGCCAATAGCCTCATGTCACAGGCCTGCCTCAGTCCCTTGCCGCAGACAATGTGCCACATGTCCTTGCTTGACAAGGTATCTGTCTGAAATTATATGATTGTGGCCTTCCTGTCTCACATTTGCATCAAGATACATCTAGCCCATACGAATCACGAGAACTCATGTGAGAGAAAAAGTAAAAAACAACAAACCAACAAACCAACAGACCAACAGTCAAAACATACGGGATTAGAACGGTAAAGACATGACAATGTGGTGAGCAAAGACACAGTGGGCATGTAGTGTAAAGCAGTTACTTTCATAGCACAAAGTGAACAGCATGTGGAACAGGCAAGATTTTAAAATTAACACCTATCCATCCCCTCAAGTGTAGGACTTGGGAGGTCAAAGGCTGCTTCCACATGTTGCAGGGAAAAGAATAACTTAATTTCTTGATATTACCATTTCTTTCACATCCCCACCCCATCAGCTAAAGCTGAGTGAAAACAACTGATGGAGCCACACAAATAAAGCATTACCCTGAATAACACACCACAATTTCGGTACCGTCTGCCACTGCCCAAAGCAAAAAAAAAAAATTTTGATCTATGTTACCTTAGTTACTTTCATTGCCTTAGTATTCTAAATAAAGTAGTGAAGAATATTCCTCTGAAGATTCTTCTTTGTTTCCAGTAGTGATGCCAAAATTATTTTTGCTTTTATATTTCCTTCATATATATTCATAGCTCTGTAGACTACTGTTGTATGGTTATATAGTTCCTAGCTAACTCCAGTACTTTTCTTACCCTGATAGGCAGAAAGACAAAACACATTCCAAAGGCTCCTATCCTATATTCCCTCTTCTGGGAACCAAGGTTAAAACCAGCTTCTCGAGATACTTTCTCATAAATAAAGGACAGCTAGTACAGCTAGTAGCAAGAAAGGGGGGCTCCAGAAGAGGTGGAACCAAGAGGGGGAATTACCTCATTACTTGTGCTTCTAATTGGGAATTCTTGTCAATTATGCTAATTTGCCAAACTTATAAAACTGTATCTGCCCTATGTGAGGTGGGCATTTTTCCATATCCGGCCCTGAAGGCCTCCTATTAAAGACCAGGTTTTATATTATCTCCTATACTACTATTGTCTCAAAAGTGTGTTGTTTTATTTCTAGGTCTTTAAGGTCTTTAGAGCATATTTCTATGCATGATTCAAAATTACATGGCAGGAATTTTGCTAGGACCTTGCACTAAAATGCTGTTGGTCTGGACTCTTTGACCAAATAGGGACACAGCCTAAATCTTCAGGGTGAGATGCCTTCCCAAGCAAAGAGTGGGAACTGGGGAATGAGGAAACAGGAAAGTCTGCCATCCAGAAGTCAGAGAGAAGGGCTCCCAACCAGCAGGAGTCTCCATACCACAGAGGGGTTGTCACCCTGCATTTTAGGTAATCAAATACTTTCAATTGCTCATAACCTATCAAGACCTTTAGCTGGTGCATGAACATAGCCCAGTTAGATTCAGAGACAAGGCAATTTATCCAGCTAAGGATCTGGCTTAAATTCAACCCAAAATGGGTTTTAAACATGTCCTCTGATGATATAAGTGGATAGCATATAACGAGAAGAGCCAGTTCCCTTGCTCTAAATTGAAACTCTGCTTCTGCATAGTGGAGTGAGAACACTGCCTTTGTTCCAGGACAAATGCAGACCTGGATGCAGCATTCTAATTCTAACTTGTTTCTGGCAAACTTCTGGGTTTGGAGGTCATGTCTAATTGCCAGCCTCATGTGCATGTAAGGGAGAGATATTTTAGTTATAATTAGCATAAATAATTACAGGTACATAAAAAGGCAAAACCCAAAAATGTCTCATAAGAAACCATTCTTTGTGCCATGTGTTCCTGTGAGCCAAATTGATTTTCAGTTCACACGACCTCTTTCATTTTTCCAATTATGAACCTCAGCCTAATTTGGAGCAAACATAAACAGCAGGTGAAGATGCAAAAAGGGCACTTGCTTCTGACAAACATTGTGAATCTCCCTTTTATTTTTAATACTGAGCCATAATCTGCACAGATGATAAGGTAATTAAAGCATAATGGATGTAGGGTAAATTATAATGACTTATATGGCTTAGGAGAAAGATGCTTAAGAGTAATGTTTCTTTGAGAACAGAAAATAGTCATTATGCATTACCAGGCCACTGACAGATGGCTACAAATTATAAACTGTTAAGGAGTTTTTAAACTGAATTGGACATCGTGATCTTTAGAAAAGAACCAACAAGAAAATTCTTTGTCATAATTAAAACAAGGGCAAGCTTGTGACTTAAACTGTGAGATGCAATTGTCTAGGCATGGGGAAATTTCATCTTCTATCAAAACACTGAATCCCTTCCTAAATATGATCCTCTGTGTGCTCAAGAATATACCAGTTGCTTTAGGTTAATCCCTGTCATGGTGGCCATTAAATTTCAAATTAGTTTTAAACAGCCATCCATTTCCTAAACTCTGCAATGACTCAGAGCAAACAGCGTGTGACGAACCAACAGTGCACAAGACAAAACATGGGGACAGCCCACATGTGTCGTGCTGACACCACTGTTGCTGTCTCAGCTCACGTGCAGACTGAGAGGTGACCATATCCAACTCTGAATCCATCCTCTGAGAGGAGGCGTGTAGAATAAGCACAGAAGACTTCAGTTTAGCAAACCTAACGGTGGAATATAGGCTTGGGAAGTGGACAAGGGAGTTAATGCATCTGTTCATTCTTATTCATTTTAAAACTATGGTTAAATGAAGAGCTCCACAAAATGGTTTCAGAGGTGCATAATTGAGCCTAATAAATGTTTTAGTGTTTTATTAGTAATTCTTAGAGTAGAACTCCACTGTAATGTAATTTTACAGTCTTCATTTTATAATCTTGTTTAGTAAAATTTAGCTGACAATTCTATTTTATTTTTTCCTTTGGCACCTTGTTTAGATTTCCATCTTAAGTAGGACTTTAAGATACACTTTGGCAGAAAGCTTCCTCACGCAGAACATCCCATTTAAAAATTAATACCTTGTTGGCTCTGCTAATCAAACCTGGAAGAGTTTACATTAGTGTTTTAAAACCAGAGTGCATGTTCGTTAAAACCCAGCTTCACTGAGCTTAAAAGAGGGGTGAGTGCAAATTGGTTCAAGGGAGACTGAGCTGCTATTACTTTTATTTCTTTTCTACTCCCACAGAATCTGATTAATTTACACTGCAACATTTAAACCTGACCTTTTTAATTTGACCCTTTTAATTAATAGGACGTGTATTAACAAAGTTATCTCTGCCAGTTTTTTTGCTCCCATGCTAAAGGAGAATACAAGAGACTCAAGGACCATTCTTTTAAATTAATGCCATTCTGCTTTGACTGTCTCACACCATTCTGCTAGACTCTGAACAAGTAAATTCTAAAAATCTAGTGCAAGCAGTGATCCAACTAAAAAAATGGTATAAAACAAGGTTGCAATATTCCTACCCTAAGAGATCCAGATCTTACACTAGAGAGTATTATGAAGATATAAATTCCCCCACTTCAGCAGATCATTTCTGAATTGTGTCATTATCCAGAAATATCACTCCTAATTTATAGATCTATGATACTACTTTCACCACTGTAGATTATCATGATGTTTCTTCTGCATATTTCTAACTCACTACATGAAACTCCAGTCTACATGTTAAAGCTGAAATTATTCTTTGTAAACCTCCTGTTGCCATCAGCAAAGGGCTCAGCTAAACTACCTAGAGATTGCCTCTGAAAATGAAATCAGCACAAACCATGGCTATTTAGGACTCTAATTTACCTTTGTCAGTGGAGTTACCTATTACACAGTCCTTGTCCATCCTGCAAACATTCCATCCCTCTAAGGCAGCATTCAATTTCCTACACAAGGATCTTGACTGGATCAAGTCACCTCTACACTGTTCAGCCCCCCAGAGCCGCCTCCACATCCAACCTGTCACCACCCTCTAGCTGCTTTAGCTATGCAGATTTACTTACAAGACCTAGGATGCTCCTTCAGATTAGGAGGAGACTCTTTGACTGCTGTGCTCCAGCTAGACTGGAATTAGACAGGGCTCACGCAATATTGCTTACACCAGATGGATTTGTCACTGATGGGGCGGAATAAAGTTATTGCAAACACTGCAGGAATCAAGTACCTAATTTACTGCTCAGTGTCTAGATCTGGCTCCCTAGCTTACCTTGACATATTCTAGCAGAAAGAATTCACAATGTCAAGGAGCACTAATGATAGAAAAACTCTTTAAAAATACCTTATTTTGCATAGTTTTTCATTTTAATTTGTCTATCAAATGTGTTAATTTAAGAATTATATGATTAATTATGGAAATTGTCTTCACCAAGCTGGTGTCAACACATTAATTTGTTGCCATGTCAATATTCCATTTGCAATTTCCCATATGCAAACAGTTCTTACAAAACCAAACACAAATATATTTGTTTTATTTGTCTTTAACTAAAGTTGCCAGCTTATTCTAGAAGACAAGGTGACTTATGTTTCAGCATATTTAGTATGCAACTCACATTGGGTGTGGTTCTCAGGTCTACATTTTTCCTGGCTGCATTTCTGTAAAGTTAAGACTTGAGTTTCTCATTTAAGCTCCCTGACTCAATTCGGCAAATTGTGATATAGACCCTTTGCCAGATGAACATTTTATTCTTTTGATAGCCAGCATGAACAAAAACTACTTTGTTACTCCAAAGGCAAAACAAATTCCTAACAAAACTTCCTAAACCTTACCTAACTGAACTTCAAATGGGGTTTGTGCCATCTGTGGCTAGCAGAGAGTTCTCTCTCCAGTGAAAACTGTCTATTTTGAATGCTCCAACAGCTTTGATCCTCTTTTTTTCCATAAAAGAAGTGCCAAAGGTTTGTGCTGCCATCCAGGAGGACCTCAGCAGGCTGGAGAAATGGGCTGACAGAGCTCACCACATGAAGAACAAAGGGAGATACAAAATCCTCCAGCTGGGAAAAAACCAATCCCAGGTACCAGTGTGTGCTGGGAACCACCAGCAGGAGAGTCACCTTGCAGAAAAGGATCTGGAGGGCATGGTGGACACCTTACTGAATGCAAGCCAGCAGTGTGCCCTTGTGGCAAAGAAGGCTGGTAGCATCGAGCGGCATCAGGAGTGCTACCAGCAGGTCCTTGGAGGTGATCCTTCCACTCCACTTAGCACAGGTGAGACAACACCTGAGATACTGTGTCCAGTTGTGGGCTGCTGTGCACATGAGAGACATAATGGAAAGTCTAGAAAAGGGTTGAAAAGATGATGAAGGGACTGGAGCATCTCTTCTGTGAGGAAAAGCACAGAGCTGTGCATGTTCAGCCTGGAGAAGAGGAGCCTCAGCAGGGAATCTTGTCAATGAATATGGATGTCTGAAGGGAGGGTGTACAGAAGATGAGCCAGGCTCTTTTCTGTGGTGCCTGGAGACAGGACCAGAGGCAATAGGCACAAACTGAAACACAGGAGGTACTGTCTGGACATAAGGAAAAAATTCTCCTGTGAGAGTGACCAAGCAGGTTGCCCAAGGAGGCTGTGGCATCTCCTCATATTTGCAGATATTCAAAAGCTGTCTGCATACAGTTCTGGGCAAGCAGCTCTAGAGGATGCTGCTTGAGCAGAGATGTTGGACCAGGTGACCTCCAGAGGTCCCTTCCAACCTCAGCCATCCTGTGATTCTATGGAAAAAATGTCTCAGTAACCACTTCCCTTGCTGCTCAGAATTCAAACTAGATTTCCACAAACGGTCACAACAAACTGATGGAGAGGTGAGATTAACAGAGCTTTTCCAGGACATCAGGTTCTGACTCCAGCTACTAAAGGTAGGAAAGTATTGTTGAAGGAAGGTATGAGATTAATCTGTGAGGTGGATTAGCCTTGGCTAACAGCCAAACCTCCAGCCAGCCACTCACCCTCCTGCTTCCCCTTAAGTCAGCAGGACAGGGGAAAAAAATAGGACATTAAAATAACACCCTTCCCCTAATCCCCCTGCCTCCCATTCCCAGGCTGACTCCACATCTACAGTTACCTCCTTCCCTCTCAACTATTCCACCTTTCCTTCACCCTGAGCCACACAGGGAGATGGGGAATGATGTTTGGGGTCAGACCCTAACAGCTCCTCTTAGCTACTCCTTCCTCGTCACTCTTTTCTCTGCTCCAGTGTGGGCTCTGCATGGGTTGCAGCTGCTTTAGGCCATATCCACCTGCTTCGGCAAGGAGGTACCTCACGGGCTGCAGCCTGGATAACTGCTCTGCCATGGAGCACCTCCTCTTCCTCCGACCTCGTCTTCCCTCCTCCTTTCCCTGGGGCACTTTTTGCCCTTTCTTAAATACATTTTCCCCAAGGCACCAGCACCACAGTTGCGGGTTCAGTTGTACCCAGCAGCCCCAGCCTCTCCTCACAGGGGCCCCACCACAACCCCTGCTGCTGCCAGTGTGGATTAATCTACCTCATTTTGGATTTTACCCCTTTTCACCTCCAACTTTTCAATTATTGTTTTCATCAGAATTACCCCTGAAGTGTGGCACACTAGAATCCAGACATCAGGGTTTGTAGTTGTTTGGTTCATTTGTTTCTCCTTTCTCTAACAATAGAAGTTTGAAAGCACAGGAGATATAGTTATGGAATAGCTGTAAGCAACAAGGGACAGAAATAGCATTTACAAGGGGACAGTCTCACAGAGCTCAGTACCATCTGTCATGGTACTATCTTAAGAAGCTGGGACAGACCGTCAGTGTGTAAGCCCAGAGCATCAGCACTGTGAACAGAATACAACAGAATGCTTTGGGTGGGAAGAGATCTTAGACATCATCTTGTCCCAACCCCCTGCCATGGGCAGGGACACCTCCCACTAGATCAGGTTGCTCCGAGCCCCATCCAACCTGGCCTTGAACACTTCCAGGGATGAGGCATCCACAACTTCTTTGGGCAACCTGTTCTAGTGCCTCACCACCCTCCACTAAAGAATTGCTTCCCAATATCTCATCTCACCCTACCCTTATTATTAGAATACCCTTCTAAGTGTACAAGTAAGTCAGAAATAATCCTTTGCAGAAAAAACGACCCATTAGAAATTGATGTTATTTAACTGTATAGCACAGGAGGAGAAAGGACAGTTCTCTGTTGCAGGAAGAGATTAATCCCTTAGAAATTGACAGCTATAATTACTAGTTTCACTTCATAGTAGTCTTGCAAAAGTCAACAGAACTATTTGCACAAGAAAATGAGCAAATTTCATTAATAAATCTCATTTCATTGTTCAGGTTTCACTCACTTTTTTTATATCCATCAGTGTATTTTTTTCCACCCAAAATGCAGAATTCCAGGGCTCTGAACATTCTACCAGTTACCAAAGTCATTAATCTGCTCTAGAAAGATTAACAATGAAGAGAAATCAATAATTTAAATTATTTCTTTTCATTTTCATCCCTTTTGATTTGGTCACAGAAAACTGCTGACTGAAGAGTGCACCAGAATACATGTACTTCATGAACTTAATATCATATAGATCAAGAAAAAGGAATGGAGGTACTTTCACATGCCATACATATATATATTTCCCTGTGACTGATTTCCATTGATTCAGGTTTGTGATTTCTGGTGTTTATTACATATTTCAAATAAGCATACTAAAAATAATGACCTCTTTACGGGTCTATAGGTGTCTCTATTAATTTCGTGATGAATGTTCTATAAACATATTACCCACCCAGGTGCAGAAGTCAAAGCCAGGCCTTCTCCCACGTACAGGGAGCTGTGAAAACCAGGTAGGATACACTTGGAGGCACAAGGATTTGAGTACTTTATGTCAGTGACAGAACTTCTAGGGCAGAGAATTTAATTCCTTTTCTCATCCCCTAATGGTCCAGTGGTGAGACATTCTCCAAGGAGATGGAACTGAGGAGAAATGGAATTGAAATCCTTTTCCTTGAGAAAGTAGAACCAAGTCTTCTGCATCCTGGATGAGTGTGTTACATGCAACATTAGACTACACAAAGAAGAAAACCTAGTAAGGTCTTTCTCTGCCATGAAGCAGAAAAATCTTTAAATTATCTGATTTTCATTATTTGGAAGAAACTAATTAAGCACCTCTTTTCAGAACACAGTTTCCAAGTCAGTGACATTTCCAGTAGAGGCAATTTAAGATATATATTGTTACATTCAAAGTCTTGAGGACAGAATAAAACACACTCTATATATGGAACTAAGATTTTTTTTTTTTTCTTAGGCTAGAAGGGGGAAACAAGGAGATAATTTTGAATGTTAACATGATATAAAAGGCTGTGTCAATCCTATTGTAGAAAAGAGGTAGAAGGGTAAGCTCAGGTGATAACAATTGTTGGCAGGAGTGCCTTTGGACCATTTGATAGTGTCCCTGGAGTTGGATCCTCAGGGGCAGTACTGGCCAGTGCTTCTCATCAGGCCCAGTGTTCTTAGCAGCATTTTGGTATCTCACCTTCCTGCACTGTGACAGCAAAGCTCAAAGATAAGCAGGGCCTCTCCCTCATGTATGACCTGCTGCAAGCACAGGTGAGGCCTCGAGGCTCTACAGCTATTTCAGTGGCCTCCTGTCCAGCATGACTCCCTGTAATGCATCCAGCTGTCAAATGAAAGCTCCTGATGAGTTTTGGATTCCACTGAAGTTTTCCCTCGAGGAAGGACATGATCGCTACCTGTAAGCAACTTTTATTTTGGGGGTGACAGGAACTGAACTGTTCATGTTAGAAACATGATCTCTAGTTTTTATGTTATGGATATCACCTGACATATATTGTGAACTACCTAAACAGTGCTTGTGCTTTTCAAGCAAGTCTTGACAGTATTTAAATCAGACAATGAAATAAACATTGCTGCTGCCAAACAAGAGACTGGCCAGAAGTATAAGCTTAGATCAGAAAACCTGAATTAATCACAAATCTGTGGCCCAGTACCAAGTCTACTAGTGAAAAGCTAACTAGAGAATAACATAAAATAGAGAGAAAGAAGAAGAACCTGATCAGAGTGTTGCTGGTTTAAGCCCTGTGCTGGGCCCAGTGACTGCTGCCTGCCCTGCTGCAGCTTCAGTCCTGGGGGTGGCCCTGCTGGGGAGGAGGTGACACACACACAGCCCCTGTTCCCCAGCCACTGCCTGACAAACCATAGCCATTTGTGTGTGGCTGGGGCCCACTGCCAGGCTGCAGTTGGCAGCTCAGGAGAAGGAAACCACTGTGGAGAAGAAAGCCCCACCATGAGTATCACTCTTCTCCTGCTGAGGACAGCAGGATGCTGGCGCTTTGTCACAACACGTTCTGCCCCTCTGCTCCAGGAGGCAGGAAGCTGTCAGCCTGCATTGGCCAAGATAAATCAGAAGGATAAGCATGATACCCAAGGAAAAAGATCCGTATTTGTAGGCTTTTCTTATGTAACTGCGTTAAAGAAGCATTTTTTTTAACTTTTTCAATCAATGTGGACAATGAGTGCTGGTATTCCTGCAACTGGACTAATAATAAATGTTTGGTATATTTTGATTGGACTTTTAAAACATCCACAGGCCTAACAATAAATTCTTAGCTTCATATACATATATATGCAAGTATAATGTCTTATCTTTTGGCAAAAAAGAAAAATAAATTTGAGTGCATCATCTGCTGCTTCTTGCCTGGGGGAGTTTTCTGTCAGCTTTTTGGCCATAAAGGATCTTGTTTCATCTTCCTGGCTGCTTCTGTGAAGAACACATTCACGAGGGCAATGGTCTATTACAGGGACCAGACCCAAAGACCTGAGTCTAAATAAATTACCTGTAACTACTTGGGAAGGGTCCAAAAGAAGCAGGAATTGAACTGAGATCATGTCTGTGTTCAGCATAAATTCACCCTAACTGTCAGAGTAGTACTTCTCCATAGTACTTTTCATCCCTGGGGTTTCCAAGGCACTTTACCTATGAATTCTGTATGTTAATTATTCATTAAATTCTGGATTCATCTTCTTGTTCTCTGATACACAGTAGTTATTCTACAGGATACAGCAACAGTCAGAAGAGAGCATGGGTAGAGAAGTAAATTGTTAATTACACTGAAAGTGAATTACAAGGCAGAGCATAGTTACACGGCTGAATGTATTTTCCAGCTTAAAAAACAGCACCTTCAGCAACATAATGCCTGTGAAATTGTCCCATATATCAATTTGTTAATAAAAAAGTGTGTCCTATGGAATCACTGACACTTTCTACAGTACATTGTATTTGATAGCCATAAAGCTCTTAAGGGCTGTGACCTACCAGTAAAACCCCGCAATGAAAATAATCTTTCCCTTAGATTAATTCATAATGAAACTCTTCTATTTTGACATTTTGAAGTAATTTTGATACCTGGAATTGGGAACTAACTGAAACTTTCTCAGAGGCCACAAATTTCCATTAGAGAGACAAATTTTCAAGAACAGTAATGAGTCCTTGGCATTTAGTGCAACTGCATTTTAGTATGATTGGACATGCTCTGGGAGAAGAGAAATATCATTTTTCCCTCCTCAGCTGGAAGAAAAATGACAAAGGAGAAAGCTGCAAAAGAAGCCCACAATGCCAGCTTTGTCAGGGAAAATTTACATCTCTACAGTTTTAAAGGAAAAGGCTTTCTGCATTCTTCCGTTTCTGACTTTCGTGTCTGAGCTGGCAGTTTGCCTGAAGGACGGATCCTCTGACAGAATCATTGTCAGGGAGGTCAGCTGTAAATTTCAATCAGTCAGTACAGGGCACAAGGAAAACATTGTCAGGAGTATTTTCCTGCAACTTGGCATCAGATATAAACACTGAATGTATGGCTCTAAGCATAAATCTTCAAATAATAATTCACCCCGAAAATCGATAATTTTAAATTCTAACTACAGTCTGCTAGTTAAGTACAAAATCTTCACTGATAGAGCTGCTTTTCTGTGCTGTGGAGAAAACTTTTGCCACACTAGCTGGAGCCAATGAATATCTCAGAAAAGAGAAAGCAAGTATTATTTTATTACAGATATTAAAGCCCAGGAATTACTGGGATAATCACTTGCTAAGCAGTAAATTAAGAGGAACCATGATTATAGACACCAGAATTATACTGGACATCCATATAAATTATATCTAAAATAAGACTAAATTACAACATTTGTATCCAATTTTCGGTGTTGCCAGCTCATAGATTTTAATCATGGGGCTTTATCTTAAAACTTTAGATTTGTTATTGTCTGAAGACACCAGAACATTACTACAAATTTAAACTAAGTTTAAAAAGGAAAGCCAGGGGAAAAACAAAAAAAAATTTAAAAAAAAATCCCACAAAAACCAACCAACCAAACAAAAACAAACAAACAAAACAAAAACCACAAAAAACCAAAAAACCCCAACAAACACACTTTATATTCCTGACCCTTCTGGTTAAAGCGAGCTTGAAAATAGGCCACAAAGGCAGAAAGGTCAAAAGGATATTGTTAGAAGGCATATATCTGAATGTGTTCTGACACATCTAAATGTATCATCATAAGTAACTCAATACCAAACTCATGTCATAATTTTCTGAGTCCTGTTCTGCTTTCTGCAAGTTTCCAGACACCTTCAGTGCCAAACAGTGTGTGCTGGCTGAGCTGGGACTTTGGTTCAACCACGTATGGTCATGTCTATGTCCCTTTGAGAAGACACAACCTCAAACAGGAGAAGTGGAATTGACAATTCTAAGTCAAGTTGGGTGAGAAATTGTTACAAAACTTTCTAGCACATGCCCCCACTACAGGCAGCAGTATATGCCTCTGACCCCTGTAACTCTGAGGGTACAGCCATCATCTTTTAGCTGCTTATGCACATTCTCACTCAAAGACTGAAAGGGCAAGCAGCTCAGGCAGGAAGCTAAAGGCAGCACACGTAAATCCTCACAGGTCCAAACACAGCCCTACCAGTGCAAGGGAGCTCAGAATCAGGTTCACACAAGGTCTGGATGTCAGTGTTTGAAAGAAGTTCTCATAGTTTTCATATGAGTTCCCATGGTACTGTACAGCGAACTTCAGTCCTGCTCTGCTGACACAAACCCGAGTCTTATGTTAGCAGGATAAGCAAAGCATTTTCACTTCTACTTACCACTTAAGACAAAAATAACTTCTGTGGTTCATTCTATCCTCTGGGTACAAAAGTCTTGTCTTTCTTGGTGGTTTGAAGATCCAGAAAACACAAACTGAAATGGAAAGACTGTTGCTATTGCAACGAAAGGTCTTATACATACTCTGCTGTTTTCTAAAAAATATTCAGCTGTTATTAGATATGTACAAGAGCTAAGACAAAAGGTCCAGACCTAAGTCTCCCTATACCATATGCAAAGAATGCACAGACAGGATGGAAAAAAGGAGGTACTTTCTTTAAGGATCATCTTCCTCCTTCAGGGCTGAGGACATAGAGGGGGCTTTGCAGAGTTGGGACAAGAGCTTCAACATGCCAAAGACTTGAAAGGAAATTATGCCCTTTCTTCCACTGTGCACCTCCTGTAGACACAAAATCTTATTAGGACACAACTAGAATATATTATATAACTATTAGTAGTAAAAATTCATCTAGAGAGGAAAAAAGGATTTTTTTTAAGTCTGTTAACAAGTGTATTCCCACTAAGAACATATTTCCACAGAGAGCATAAACTGCAGGGTCCTCATCTAGGTTCTCCCAGCCCATCCTACCCTGCACTCCAAGTGTGTTCCCTGAGAGTGCATGGCCCAAGCTGTTCTGGAGAAAGACACCTATTATCTCTTCCCTTCTTAGGGCTCCCATTTGAAACAGGCTGCACCAGCAAAATGCCTTTTTCTGCCCCACGTACCTCAAAGCAGGGGGCGCTGCTGTTGCTTTTGTTTGTTTATTTCTTTGTTTTCCTTTAAGCAAAACAAAAAGGAGTTTTTCCCATTGCCAGAAAACACAAAGGGGGAGGGCTGGTACCTCTCACACCAGGAAGAGCTAGTGGGGAAACAGAGAGATCCCAAATAATTACAGTCTCATGCTGGGTCCCAGCCTCAGGGCATCTTTTAAATGGAACTGGAGTCCATTTCTTTACAGCAGGGTGCTATGGATTGCTAGTGACAATGTTGCTATATGCAGTACTTGAATTAGGACCTAGAAATAAATTAAACTGCTTCACCCTTTGTGTGACAGAGTTCATGAAAAATCACTGAAAAAGCTATCAGAAAGCAGGCAATTTTTTTCTGAAGAATGCTTTCCCTTTGTTTGCAAGGTGAAAGAAAGTTTGGTAACAAAATAATGTTTATATTATTTTCTTACTGTTAAGGGACTCAGTTATTGAAGATGTGCTAATAAAGTCCACCTCAAACATTTGATTAGCTTCCTAATAAATCCATTAAGGGACTAATGGACAGTGCCATTTTGCCACTTGGCCAAGTGTCAACAGGAGACAAAAAAATTTCAGTGACTAACAGGAAAAATCTGTAGCACTGACTCCTCTTTGTTTCCTTTGCATCACTACAAAGATGACTTCATGTATTTTGAATGAGGTTGATTTTAAACAATTTTCTCTCTTCTTCCTACCATAAGTGCTAAGTGGTTGTGATGAGGTTAAGTCCCAAAGGATAAGTTGAGGTTCTGCTGTTAAACTTCTACTGCAGTATTCAGGCAGTCAGGGGTGCACAGGCTGTGATTTACTTTTAATGGGCCACCTGAAAAAAGGTTAGTTTGAACCAAGTATGATTTGGAGAAAGGCATCAAGTCTACTGTGTTCATTCCTCCTTTCACAGTAAGTAAACAGATCAGACAGAGATCTGGCAGGATATATCTACACTGAAAAGTAGCGCTGTGCAACAGGATGGATTTGTGGAATACCTGCAGTTCAAATTTGTAGAATTTTAATTATTTGGTGCTGAGAAGATGATATGTGTCCACAGTATTTGAATTTTGAAGGTTTTGATTCAGTCTACCTCCAATGTGGTCAACAGAGTGAACATTTCCTCAGGGCTGGAGCACATCTTAGATTTCATCTCAGTTAACACAGGCGAAAACTTCTCCACGGTGCAACTCCAAGCATGGTAAGTAGGAACTCAACACATTTGGATTAACATCCAAAGCCTGTTCCTTGTTTGAACTCAAACATTAATACAGTTGCTGCCTTTCAGTCTCTCAGCTAAGAGATTCTGGCATGCATGGGAATTTCTTGGCCATCTTCATGGCACAGCCAATGCTACTTTCTCTTTAGAAGCCAGTCTTCCTGCCATGCTGGGATTAAGGGATATTAAAAAATTGCGCTTGCAAAGATCACGGGTGGGTTTCTGCATCGCTGCAACACGTTATGTTTCTGAAAGAGAGAATTTACAACCAGAGCTACAGGACTGCAATGCACAGGTGTGAAAAAATACCTGTATCCTGGGTTCTGGAAATCTAGAATGTTATTTTAGACAATGAAATAAACAAATTGAGTATCTAAAGGTCTTGCATTAATACTCCTTTGGGGAACGTACAAGTTATGAAGCAGATATAGCTGAGAAGATGAGTCATTGCAAAATTTAAAGAAACAATTAGACTATAAACACAATTTCAATATTTTTAAATATAAGAAACCATAAAGACAAAGAAAACATTTTAGAAATTAAGTGAAATGTTCCAAAGTTGGAAAAAATTGTGTCATCTGTAGTTTCTATCTCTGTTCTGAAAAAAAAGAACAGTAGGTATTTTTAACTACTACCTTAAGATGAACTTTCTAGCTGCCTTTTTTTATTTTTTTAATTTCTAAGATAATAGAAGAAAAAAAACAAAACAAAAAAGGCTGCCCACACCCAAGGATTTAAGCATAAGGCATCTCCTTACCAGACCTGTAAGGTCCTTGCCCTGAAAAAGAGATCAGCTTTCATTTCGATCTGAAATATTTTTTTCTGTACCAAAGTCCAGGCCTCAGCATTCAGTGACAGATCATTTAAATCAAAAAAATTCAATTAAATATTTTTAACTTCTGCAATTTTACAGTGCCTGTCATCTCCTATTTCTGTCCACACTGCTCGCCTCCTACGTGCTGCACATTTTGCTTTTGAATCCTCCTGAAAAGCTCCAATTAATTTATTCATCGTTGGTAGTACTGTGTATCTCTTCAGGTTTAAAATGCATGAAGGCTCAAAATTTAATCTGAATTTGTCTTAATCTTGTCATCTGTGGACCTTATTTTCAAATTTTCTCTAGCTTCACTACAGAAGTAGTCTTGACTGTAAGAGTGTTGTCTTACAGAGAATACTACTTCTCTAAGAGAGAAGACTCCTATACTTGTGTCCAGCAGAAATGCTCCTTCTTCCTTTCTCTTCTCCCTGCTGCTGTCACAAAATGATGATGTCTCTGAGAACCTCTTTTCATGCACAGTTGCTACAGAACTTGGGTTATATAGCACAGGATTTGTTGTAGAAATATACAGTTTGGCTTCCCTGATATGCATGCAAAGATAAAGAATATAAATCTGAGGTTACCACCGAGCTTCAAGTATTTGCATGTATTTCGTCCATTTCTTTTTGATCTATAAGAAACTGTGGAGTTTTGGCTACAGGCCATCAAGAATGAAAAAAGAACACATCTCTAACAAATAATCTATCTGACCCTTGAAACAGAAGATAGATAAGATGATGCCTCAAGTTTCCTTCCAGCACACATTCTGTGGTCATTACAGTTTTGCACTGAATACTCAGTTCTGGAAAAAATGCCATTATTGTGATTTTATCAATACATGTCCATGGGAATTGTAATTATCACTATGATTCAATAATCAACAACTTGTGTCCTTAGCATTTCAGGAAGGAGACGTCAGAATTTCTTTTGTTCTTTAGAAGGTATTTGAAAGAGGAAATCAAAATCACCACATTAATGTCTTTTTTTGAATCACCTATTTTGGCACATTTTTTTAGAGATATATTGCCTAGATCAATAGCTTTAAAGGAGGACACTTACAAATATGAAAAAAAGATACATCTGCAAACATTTCTTCTTGACCATAAGGATACAGTATTTCATTTGGAATTTATGAACATTTTATACATCAAATTTTTGTTTATATGAAGGCTTAAGAAAAGTCTTGAAGCATACATTTGTTCATTGAAAGAATAAAAGGGGAAAAGAACAAAGCTATATTAAAAAAAAAAATCTTGTCACCATGGTAACTAAACACAGGCTAATTTTGTAACCAAATTTTACTGGGAGGACAGAATAGATCATTACCTCTATCAGAGATTAAGAAAACTCCTAATAAATGATGATTTCTCAGTAAATAATAATTACCTGAATACAGAATTCTAAAAAAAGTCATGAAAAGCCATAGTTTCAAACATGTTTATATTATATCATCAAACATTTTCAGACAAGTACCTTTGTTTTAAAACTTTCAGAGGCTATTGGCAAAGAAGAAAACATGAAGTTAATGATTACTTTGCTTTCAAAGAAGAGTGTAATGTCTAAAGACTAACTACCTGTGCTACAGAAAATATCCCCCCATAATTTTTTAGAGAGGATCAAAACTGTATTCAGTGTTTTGCACTGAGAAAAAAGTAGGAGATGTGTTTGATTGGCAGAAGTGCACAATGAGTGACGAGCTGCTCACCTTACCTACGCACCACCTACCCGTGCTCCAAACGTATCCGAATTTACAGGGGATGTGAATTTCTTAAAATGCCACAGAGTGCAAATACCTCAGATCAGTAAAGGGGCAAAAAAGATCCATCAGAATAATTACTATCAACAGGCACGAAAGAAACATTCAATTAATTTCTTTGTCCTTTTAGGATTTGACCTTTCAGCTGAAGCTACCAACAAAGGCTTCCATCTAATGGCATTTTTGGTGGCAGTTTCTGTGACATGCCCATCCATCTCCAGCCTTCTGCCACTTGCATCTGCCCAGTAACTGAATACCCACTTCATTATTAGGACCTGGATTGCACTGAACAATACATTTTTATGAGTTACCACCTATGCAGCCCTCATAGAAAGCCTGGACTTCTCTACTTCACTATGATACATGGCCTGCTGTCCTGTACTTTATGGAGCAAAATATTAATGTGCAGTATAACAAATTCCCCACCAAAATAAATTAGTTTAGTGATCATCATTTCATGGCACACTGCAAATGTGACTATTTCTTTTTGAAGATTTAATCTGCTATTTAATATGCAGAGTCTTTTTTTTAGTTCTGGTACTGATCAAGCTATTCTGAATGACAACGTAATTTTTTTTAATAATTTTTTTGTACAGTCCCGTGAGGCCTAACAGAACGGAAGTAAGTTACATATCTTGCGTTATAACATTATTATAGCATATAAATATGCATTACAATTCCTGATAAAAGCCCATAAAGACATTTCTCAATAGCGCTGTCGGCAAGTTTTCTTTCAATACTTCCTGACAGCCAGCTAATTATACACTATGTCAGATGCTGGACCTTTTTTTTACTCAGGCTCATTGCAGGATTGCCTTCATTTTAACTTCATGCAATCTTAGATGTTACTATGTGGTCAGATACCATTTCCACTTACCAATGAATATTTCAGTATTTCATATTAAGTATTCATTGGAGCAGGAAATAAACTGATGCTGTTTTGCTTCCCTAGCAGGTACCCTAACTACTGGCCTGTACAGCCCCAGCCTGTTCTGCTTTCTGTCTTTCACTTAATGAATTTTTAAGTAGTGTGTACAAAGTGGATTTATTATCAGGCAATAAAACTTAAGGACTAGTGGAAAAACTTCATAGTGCCTGATTCTTAAATCAATGGTCTCTAAAAGAGGAAGGGGAGGGAAGATATACATTTAATCATGTTAAATGACATTTAAATATGTATCAGGACTTCTGCGTTCCAAAAGCTAATGCCTATTTCGCCAATTCTGCCAGTACTGTTATATGATAGAAACTGAGTGATTTGAAGGTACCAGAGTTTAGGCAATGATGAGTAAAATTTAGTTGCAGAGTCAGGTTCAGTGGCTGCAAGCCTAATGGACATTCTGTGAACATTAGTGGGAGCTAAGTGCTACACTGGAGCACTTGGAGAGCGTGCGAGTACATCTTTTTGATGTATCCACAACAGGGTATCCAGATTCTGCAGGATTTATCTGATTGCTACAGAGATAGCAAAAAGTTTTCTGTTTCTTAAACAACCTCAGCATGAAAGTCATCCTTAGGAGCTCTGTGGAATTAATTTTCCACATTTCACTCATTCTTTTATGGGTGGTTTCCAATTCTACATGAAGTGCAAGTGAGTGAGGACTAAGGAAATATACTGAGCTCTTGAATGAAAAATAATTTTCTCTGGGTTAATTTTTTCTAATTTTGATGACAAAAATAGTGTCAACTGAAGGATGATAAGAAGTCAGAAATCATTTACTGAGAAGGTGCTGTCATAATTCAAATCCATGCTATCCATGAAACAATGCCAGCATCGGCTCACTTTACAATAGCAAGTCATTTTAGCACAGACTTTCAGAGGTTCTATTACAGTCTCCAAGAAGCAATAAACATCTTGAGGCAAATTTCATTAAGATCTTGTTCTGAAAAAGTGCAAAATTAAATAAAGCTCTGAGAAGACAGGCTCATTGAGGTATCTATGACATTAAGAAAAGGAAGATATGAATTTGTTCTCTCACTGCAGCGTCACTTCCCTGGATAAGTGTAAAGCAACACAGTCAGGATAGCAAACACTCCAACTTTCCCTAATGCACAACTAAAACATAGGGCTGGGAGAGAGAGACTACCCAGAGTCAAACCTACCCTGCATAGTAGAAGGGACTGTATGATAGAGGATGCTAAGTCAAGTAAAGAAGGTTGGTTTTACAAACAGAAGAAACGCCTATGGATTCACCACACAAATCTACTGGAGCCTAACACAGGACTGAGAAGCTGATAGTTATGCCAAAAGCCTACTTGGTTGCCTGACTACCATAAGGATAACAACTATGAAGACCTAAAACTTCATGGGCAGATGATCCTGGAAAAGCCTTCACATATTTGAAACAACGGATCTGTGAGAAGTCAGTCCAGCTTTACAGTATGAGATATCACTGTTTATGGCCAAGAGATAGGCCTCTTAAGAAGTGGGAGACAATGAACACCTTATTCTCTACCTCTGCACAAAACCAGTCACTTGGGAAGCATCTTTGCATCAATGGAAAAGATGGCACTGGTAATAAAAGAGGCAAAAGAGCTCTGATAGAGTGTAAACAAGTTCAATTAAAAATTTGTCTTTTCCTAATTGAACAACAGAGAAAGCAAGAATATGCATCCCAAATGCAGATATTTGGCATTTAATGCCATTTGTTTTTAAGAGGAAAAGGAAAAAAAAAGACATACCATTTCTGCCTAGAAATCAGAAAGAACTGGGTCTGGAAAGGAAGCTGAAGGCTTAAGCAAGTGTAAGGGAAGTGAAGAGAGATGGCCATTGGGCAAGTTCAATTCTCAGCTGCTGTACGAAAAGGATTAAACAGTGTCTCATCAGCTCAGAGCAGCCCTGCCTAGAACACCTGATTAGCCTGGCTGGAATTAATAGCATCCAGAAAGAGAAGTGATAAGGAAGATATCTTGCAGAAAAGAACTTGATACTGCATGCTCTGTTCTTTCTTTTGTTGGATGCAGAGGCAAACTTGCCCTGTGAGAAACTTGACAAAATATAAAGGGGTTCCTCTCCCTTGGAACCCCTTACGAAGACCCTTCCATGCTCAGATAAAAGAAGAAAAATATTTACTATGCCATGAGTTCCTCTACTTCTGGCAGTCAAGAACTGGATAGGTTCTCCTGGATCTGTATCAGACTTCTCTTGCACATTGTGAGTAGCTGTAAGAATATGGCTCTTCTTTTAGAACATTATACACTTTAATTTTAAACATTCCACTTGTGGATTATGCCTGCTGGTTTAGACTGAAGACACTAATTGATTCGTAAAGTTAACACTGCAGTTAATCTATTCCTACAAACTATTTTTAAAAGGTGCAGCCATCTTCTAAAATGTTCATCCAAGCAAGGTCTTTATTTATTGCTGTTGGTTAAGTTCTATAGTTCCTAAATTATTAAGTCCTATAGTTCTAAATTATTCCTTTGTCTAACTCACAGCCTAAGAGCCATTTTAATATTCTCACATAAGTTTTAAGTTTTATGTGACTTAAAGACCTTTCTCATTCCCTTTCCTACAGGTATATGCTCTAACAGAGCATCCAAAAAATTAATCAAACAACCCTTGTAGAAAAAAGTATTTATTAAAGCTTTTCTTATGTTTCTGTAAATACATTGTAATTTTCTGTAGGAAAAATTACTAATTTTTTTCAAAAATATACTTAATTGAAAGAAATTTTCTTTCTGGCACCTTCCTTACCTGGACTATCCAAGCATTCCTAAAAGTTTACAGGCATGCAGACAAGCAAAGAATTTTTTTCTTTTGTATGTCAGTAAACAAAACATAAGACAGAAAAGGGAGATGAAGGAGGACTTATGACATAAGACAATGGGATGTGCAAATGCTTCAGGTCTTTTTGCTTTTGTACTTGTGAATAGGAGTGACTCCTACAAGTGCTGCAGTTAATGCTAGACTTTATGTAGATGAGATTAGGGGACAAAGAGAAAACATTAGAAGGTTGATAGCTTATAGTGATAGCATTACCTTTCTTCCTCAGGATAGCCTGAGTTGTGTGCCAGGGCTTGAATCTTCCCTCTAATTACTTGCTGACCCAGTGAACAAAACACATTGGTCACACATCCAAGTCTTTCATGCTGTGATTTACTCTTCTTTGCAGCACTATGCTGGGCCATTAGACAAATCATCCATAGCACTTTCTAAGACCATGAGTCAATGAGCTGGATTACTGCCAATTCAGAAAAGTCCTGCTAAAACTAGCTCTTAAAAGTTATTCAGCGGAGCTCCTGAATTTCTAAAATTATCAGGACCGGAATTTAAAGGTTCCACAGCATTTACAATGGCCCTTGGTACCCTTTTGGAAAGCAACAACAATAAAAAAAAATACACTTTTAAAACAACTGATTGCAAAAGCCCTTGTAAGAAATATTTGCTACATTTAAGGTATCTCCCTTTTTGTGGGCTCTCCTGGCAGCCAGGAGGGCCAAGCCTGTCCTGGGGGGCACCCGGCACAGCATCACCAGCCAGGCAAGGGAGGGGACTGTCCTGCTCTGCTCTGAGCTGGGGCAGCCTCACCTCCAATGCTGGGGGCAGTTTTGGGTGCCACAACATAAGAATGATGTAAAGCTATTAGAGATCTTCCAAAGGAGGGCAACAAAGACGGTGAAGGGCCTTGAGGGGAAGTCATTCAAGGAGCAGCTGAGGTCATTTCTGTGGAGGCGGGTGGGCCTGTTGATGGAGGTACTGTGAGGGTCCCCTGGAGGGAAGGACCCTGAGTGGCACCTCCTGGTTAGGGTGACCAAAAAGGCCTCTCCTAGGATACCTTGTGTCATTATGTCAATCTACCCCAGCTCTGTTTCTCTAGTTGACCCATTGGTCTCTCTGCCCCTTTTTACCTTATCTAGAAGGTTTTCCCTTCCCTGTTGTCCCTTGCCCCTCGTCATTCCCTCAGAGTTCCCCTTTAGCTCCCGTACCCCAGTCCCACCTGTGTGCCGCCCCTGTGCCCTCAGAGTATTGGTCCCTGGTGCTCTCTCTGCCCCTACCAGCCCCATATGCAAACCTGCGCCCTCCCGCATGTCTCTCTTTCGTTTTTGTCCCTGGAACTGTTTATGTGGTGGCTGGAATAAACCTCTCCCTTGGAACCCCTTACGAAGACCCTTCCTGGCTCTTTGTTGTTGACTCTTCTGAGCTATCCAGCGTCTTGTAAGGTAGCGGCCTTCCGAAGCGGCTTCCCTGGAGGCACTTTCAGAAGGTCACGGCATCTTACCACCAGACAGCCGCCACGACAATTTTGCCTGTTCAGCCTGGAGAAGAGGAGACTGAGGGGAGACCTCATTGCAGTTACAATTTGCTTGTGAGGGGAAGAAGAGGGGCAGACACTGATCTCTTCTCTGTGGTGACAGTGACAGGACCTGAGGGAATGGCCTGAAGTTGTGTCAGGGGAGGTTTAGGTTGGATATCAGAAAAAGGTTCTTCACCCAGAGGGTGGCTGGGCACTAGAACAGGCTCCCCAGGGAAGTGGTCACAGCCCCAAGCCTGGCAGAGTTCAAGAAGCATTTGGACAATGCTCTTGGGCACATGGTGTGACTCTTGGGGATGGTCCTGTGCAGGGCCAGAAGTTGGAGTCAATAATCCTCGTGGGTCCCTTCCAACTCAGCATATTCTGTGATTCATGACAGAAGTTACCATTTTTACTTGCAAACAAGACCAGCTGCAACTCTAGATATAGCTAATCTTCACTTTTTTTGGCCCATTTCATTGCCATTGGGGCAGGGAAAGAGACATGCCTACATAAACTACTAAGGCTATAAAAGGAAATCTTAGTTCATTTAATGTAGCTTGATCCTTGCAAGTGCTCAAATAGTCTTTTGAAAAGAGAACTGATGAATTTATTATATACATACCACTTACTGCAATCAAAAAAAATTAAAAATCCAGGCCTCCTAAAGTCTCATGTGGTATTCAGTAAAAAGAAGGATTAGTTCCCCAAAGTCAATACTATTCTTAATATTCAGAAGTTCTGCTGCAATGGTTGAGATACGAAGTATGGCTGAAGGCATACAGAGCCAGACCTGTGATAGAAAAGCAAAGCTAGGCTATTCTTTTTTTCATATAAGCAGTAGTTTAGACTGAAATGATATTCTCAATAGAAAAGGAAGTGCTGGGGAGAATTTTCTAATCAGTATTCAGGTAGAGTTCTTCAGCATGACAATAGTGCTCTCACACATGGCTTCTAAGGAGCCGTTACAAATAGATTTTTGCGAGGTACCACATTTTTGTATCGCTTCTTCTGAATACCTTAAAAACCCAACTGTATCATTAATACCTTAATCTAAAGCCTATGATAATCTATAACAATGAAGGATATTAAGAAGGGAAGAAAAAAAACATTTAGTAACGAGCAAATACATGTGGGCTTCTGCTTAATTTCTGCTTGAGAATACAAGTCTCCACGGTGCGAGACCAAGCAATATTGGAGCAGAAATCATTTGTCTGTGCTACAGGAATCCCGAGAGATGTAGATCATGATTGGACTCCATTATTGCTGACATTTCACAAAGCCATTAAAAGAGAGTGCTCTCATTCCTACCACTTACAGTCAACTACTGAGTAAATCTAGTTACAGGTGAAGAGAACAAATTTGGAACAAGATGAGGACAGGTAGGTTGTAGGGGCATTTGGGCCAACATTTAGCATTTGTAATGGCTAACAGAAACATGAATACATATATATGTCTGCATGTGTGTGTAAATGCTATTACAGGCACACACAGGCATAAATGCACTTGTCATGATCACTTGATAGCGAGCCATGGGTTCCTCACTTATTTCATCAAGGTCAGTAAGGGAAGATTGAGCATGAAGACATTAGCACCTAAGGAGACCATTTATCTCGTGTAGATGATAAAACATGAGACTGAACAGATGATGCACCAAGCCAAAAGTGAGAACTGACAGAGAATGTGAGCAGGCAAAAGAAAGGAGTTTTCAAGAGCCCTACTGGTATGTTGGGGTGCACTGTGTGCTGGAAGAGAGATAGGCCCTGAAGGCCAGAGAAAGAGCCTCATTCTCAGACCCGGAGGTGACCCTGGATTGCAGCCAGGTCACCGGGAATGGGCTGAGAGAGGATTGTGGGTTTCTGGACAGTGTCAGCCCTATGAGATGTGATAATTGTAGTTTGTGACCTTGTAGGGTATTGTTTACCTTTTACCATAATAGGCAATGTCTGGAAAATACCCCAGGTGATTGGAGGAAACTGAGGTGAACATCCTTCCTGTTTATATGATGTGATATCCTGTAGGTACTGGCATTTAAGGGAATTTCTGATGCACAATAAAGCTTTGCACTTTTTCCACCATGCGTGCAGAGTCCATGCCCATGCATGATTACTGCACTGGTATGCAGAAAAGGGTGAAATACATTAAAAAAAATTTCCAGTTTGTGCCCACTGTCTCTGGCCTTGCCGCGGGGCACCACTGAAAAAAGCCTGCCTCTGTCCTCTTTTGCAGCCTCCCTTCAGGTATTTCTATACATTGATGAGATCCTCCTGAGCCTTCTCGTCTCCGGGATGGACATTCCCAGCTCTGTCAGTCCTTTCTCATATGAAAAGCATCCCACTCCCTTACACATTTTTGTGGGCCTTCAGCCATATGGCCACTTTAATCATTAGTGTTTAAGTTTCCCTGTACTCTTTTGCAAATGCCGGGATCTTTGTCTCTATCCTTTTGAAAACTGAAGATTTTCAGCCAGTGAAATTGCTGTGCTATTTTCCCGTTAGAAGATCAAGGAAAATTATCTTCAATTACAGATGTTCTGATGATTTCTGGTCTTGTGATGTACAACATCCCTTCCCAAACTGATTTGAAATTGGCTAGAGAATACAATTATTCCGCACTCTTCATACTTCAAAGCCTTGTCCAAAGCCCAGTGTATACGTATGAGCTCAAGCACATTTGATTCTCAAGTTCTATGAGGAGAAGCTGGGGTTTACTTTTGCTTCTAGAAACTAGAGCAGAAACAGCTGATGGGAGTTGCATTTCATTTGCAGCAGATTCCTGCACAAACTCTGTGTAGAATAATGCTGCATGACATTTTAAGATCAATGTGAATCTTTGAATTAGAGCAGAGCCTTCAGGAAAAGAAGTGACACTCAGGAGATACAAAAGCCAGGCTTATTTTCTCCTTTCATAGTGATAATTTTGTATTGTCATTACACTTTTTAAGAGAAATGAAGCTGGCCTGTTGTCCTGACCCTTCAGATAATATTTTCTGGAGTCAAAACATTAGCTTGCTTCCTCTTTAAATAAAATGGGATTACAAAAAGAAATGAAAGGTTTTTAGAATTATAAAATAGTCTTCTGCTGCTCATGAATTCCTACAGTAACAGGAACTGAGCACATTTGACAGGTTTTCAGTATAATGTATTTCACTTGAGAGCAAAAATTTTAGTCGTAACATCCCTTGAAATAAAGCAACTAATACTAGCTTTCAGAGTGAATCTTCATAGGGCAATAAGGAAAATTTAATGTGAGTGTTATTACTCATCCTGCACAAATACTTCAATTGTCTCAAGGAAGAGAAATTATACAGAAAGTGCTGTGTATATACCATGGCTTTGAAAGGAATCTTGGATCTTCATTTGCAGCGATAAAATTCAATACAAATAGAAGAAAGTATGACAACTACTGTTTTTCATCCCTCATCACTTTAGCAACTCAGAACAGAGTTAAATTGCTCTGCAGCATCGAGCACCACTTGAGATACGGTCAAGTTGGTCAGGCTGCCATGGCAAAATAGGCTTCATTTTATCTGGTATTTAATTTCTGCATTGTTGGTCCTGACCCTTCAGTAAATGATGCTCTGAAATTAGTGCTGGGAACTGCAACAAAAGGATGTGGCTACTCATCTGTTTCTTCACAAACTAGCAAAATCCTTAATGGTGCAGTCCAGATAATTGAGTCATTATATTCAAGCCTTCCATCACCCAGTACCTGGTGTGGATTTATACAGGCTTGAATTACATACTTTAGGTGCTTGCAAAGTGAATAGGGGCAGTAAGTTAAGCTGGCTTGCTTTCTAATTAGGATCAAGGCAGGTATCAATAAGTAGTGCCAAAGTCAGTCATATACAACGTATCATTTCTTCCTGAAATCTTAGGGTGCCCATAGGAAACAGTTTCAGAACCTGACACACTTTAAGACATATAAAAAGATTTTAGCCACAACAACCTAGGGCAAGAGGAAAAGTATTTGTGTCAGCATCATAAGGTAATAAATTAATTCAGGCAGGATACAGCAGACAGGGTGTGAGTTCTTTCCGCAGCAGTTCTCTTGATGCCATGATGATTTTTTGCTTTTCTTTTATACCCCCTTTTATACACTCTTTTATATAGTTTTATATATTCCTTGTGCCTTTAGCTTACATAGTTATAATTCTTTAAGTTTGATAACTCCCCTTAGACCTAGGATTTCGTTAAGTTTAGAGACTAAACATTCTAAAAGCCCAAAGAAACCAAGGTCCTCTCCAGAACACATTCTGTAAACAAAGANGTGCATTTCATCACACCTAAGGATCCTTAAATAAATACCAAGGTAAGACTCTTTTCCCTCTTAACTGTGTGCAGCTCTCTTAATTTCAAGACCAGGAAAAGGCATCACTCTAAGAACAGCATAACAGCACAACTGTGGAGGGGTAAAGGGAGAAGCAATTTTTGTCCATCCTGTTGGGCAGTAAGACACCATGCAGCGAAAAGTTACAATACAGAAAGCTAAAACACCAGCTAAAACACTCTTGTAAGCCCCACAGATTCTTGATGCCTGACTCCAGAAAAGCTCAGAACAGTTCAAACACCAACTGTTTTGCCCCACAGGTGAAATGGCCAAGGGATGCTTCACTGCCAGCACAAGTTTTATCATACAGTCATTGCACAGTAGGTTCTACTGACAGCCAGATCAATATGCTTGCACCAACACCAGCCCCTTTAGGTCCTTCCCAGGTATCAGACCTCTCAGAAATGACCACCTGATTTTTATCATTGATTCCAAAGACAAATGATGCAAATAGTTTACTTTTCCAATTTGGACCCGAAGTACATGATCATTTGGATTTGTGACTCAAAGAGCACAGAATACACCCCCCACTCCATGCTGTGGCTGTGCTGTGCCACACTTGCAGAACACCAAGGCTGTCTCTGCTCCTTCCTCATGCTACTCCCCACTGAGTAGGCTGGGGGTGAGGCAGGAATTTGGGACGGCACAGACAGGACAGCTGACCCCAACTGGCCAAAGGGATATTCCATACCATATGACATTGTGATTAACAATAAAAACTTGGGCAAAGAGGAGGAGGCAGCAGGAATCAGGACACTCCTGGTTATGGCTTTTGCCTTCCCAAGTAACCATTACACATGATGGAGCTCTGCTGTCCAGGAAGCGCCTGAACATCTGCCTGCTCATAGGAAGTAATGAATAAATTCCTTATTTTGCTTTGCTTGGGTGCACAGATTGTTTCACTTATTAAACTGTCTTCATCTGAAGCCAGAAATTTTCCTGGATTTGCTCTTCTGATTCTCTCCTCCATCCTGCTGCTGGGGGCAGAGGAGAGGAGGAGGACTGTGCTCAGTTGCTGGCCCTGCTCAATCCACTGCAGCTAGGCCAACAAGTCTGGTATTTACAGCCAGTGGCCATGGGCACTACTAAAACAGGAAAGTGTAAACCTCTCCTTCAATAGCTGTTAGCTTTGATACAGTTGAGTAACTTCAGAGAGCAGAGGCTGAAACTCTGGCTAAGACTGCCACCAGCCTGAAAGACAGAACACACAACTGCGGTATCTGAGGACAAGGCTACAGTGAAAGTACGACCAAAAGGAAAGCCAAACCCAAATCTTCCAGGTAAGGTCTTCACCTACAGTCATACCCAATCGATATCCCCATGCATCTTCCTCCAATTACTATTACTCATGTCTAAGAAGTAGATGAATCTGTCTAGGCTGTAAATCAATTAAATACTGAACAGCTACATTGGATTAGCATTGTGTCAAAGCCAATAAAACTAGAGGACATGAAGGGAAGGAAAAGAAAAGTCAAAAACCTGAGCCCTTCTCATGATATAGGGACTACTTTAGAGCACCAAACCATGAAGATGAGACAAGTCAAGATTTTTTTTTTTAATACCTATTGAAAAATTCTGAAGTGCTCAACATAGTGATTCTTTAGTATCTAGATCTCCGTTGTGGAAACAAGTACAATTCAATAAAAATTCATCAATGTCTTAGAGTAACAACAAATAGTGGACTACCTCTTCCAAGCTGGAGAAAAGAAAAATATTTTCCTATAGTTCATTCATATAAATTGGAAAAGTTAGTTGAAAAGACGACAGTAAGAGGCAAACTTGTACACGAGTGGCTGTGGAATGATACTAAAGCATCTTTAGTTAGGCAACAAAGGAAGAGCACAGATTTTAAGAATATAGCTTTCAAAACAAGTTTGCTGGCTAGGATAGCTAGGAGACAAGGATATGGTGGCATAGGGGAATATTTTTCCAGTTACTACAGAATGATAGTAAAAACATCAGAAGAAAAGAATCCTTTAGCAGAAAAAAGACAAGAATTCATGAGCTGTTCAGCAGCCTGGAACTTGAAAAATTAGTACATGAAATAAAAATGGGTTCAAATTACCAAGTGTAGAAGACTCAAATGAGAAAGTCTAAGATAAAGTGAGACACAGTGTTTCTTGATAATAATCACAAAAGATTTTCAGTACATGAGAGTCACAAGAGAAAGAGCAAAGAAAGTGGAAGGAGAAAGAAGGCAAGGGTACTGTCTGGAAAAGGAGAGGAAAGGCAAGACTCAACTGAACCACTGGATACTGAGATGTTTAAGAAAGTATCGCATACACCACATTTTTATCTTCATCTCTGAGTTTTCAGAATTCTGGACTAGAAAAATTTTTGGTGTGACCCACACCACAACTATCCATGTGTTCTTTATTTGTCTGTATTAGAACTGATGAAGATCAGGGCCCTGAAGAGAAGAAATTCCAGAAAAGATGAGAAATGTCATTATTTGCCTTTCATAGGGGTACAACAAGGAGTCAAAAAATAAAAACCATAGAACAGTTTGAATTCAATTCGAAAGAAAAGACTGGAACATATAATCAAGCTTATTTTTAAGCAATGCACAGACAGTGAAGATGAATGTTTAACCTGTCAAGAGTTAGTCATTAAATCAGTTGCATTTTCTTCCACAGCATTTTTCTTATACTTTTCTTGTATACTTGGTTCTATGGATAACTTTTTCTTGCTATCTTAACTGAATAGCTCTTACAGTCAGTGTTCCAATGTGAAACCAGGAACATGAGTCCTATTTAATATGGGGATGGGGAGGGAGGGGATGGTACATCACTTAAGTGCAGCATATTATCATATTTTGATTTGCTCTACATTATTTGCTTAACTTTCAGAAATTCTGTCACAAACCAGCCTGTTTCCATGAGTGATTTTTTGTCACTGAAATTGATTTACAGCTTTTCAAAGATTTATTTTTGTCCCAATTTTTCTTGGCAGTCACCAGCAGTGGATATTCAGCCTTGCTTTTCCCTCTTAAAGAGAAATCAGCAGAAGTCAGAGTTGCAATATTTTCTTCATCTGCTCCTTGACAATATTTGAAAAAAATATTAATTTCTTGTTGAATAAACCAGTAAAATTGGCAATTAATGTGAGATGGGCCCCTTCTTTCTATAGCGTGAATTCAATCTCTGAAACACGCATAACCTGTACACCTATAAATGCTTTAAATCCCCATGAAAATGCCACTGTGCTATGAATTATAGTCCAAAACTCCTGCCTCCAATCTCCTTTATACTCTCACCTGTAGGGAGTAATGGAGAGACTACCAGAAAATCTTGAACAGCAGGTTAAAAGCATTGTTCATGAAAAAGAGACTTTCACAAGACAGATGTTAATTAGAGATATGGGCTCTAACATGTGCTTGTGAGCATGTTTGCAATCCTGTCTTTAACAGCTTAAGCATTTGGAAGCATAATGCAAGATTTTGCAGCATCTTGACACAGGCACCTTCCTTCTAAAAAAAGTGTAAGAACAAGTGAGACATAAACCATCCATGACAGACTCCATAACTTTCCTCAACAACAAGTTCCAGAAGTTCACAGTTCTTGCTATCAGAACAGTTATTCTAGAAGTTCATCCAGCCTGTGCCTCCAAGTCATGTGTTAACACCCAATCATTCCTGTTACCCTCCCAAGAATTTTATCTGATGTGCTCGAATACTTCTTAAAGGCTGTACCCAGAGCAGCAGGATGTATTCCTGGTCAAGTCTTAAGATTTTTAAGTGGAAAAATGATTTTGCAGTTCTTGCAGGTCAGCTACCCATTTATGTGTTCCCATAAATTTGTTGAGGGGTGAAAAAGACTGTAGCCACAAACTGTACTTTTTCATCTTGTAATGCACAGTAATTGTCAGAGAAATTTGTAAGCTAGACCTGGTAGCCACATGTTCTTTATTTTGGCTGTGTCTGGTCACATCAACCATTCCTGTCATTTCTCAGAACTCTTTAAAATGCATTCTTTTATTCTACAGTGCTTGCATTGCTCCTCAAATTTAAACTATTTGCAGGATTATTAAATCTACTCTACATTTCATCATCCTGGTCCAATCATAATGTTACTGTAGTGTAACACTGAATACAGGGAAGATGGAAATACCCAACCTAACACATTCTTCCTGGTTTATTAATGATCAGTTAACACCTTTTGAGTGCAGTTCTCCAATCACTTCTGCATTTAGGCTCTAGGAGGTTTCCCAAGATTGTTTATCAGAATGCCTTTCCCTGTTCACAATGCCCATACGTTTCTCAGAAGGCTGATTTCAGTAAATCTCAGCAATTACTACTTA
Organism: Oriolus oriolus; assembly: GCA_013400235.1. Taxonomy (NCBI): domain Eukaryota; kingdom Metazoa; phylum Chordata; class Aves; order Passeriformes; family Corvidae; genus Oriolus; species Oriolus oriolus. The sequence continues at coordinate 347,240 of VXBT01006743.1, forward strand.
TCTCCTGGCAAGCTTCCAGGTACTACCAATTATTCAACTATTTTTTCTTGGAAGCTGATGGGGCTGGCTTCTTCTGACTACTACTTTCAGCTCTCCAAGTGAAAGAAACACTCGACTTGCTCTTTTTTTCAGTGTTGTGACACATCATCACTACTTACCCAAAACAGCTGAAAGAGTCTGACACCTCATCAGCCTTTTTTGGGGGGAAGTGGGGAGGTGGGACAGGTTTTGGGCAGGCAGCAGCAGAGGAATCTGATCTTAGGACAAAGTTCAACAGGCTTAACCCAACTGAACATATCTTACTGAAGTACCCTCTTAATATGTCCCATCTTTATACAAAGCTAGATTTTATCTTTTCATCACTGGATTAAATCTTTCAGCCACCCGCAAACAGGAGCAGTCATGCCCTGTTTTCTGATGTTCACAGGATTATCTTTTACTGTAATTAAAGCCCTTGCCTTTCAGTTTTGTCTCAAAGATGATTCTGAGCTCCCCCTTTAGGCATGTAATTGAGCCTGATTACTCCATGGTGAGTTCTGAGCCCACCTGTTCAAGCAGTGCCAGCACACTTGCATTCTAAGGAACTGGCAGGTGATGACAAGTCACCCTCATCTGTCTCATCAGTTCCTCGTGGACCCTCGTGGATCAAGTGTGCACTGCAATGCTTCAGCACAACACAAAAACCCCTTTGTGGTGACCTGTCAAAAATCTTGGCTTCTCTCTCTCTGGGTGACAGCTGTTCCCTCATCCACACAAGTCTGTTGCTCTCTGGGTACCTGAACAACATGGAATAGCCAAGGCATTCCAGAGATCTGCTGCATCTTTGAGTGAAAAATGTCATGCTATCAACTTGCCATTTAGACCACTTCTATTTCAACTCATGGTATGGGCAGAACATTCCAAAAAGACACCATATCATTACCAGTACAGAAGTGCAAATTATGTAAGAAGATGGCATGATGACAGGCAGAGGTAGACAAGTGACCTCCAGAGAAGCTAAGACATCATCACATCCACCTTAATATCCAAGTCTGCAGTCCTGACAAAGACATTCCTCTTTTTTGGTAGAGCACCTTAGTTCTTACAGTGGTCTTTCTGGAGCCTTACACAGATGGAAAATCCTTCTTAAGAGCCTTACAAATGCAATCATTTGCTGGCTGTCCTGAGGTCAGTCACTATCCTTACCCAGATCATCACCCCACTCCAGTCATGCTGTACTTCTCCCTCCTTTCCACCCCCTGGCTGCTGTTTATTTTTGCTATTACAGTAGTGAACTGAGTCAGCTCACAAACAGATTAAGCAAGCACTACATGCTACAGGAAAATGCAGAGAAAAGTCCCTTTTGGCAGCAAGCTACTAGGAGTTCAGCATGACTCTGTTTCATCCTCATCCTATTGCTTCCTTACCTAAGGGACAGTGTATGACTCTTCTTAATACAAATAGGCAGTTTCACTTCTGCATATATACTTTTGTATTTCACTAGTAAAAAGAAAAAAAAAATGATTCAGGAGATCTCTCTCTGTTTTTGGTAACTGCTGCTTCTGAGAATTCTATATAAATACAACATAATTTACACTAAACTTTATATGCTACCAAACTACACATTTTATTAATGTTACAGAAGTGTCCACGTTATGAAAATTATAGTTCACATTCCTATCTTGGGGGCAAGATGAGACATAACAAAAGTTATTTTAATACTTTGGCACAACCATTTCCACCCTAGGAGCTTTTTAAAATTAAACTTCATTGCCGTGGAAGAGTATTTTTCATACTAAGAACTAGCCCCATGAACACATAAGATGCAAACAGTATGAGTCATTACTTGCTCTTGTAAGATAATAACTCTACAGCAAAGAACTAGAGGTGCTTTAAGGATAGTTAAAAACTGGCTATGGCTTGCTGGGACTGGGCAACTTCAGAGAGAATCTGACAAACTCCTGAGTGGAGCACACCAGAGAGTTTTTATTTTTTCCTTCATGTTGATGGCTGCCACTGTAGGTGACTACAGAGCAGGATCCTTTTCAGCACAGCAGGAACAAGAGCAGCTAGCGGAATCCATTACAGTATGGAGAATAGCTCTCATCCATGCAATTTAACAGTCAAGGCCAACACATAAAGTTTTGTAACTGCAATGTTATAAAACTCACACAGGAGCATTACAGATTTAGGAGTACTGGCATATTTCAAAAAATAATGATGATGTATGAGCTGTGATGAAATTTAAGGGAAATTAAAAAAAGTACATCTGTCAACTAGAAGCATAATCTTTGCAGCTAAAGAGCTCAGGATTTGCAAAAGACTCACCAGGAATGGTTTTGGAAAGAGTCCAAACAATACACAGAGAGCAACAACAGGGCACCAGGTACAGCCAGAACATATAGTTTCGTTTATCCATGAGAGGATCATGACTTAGGAGAATTCACCTACATAACCTGATTACTTAAATGGAGCTCCAACACTACTTGAGGATAAATTTTGCAATGTTATTATATAAAAAGAGTGGATTCATCAAAGCACTTAAAAATCATTTGCCCAAAGGACTGGATTAGAGTCCTGAAAAACTGTTTTAAAATATAGGCTGCAGAACAAATGGAAAATCTTAAATGGAAAAGCTTAAAAAATTGTTATTGAAGAATAGTGAGTTAAGTCCTATATTTAATTTAAATTGAATAGGTAAGTCTAAACCAGGCCCTTCAGAAACACACGGAATAAGATTAGAAGTAACACTATCAGGAGTGATATGCTACGTTTTTTATGAGATGAGCTCTTCAATTCAAAACATCCCCACTGTATCAGGCAGCTCAGAGATGCTGCTACAAAGATTTGTTCAGGCACTAGCCTAAAACAGGACACTAATACGAAAACATTTCTATTTGAGTACATTCCTTAAGATATAAATTCACATGCATGAAGTGCAGCCCTTCTCCACATTATTCATCCAGCCCAATGATAGATTTGCCAAATCTGAATGACGTACTTGTCCCTGTGTCTTTGGCATGGGACCTGGGAGCCTTACTGGGAACTGTGAACACACATCCAGCAAGCCTGTCAAAACAGGGCCTGTTCAAACATAGCTAAGAGGATCAGACAGAACCATCCTCACATGATTTCTGCAGTGGCACCGGAAATCTGTGGAAACAGTTGAAAGGCATTAAAACAGCTCCTTGCTCCACTGTAGGAGGATGCCAACTTGTCAGGATGCTGATCTTGAGCTTTTTCAAAAACAAAAAATAGACATGCTTCATTGCCAGAAGAAGACAGGACTCCTGTCGGTAGGATGTGGATTTCTGCTGTTACCACTTGGAACTGGCACCATTTGTCTGCTCAGCAAGCCTTGCACATCAGTGCTGGTTCCACACACATCACATGGTAGCAACTGGTTCCACAGCATGAAAAACCCTTTGTTCAGCAGGACAACATAGCTGGATAAGCAATGAATGTACTTTTAGGTTGGACTATGTTACAACACAGCTTTTTTCAAGCCTGTAGGACCAATCTAGCTACTCTTGGAATGCCTCCAAGACCAGAAAAATTATAATTTGCCGCCAGCCAGGTGCACCACTCTGTGGTCACACCACCACCACCACCACCACCACCCTTGCCTTGTGGACACACCAGGGGAGCAATTGGTTATAGAAGTTGCTTCTTCTACTTTCCTTTTTGATGTCAAGAGATGTTTAGAAATCTGCAATACTTCAAATTCCAAAGCAGGGACAAAGAGCTCTTCCTCAGAGCACAGTGATGAGGATTCTTTTCCAGGTGTGAAACCAAAGTTTGTTCCACCCAAACTGAGGACACTGTCATGATCTAGCAGTACTGGGTAGGTATTGCAGCCGGCCTGCAGGAAGTAGGTAGTACTATGTGTACTTCAAACACATCAGGTATTAGGCACATCTGCAGAGAAGGACATCTCTGAATATAGAAGGGACCTTAACTACAGATTATCTAAAAAGTTTGGTAACCTAAACCATGAACTAAGTTTTTAAAAATACCTGGAATAAGTCTGTTCCAATTAAATGGCTCAGTTTTCAGATACGACTTGCTCAGACTAAATTCAGCCCACGTGTTTTAATCTACCTTTGCTATGAATGCAAAACAACTAAAGTGGAAGGTCTAATCATCCAGGATCAGCACCCACTCAGCTTCTACCAAATGTTCCTCTTTGCCACATTCCAAAACAGGTGATACAGCTCTTGAGATCTAACTCATCAAGAATATGATTCTATGATTCCATTAAGAGAATCACAGAATGGTTTGGGTTAGAAGGGAACTTAAAGGTCATCTAGTCTAACCTCCTTTGCAATGAGCAGTGACAACTTCAACTAGATCACCTGTCCACTGATGGAGTAGAGAAATCAGATTCTCTGTCAGCAATGAAAGCCTCTTTATAGATCAAAACCTCGAAACCAGATCAAAACCAGATCAGGTTCAGGTCCTGCACACCTGGAATCAGCAAGCTCCTTTCTCAGCACTCAGCTTCGCTTACATCACCTTGCAGCATTAAATCTCCCCACAATGCCTAGAGTGAAGCAGCACTGAGCTGTTAGATACCAGACTGTCTGAAGGGTGGATTTCTGTGCTGGAAGCTTTAAGTTCTGTGGATCTTGCAGATGTAAGTCTTTTCTCTAAACCTTTGTCCTTTCTATGAACAATTGCTTCCTAGAGCTGTCAGCCCCTTCCAGAATATTGTCAGGTATTTGGAATATTTGGACTAGCTTTGAACAGCACAGGACTAAATCAGTGATTAAAAACAGCCTCCACAAAAATACCCATTCTCTATTATTAAGTCTCATAACTCTATGCTCAAAGCTAGTTCAGGAAAGATTACAATCAACTGATCTACAATCAATTCTGACAGTACCCTTCTGCTGCCTCTCAGAACGAGGGACAAGACCAGGTAAGTCTGAAACCTGTTCTACAATGATTGCATTAGTCAAGTATTAACTTTCCAGGTATGTATTTTCAAATACCTAAAACTGCTAGCATTTTCAACTCCATTCATTAAAAGCATGTTTTTAATATATTTAATTCCTTCATGAACTGAAAGAAAAACAGTTGTGTCTGTATTTTCCCTAAGTACTTCATGCACAGAGCAGCATGTTCCAAATCCCCTAGGATCTGAAATCCTTGAGGTTTTCAGTAGGAGCTGCATTCAAAATTTTTGAAAATCACACCCTAAAATAATCCTGATATCTGTCTCTGCACAACTTAAAAGGCATTATCTTAATAGTCAAGGAAATTAATAAAAACATCATTTCTTTGATACCAATTTCTGGAAAAATAAAGTAGCTGCCTCATAGCTGGGAAAACAAGAATTCCTCTGGAGTTCATATTTCCCAATTATGATTTCTTTTTTCTCCATGCACTAGAATGATATGTCCACTGTTAAGAAATTAACTTTTAAGTTCAAATAAGAAGCTGTTCTACATTCAGGACTTTGCAGCTCAAAATAGAACAAAACACTTTTCTTTACAATAAACTGAAGTTTTCTTCATTAGCCCATTCCAAAGTAACATCCCATGCAAATCAAATATACCTGTCAACAGCATATTACATTTTTATTTGGAAGAAGGTAAAGGAAGCAGACAATAAGGATGTAGACTTGCACTTTGCTAACTTAAAAGTTTAGAGAACAGTAAGTACAACTCAGAATTCAAAAACATGTAGATGTGGTGCTTAGGGACATGGTTTACTGGTGGGCTTGGCAGCGTTAGATTTACTGTTGGACCTGATGATCTTAAAAGCCTTCTCCAAGTTTTCTAAATTATTCTATAATTCTGAACTTAGGATGTAAATGGTACCTTTAAATTATTTACTAAGTGTCAAAATCAAATATTTTAGTCTCAGGACACTCCTTCAAAAGCCTAATACAGTAGTAAGTCCATAGGCTGCAAGTTTGGGAAGGGGCTTGTGTGTGTGAGAAATATCATACACATTCACACCCAGTCCTTGCTGTCCCAACTCTGAAGTACTCTTGGTTGAAATACACTTACCACACCTGGTAACGTCATGATTAATGTTTAGGCAGCTTAGCAGAAGCAGAGATATTAGCTCAATCTATATTTTACTTCCTTGCACGAAGTTCCATACATTCTGGTGAAAAGCACCATATCCAGACCGGAATTTCAGCAGGAACTACACGCTTGTTCAGCTTCACGTTTACTTTGAATGTCTCACAATCTCCATTTTTATGCGAGACTTTTGGATTCTCATGATAAGGATTTTGACATTGTCCTGCAAAAACGCTCAAAAAAATTAAGCTGTTTTGTTTTATAGGCAACCTGAATATTTTCTTTGTGAAAAAAACCACAGATATTTGTAACACACAAAGTAAGGACTCGACATTACTTTGGATGATGAAACTTACCACATCTGTGGCTTACCACAATTACCAGCACTGCATAAACCAAAATTCTTCTATCTGACCCCTAAGTACATCGCACTTCTAGAGGTAAATCTGGAAGAAAGCTATAAATACGGGTCATTAGATGTGCTTAAACTGTCTGTTTATCTAAAAGAAATAACCCTCTTTATAGCTATAAATTTGACTGAAGTGCTATAACTCATGCAACCTCTCTGAATAGGAGGAAGTTAAAAATAGCCCAACTTCCAGATAATTTTGTAACAACCCCATCTCACTAAAGCTGATGAAAAACACTAGAATTTCTGATCCATTTCATTATCCAGAATTGGCAAGCGTCTTAATTTAGAAGCAGAATTTGGTTTTGAGTATTAATAGAAAATCGTATCTTGCCACAATCAAAACAAGGCTTTTATTTCTTTTGAGAAGTGCAGTCAAAATACGCATTTCCAGAAGAGATAGTGATTCTCAATTTCATTTCTTTGCTTTATCTGCAAGAAAAATGACCTTGCAGAAGGTTACAAGAGAACAGATCTACAGTAATGTAAGAAGTATTTTCAATATGAACTGTAATTTTTAAACTAAGATCCTGAAAAATGTTACAGCCTGAGTACCTCAAATTATTTTGCTAATTTTAGAAAGGGATGAATCTTTTTTCCTTTGCTTTATCTCAGAAGCAGTGCTTTATTTCCCTGCCCACACCCAGAACTGTATCAGTGCAGTCATCAGGGCTGAATATCTGTTTACTTACTAGAAGAGTTACCTTCTACACTTCATCAGTTACCTTAAACACTTCAACTGTACCTCTGCTATGCCTAAGAGCACTTAGCATTATTTTAGGATAAACCACATAATAGTTTCTACAAGCGGGTAATGCTTTTCAAAACTCTTTTGTAGGCCAACTCAAACTGTCCAACTCAAACTTGGGTTGACAAAGCCAAGTGTAACAGCTGAAAACCCAAGAAATACGGTTTCTAAGCAGTAGAAGACAGCTCAAAGAAACTGCATAGTTATGTCTACACATATTATTCAGAGGCAAATCATAAGCATTGAAAAGGTTCATTAGCTTTCAGCTTAAATAGTCACATTTTCTGAGCATGCAATTACCATCCTATCCAGCATGGCTCTGGTACAGGTACACTCTACCCAGAAGTAGATTAAAATTTTCAGTGCAAAATCTCAAGCCTACCCTGCAATCATTTTCCTGAAATCAAAGCAGAAAATACAAAAAACTAGCAGATATTTCTTTTCATCTTTACCAGGAAAGGCTTTTCACTTGTTTGACAATCAGCAGGAAATCTGCAGCACTCTCTCAGCTTCAGCTAAGGAACAAGCAAACAATTACAGGCTTTATTGTACTTATGACCTGTAACTCCGGATAAACTACCAATCACTATAGTACAAGTAGCAAAATGAGGACCTATTTGGCACATGCTGCTGAATTCTATCCAGCATATTCCTGGTGATCTTGGTTTGTTTGACATGTCAGCAAGGTTTACGGCTCTCTGGTTTCTAAATGTTCATGAGCCTCCAACATGGCAGAAGCTAACCAGAAAAGTGCAACAACAAAGGTAAAAGCCAGGTCTGACAATGGCACTACAGAAGTTTTGAAGACTCATGATTCAGAGGTGGATTTGAAATATCACTCATTTAAACAAAGCAGTGAAACAATTCTGATGCCTTTAAATGACTTGAGTTCAGAAAACAGATCTCTGAAGACTCACTCAATGGAAGATGTGAGATATTTGCTTGCAAGGTAGAACACTATTGTAACATGACTGCGAAGTTCAAATTTGCTCCCAAACCTGAAGAAAACTGGACTACCATTTCACATCTAACAGCTAAATGAGTGAGATGTGCTGCTACAGCAGCACTATAACTTTGTGGATGAAAAATTAATTGTTTTATTTGCAGGTATTTAAGACTGCACAAGAGGCAACTAGGAAAAATAGTTCTGTTTCTTGAAAGTTCCTGCAAGTATTGATCAAAGCCAAGTCTTTTAAGTTAGGGCTGTCTTAAATTTCACTGCTAGGTTTCTTGACTGGGTGATAATGGATGTAGAAAAACAGAGTTTGCACAGTAAACTTCAAAAACACCTCTAGTTCATTTTAAAGGCACAGTACACCTAAAAATGTCAAGTTTCCATCACATGACGTATTTAGAGATGAATTGTTGAGTGTATATTCATTACAATTACATTAATGCATAGAAAATCTTTTAAAACCTTGTCAGTCAAATGGTTCATTGAACTCCTGAAAAATTTTAGTGAGGATGTGGCAGGTGACAAATAATTCCAGTTATGAATGCTGGCAGTTATTTACTGCTTCTATGACAGAGGGTGACAGTAGATGTCTGAAATAACTTTTGAACTCTCCTATAGAAGCCTGCTTCTTGATAACTGCAATTAACAATGGGCTGCTTATAAATCTGATTAAATACCTGGATTTAAATAAAAAGCTGCTTACTGAGTCCTCCAATTAAAAAGACGAAGTCACCATTTTAAAGGCAGATTGTTGTATTTCTGCATATAGACTATTTACACAGGAAACAGGACTGGATTGGGAAGGAATTCCTGGAAATTAAGGAAATGCTAGAAACAGGAGAGACTTATAGCAACATACACCTAGGCACTGGCCAGGCATCTTGGCCAGTGATCCCCTAGGCCTGCACATAGCGTGAAGCAGCTACATGGCACAAAACCAACACCTTCCTGACAATCTTCCCCAGACAAGTAGCAATCTCCCCAGGGCAAAGTTAAGGCAGAATGGATATAACTCTGCATAACTGTGTTACAAACAAACCTGTAAGAAGGAAGTGACAATTACCATTGGTTAAAACTGAAGATGAAAAATGAATAAAACCCACAAAGAAAGGAGGACATCTGAGCACTTAACTTTATTTAAATTAGCTCATGTAAGTTTTCCACCAGGGCATCTACAAATAAGTATACTCCAAGTTCTTGCTATGCTCTGGATGTAGCTTCCAGACAGTCAACATCACATTGCACCTTCTGTTTGAATTACTTGAACTTCTTATAACTAATTCCTTGCATGTTTCCCCAACTGTCATGTTTAAATAATATTCAGCTAATGCTAGTCAGAGAGCTCAGACTGCCTAGTCGAATTTCAGTACCTACTCTCAGTGTTTGAATACATTTCTGTCCTTTCAAATGTCACACTGGAAGCAAACAGATTCACTGATATTAGTTGAGCAGACCTGACTGCATATTTTCAGCTTATGATCAACTTGCAACACCAGGAGATGGACTCTATGATCCTTGTGGATCCCTTCCAACTCAGCTTATTCTGTATGTGATTCTTCCACGTTGCCACATAAACATTTATATGCAGCTGACACAGTAGGCTTCTTAAAAGACATCAGGCTTTTTTGCTCCTGTAGTCCAAATACCAGTTCCCTGGGTTCTTGCACTAACTACACAACTCACATTAGACCTCCTCCAATACTGAAACTAAATTCGAATTCAGAAGTTCCTGAGAGCCTGCTGTTCTGAACTACTGCAGAAAGAGGCAGATTGTTCTTGAAATAACTTTAGTGTTTGCAAACATGAAAGCAGGACATAGTATTAATAACTACCTTACATTCTAATAGCTATTTAACAATTGGTCCTATTAAAAAGACTACCTAATTACATTTCCATGTGCTTGCATAGACTACAATGTCCCTCAGGTAGCATTGGAACCTTAAAAACCTGTCCTTGTAAACATTTGCTCTTTCAGAGTCTGTCAAAGGATATATGAAGATTTTTTTTCATCCTTAGAAATATAGCTCAGTAACTATATAGCTAAAATAGGATTAATTTACAAAGACAACACAAATGACAAAAATATTTCTGAACTGTGTTTATATAAACATATTGGTTTGTAAACAAATTGACAACATTTACATTAAATATTGAAAGAAAACTTCAAACTAGACAATTGGCATTAAAGAGAAAAATAAGTTAAAAATTAATCACATCTTAATTATTCCATTGGTTATGACTAAATCAGGCACCTGGCAGTTTCAGAACTGAAGTGTACTAAAACACTGCAACAGTGCTGAATATTTTAATTCACACTAATGATTTCCTTTGAGAGAGCAAAAGCCACCTCATAGTTACCTGAGGATTCCCATGTAACTCAGTGGAGATCACAGTATGAAAATGACTTATTTTTCACAGACTGGAAACTCACCATTTAAATAATGTTCTAGGCTTTTATGGACAGTCTCTTGTTAGCTATAGTGTTATAGGGAAATCCCAGCAAAACTAATGCAAAAGTCAAGCCCTTCTGAGAGTGTAAACTTCATCCAAATCTTCCTGCAATATTTGCACTGTTTTGCAGGATTTTAGCTAGTTGTATTTATGAATAAAAAAGTCCTACAAGTTAGTCATGAAAGTATTTCAGAAAACCCAAGGTAACAGAAAAGCACTGTGAGTTATGAAATAGTTACAACAGTTCATCAAATTATACATCAGAAGGTTACATATAAGTTTAATCATAAAACAATATTTTCCATATATTATGCAAACTCAGCTTCAACATTTGTTCTCATTTAACAGTTATACTCAAAGTGATATTCAGGTTTTTTTATCCCTTTAAGTGAGTACACTTATTTCTTCTACTTTTACAGGTGCAAAGATGCTTATTTGGATACGAATTCCATGTGAGCGTGACTTTCAACATAACTTCACATTTTTTCATCTTGAAGGCAAAAGGCTATCAATGGTAATAAACAGACAGTTCATCATCGCTCATGTCTGAATCGTCGTCATCTACTTCACCTTCAATGACTGATTTCTTGCCTTTGCAACATGAAACAATTAATCCGATTAAAAAGACCTGCAAATTTAAAGCGGAAAGTGTTACTGTTATTCAGTCCAGGGGCATATAAGGGCAACATACGTAAAACAAATTGTACTGTGGTGATGCAAATGATGCAATGACAACTACTGTAAGTTATCCAACTTGATTCAGGTCTCCAAAATCAAAGTACTTACTGCAATGAATGCCCAGTTCCCAAAGTAATAGGCCGCACTGAAGAACCAAAATTTATGAAGAAAGAGGTACGTCCGAGTGACAATACACTGATCTAAATTGAATGGAAATAGTACTGATTAACACAGAACAACAACAAAAAAAAAATCAGCTAAATATCATATAGTAGTATGTAGTATTATTTATTATATGTAGTAGTATTTAGCTCTGCAGAACAATTACACTCTATTAAATCAATTTACTCACCTGTACCAAGACAGTATACAAAAGGGACACTTGTTATAGGACACTGACTGCGACAGGTAACACTAAGCTACAAGTCACACAGGTAACCCCATTACTACTGGAAACAATTTCTCATGCAGATGTGTCTGTTAACTAGAATCTGTCCAAAAGGGAACTCATTTCCTATTTTATATAAACCACATCCATACAAAGCAGATTCTGGATTACTAAACACATTTCAGTACTACAAAAAACCATGTCTCTACCAGGATTAAGTACCTGACAGTATTGGTTAAACTTCACTCCTCTAACAACATGAATATTGAAGTAGTATTTTCTGATATGGCTGTGTTTTTCTTCATTTCTAACTGGTAGATTTTAAGATTAAGACTCAAATTGCCAAGGAGTTTTCAACATGCAGACAGGGAGCATAATGGCTTGTATAGAACACTGACCCTGTGGCATTCAAGGGGTCAGGCTAGAGGGTGGCCGGCAAGACACACAAGCCAGTTCATGAATCTCTCAAATGCAAGGAGAGGCACACTCAGCTCACGCTAAGGTAAAATATCATTTCCTGGTTGGTTTTTATACTATGCTTCAAACCCAGCCTAAAGCCCACTTCAGAGCAGGAATTGGTGTGTAAACACATTGAACACTAAAGAAAGCAAGCAAGCCAGAAACTGCCTGTTTGTCCCTCAGTTCAGACCCCAGGTTTGGAAATATTCCTCAGGTGCAGCTGAAGTACAGACTTCCTGCCTTATAAAGTTGTGAGTGATACACTACCTATATAGCTCACTTTTAGCAGCCACCTAAGTAAGAAATGCTGGTAAAGTGAAGATGCTTCATAATTGCAGATAATATTGTCAATACCATCTGCAGCTCTCCAGCTGGTTACTTGAATTAAAAAACAACTGAAAGACTTTCAGATGGCTCTTTATTATAATTGGATTAAATAGATGATGATAAATATTTTAGAACAGTTTGACCTTGCAAAAATGTTTCTATTCAATGTCACAGGAGCAGATAACTACATTTTAGCTATTGTTTCTGAACTAATGTTACTTTATAGGCTCACATGACATTTTTCATCAACTTATTCCTCCATATGACTCAATTTAGAATAAGTTATAATGAATAGCCTGAATTAAGATAGCTACTTGTTATCCAGAACGATCAATGTGAATATTACAGACGTATCGTGATCATGTAGAACAAAACACATGGAGAGCTACCAAGCCTTCAGCAGATACCTGCCACCATTTAAAAATTACAACATATTCCACGTACATATGGAGTGCTGACCAAGGAACAAAGCCAAACAGCCAGGATTCAAGACACAATTTTTTCAACAAAGAATAACAAGAATAACTGCTAGAAGAGGCAACTATTTTTTGTTTTGAGTCCACTGATGAAGTTTTTCATTATGGTAAATTAGAAACAGTTACACTCAATGTACCATTTTCAAATTATGGCTTCTTCCGGGAAGCAGATTAGCTAGTTTAAGATGAATTACAATGATAATTCTGTTCAAAACCAAATATTAAAGCCTAAAATGTGATTTTGTGCACTGAAAACTCAAATTATAACAATTTACTGATGAAGTCTGTCTTTTATGCATCTCAAAACACAATGAGCTTTCACAAAAAGCATGTAAAAGGAAGAGTTACAAATTGTTGTGAACAATGTAATTTATAAACACTGGCATTATTTGAAAGTCAATGCTGTATACTTGTTTTACCTCTTCATTAATCAACTAGACAATGAAACAGATTATACCCTCCGTAAATCCATATATCAAACTGGGGAGAAATAAAGAACAGAGGTCCAACACGCTAGATGGTCAGATTTAGGAAAGGGCTATTTTTTCAAGCTCCTTGGAACAGTCCTCAAAGTTTAACAGAGACAGAAGGCCTGCACCTGGAATGAAGTGACACCACGCAATAGTGCAGGCTGAGGGTTGACCAGATAGAATGCAACTTTGCAGAAAGCAACCTCATCTCCCAATAGACAAACACAACATGTAGTTACAAGTGTTCATCTATAACTCAAATGTAACTGAGTGTCAGGCTTCCCTATCTGGAAGGCAGCACACGTCCACAGAACTCATCACTTCTTCCACTGTGACAAACTGCATCTGCACTGGTGCGATTTTGGGCTGCCCAGTACAAAAGCAGCACTGACTTACTGAAGCAAATTTAGTGGAGGACCACTGCAACAGCTTTGAGCACACAGCAGACTCTGAAGATCTGTCCTTTCAGCTTGAACTAAAGGTGTTTGCAGGTGTGTCTTACTGCTACCTCTGCCATCTAGTGGGAGCATACAAAGTATTCAATAAAATTTCTCCTAGACCTGCATAATAACAGGACAACAGATGACAGAGCTGCAGCAAGAAATACTCCTATTAAACAGTAGGAGAAGCAATTAGCACAGGTAACACTGAAGCCGGTTGTCTCTGGAGACACTCACAGCTGGATGGATGTGAGCTACCTGCTCTCCTTGCCCCCTACTGGGGGGCTGGACCAGAATACCTCTTAGGTCCTGTGTGTGCTCAAAATCATTACATGAAGGTAGATCTTGAGACAATATAAATCTAAATAACAATGGTATTTTTGGATGGAAAACTCGAAGTGAGAATGTCTGTGTCCCCAGTTTCAAGCAGAACCTAGTTTGACTTAAAATACACTCAAAACTACTTCCAAAGGAAAACTTGCATCCTTACTGTGCTTGAACATCTAAGCACTGCAAAATTTCAGACCCTTAAAGTATTGAAGGCATAGCTTCAGGTATCCGAGAATACTTATTTCATACAGCCTTGCTGCCAACAATTTAAAAGCTGTGTTGCTAAAAGCAGCTGCTGCTTGAAGTTTCTAGGTATGGCTTTGGTCACAGACCAAATTGTTGAGACAAAGCACGCTTCAGGAGTCTCTAGAGGAGGATAATAGCAGGTATATTAAAAATTTCTCCATTTTGTACCTATCATCTCACAACCTAACATCTTTATCAATATTTCATAGTATTAAGGTCACTCAAGTGCTTCTAAAGTCCACAAAAGTTTATGTTAAGGATTGTATTTCACATATCACTTTCAGCTTTCTCTGGAAACAGATTCCTGGAATGGCAGCAACAGCTATCCCAGCCACAAATACAAGTATTTCTTTCTTTTCTTGTTGGCTAAACAGGAAAAAATGACTATGTTCTTAATTGCCCCTTACTCAGCAGTTTCTACAAGTGTTTTTTTTCCACATTCTATTTGAGCATACCCCCACTTATTCCATATTCTTCTCTGCTGTGAGATATACATATATATACACACAGAGAGAATTAATAGCAGCCTCATTCAGCTGTTGAGCCTGTCTTTGCACTTCACAATCCAGCTCCTCCACTGCTGCTACTTCTCTGGTTTCACAAGCTAAAATTAGACTCCTATACAAAGCTTTTACAACTTTTGGGTTGTGGCATCCCATGCCAGTTATCTTTCTCTCAGCTAACTTCTCCCAGAAATTGCTTAAATTTCATTCATCACTCATTCAGCTTTCACAACAATGCAAGTATTAAACAACTTCAGCACCACTTGCTTCAAGGTAAACTTTACAATAAAATCACACCTTTGATCCCTCATCAGACAGAAAAGCATACTGGAACACATACCACTCATACATAGCAGGGATCTGAAAATATTTCCCAACTGGTTGTATGTAGCTACAATAACTCTCCATTTAAAGAGATGGGAATCACTAAGCTTCCAACACTTCAAGCTGACAGCACTTTGAAGTACTACAGTGCACTGCAGAAGCATGAGTATCAAATCACTCAGATGTTAAACAACAGTTTGCAGCTATCTAAAATCTTTTAAAATCTAGGTCTAACATACAAGCAAAAAAAAGCTGCCTGCTGTTTCATCCCAGTTATCTGGCTTTGGTGCAGGTTTTTTTTGCTTAGCTGGAAGTGGTAATGAGATGGCACCTAAATTAGACCTGCAGAGACCAAAAGTCTAGCCAGATAAAGTCTAGTCCAAAAAGACCTTATCTAACAGAAGCTGCTCAGTAGGTTTGGAATCAAATCCTGACAAAGGAAAAGATTTAGCAGGCTAAAGAGGAGCCAGGAATTTGGAAACCAGGAACTAATGAGGAGCCTGGAAATGCAATTTGGGACAAGTTATCTAGAAAGCAAACTGGTTTTTCAGTGCTTAAAGCTACAGCTAAGTTGTGTATGATATTTCTCATGGTCTATCTGCAAATCAAACAGAAGCTGATATAAAACCAGACAGCCAGAAAAATGATGTAATCTATGTGAATCAGTCTGGTTTTATAACAAATAGTTAGATCTGATTTTGTAACAAAAGTTACAAGTCTGGATAACCAAGAGCTATTTGCAGTTATTTTACAGTACATGAACAACTGCAGCAGTCACAAAACTTCTTGATGATAATTACACATTATGAATGTTTACATTAAATGGCTTGAGAATTTTCAAGTCCCATCAGTGCTAGCAGGGCTTTATAGCACAAGGAGACTTCCAGCAAGATGCTCCAAGTTTCTGTGCTGAAAGAAGGAAAAAGTCACTAATCAAAGCTTCTAAATGCTAAATAATGAAAATAATGTCCTGTTGAGTAATCTGGGTGTCACATTTTTTCACAACAGTCAAATTTAAATGAAGTGACGTGTATGAACAGGATTTGCATTTATGTATAAATGCAGGATTTAGTTGTAGAAAGAGGGTTCAGGATCTTACAACCAACCGACCACAAACAAACTTCAGCTAAATATAGCAAGAGTTTTCACTACTTCCCACTATACGGTTCCAAGAGCCTGTCAGTCCTCTTTTGACCGTTTTAGATTTGGAGTTCATCCTAGCACAGTTATGGCATTATAATGCAAAATTTCACCCAGCTATAAGGTTTCTATTTCACTTTGGTTACAGAGAATCTGTGAGGGTGCCAAGATTTGCATGTATTAACAGACTAGGTGAAAAACATTTAATGAGATTTGAAGAGCTAAACCTGTTAATCTCATTTTTCATACGTTTAAAGGATGACTTGATTTTAATGTTTATTAAGTACCTTCAAGTGAGGAAAATACTAATGCTACAAGTCCACGTATAAAGTGAAAAGGTACAGCATTAGCCAAAAGCTAAATCTGAAACCACTTTAATTCCAAAGAGATAATGCCCAGTTTCTACAGGGAAGCAATAAAGCATTGGATCAGTATGCTGATGGAAAAAGTGTTCTCAATGCTTTTGTTGAAACTAGAGATCTTTTGAAACACTGTGTACAATTCAGGTTAATTACAAACACTGGCCACACAGGTTTAAACACAAACCATAATTATTACTGCACACATTTGAATTGGCAGCTTAAACTCGAACTGCTCCAAAAGGCATTTTCTGAGTCTCCCTTGAAAACCTTATTTTTAAGTAACTAGAGGCAAACAATTCTTATTGTAAAGATACAGGCAGTGATAAACATCAAAGGCAGTACTCTAGGGATGAACATGGATGCAAAATTCTACAAAGGAAGCAGCAGACAGCATGGCCTATTATTTTCATTCTTATCAAAACCTCTTCCTTTAGGAAAAAAAATTGCAGGAATTGATGTGTCTACATCTGCGTGTCAGTGAACTGTGTACTGCAAAAAGATATTTACCGCACTCTTAGCTACTCATACTGTTTACAGGTGCCAAATAGGGCTTTCTGTGGTCAGACATGCACCATTGTGCTTATCTGTTTGGAGTTCTTACGGTTATAGAGGACTTCAAAAGTGTTAGGTATAAGTATAGATTCACGGTAAAGTACTAGGAAGGTCATTCACTAAGCAACAGGAAAATGGGAAGTCCTCACAAAATTTTTTATTTTATGTGAAGCATTTTGTAACTTTTCAAGTTACTTAATTTAAAACAACAATTTGGAAGTGATAACCTATGGTCATACAACTCTTCATACAAAATTACTAATATTGAGAGTTCTGAGCAAGTTGCTTGTGGTTTGCCTTTGCATGTGTCCCGCATTTCTCTGGAAGAGGAACAGAATGTTCCTGTTTTGGCATTTGTACTTGGGGCTCCTTTCCAGCTTGAGTAACGTATGTATCTAGTCTTTACTCAGGCAAAAATAAAGCCTGAGGTCCTGAACTTTCTGACTTCTAACTAACAAGAGGGTCTTAGAAGGCAACAGAGATCAACTTAGCAAAGCAAGACCTTCTTAGTTCAAAGCCTTAGAAACAGAGATAATTTTTTTCTTTCCCACTTCACATGTAGTTCCAAGTCAGTGTAGGTCTATGAAAAAGGCTCACCAGATAGACTGCACCCAGCATGTAACAGGCCTTGGGCAAGGCTCATTTCCTCAATAAAGGAAGAGAATCCAAGGGGGATTCAGAGCAAATTATGCATTTAAAGTATGTGATGCTTAAAAAGTAGCTTTTTCTTTTGTCTAGAAAGAGGCAGATAGTGTTTATCAGATATCATAATTCAGGCTTGCAGCTGAGTCATTGCTCATTTACATTAAATCCCATTAACCTGTCTAGCTAAACCTATACCAAGTTTTCAAAACATTAGTCCTTCTGCAAGAGTCTTAATCGCATAACTGAACTCCTTTGCTTTACCCTTTGCTCAACTGAATTGTGGACCCGACATTTCAGCTGTCATTAGCCCTTGAAAACAGTCAAATGATATTTTTGCCCAACTGTATTGAACACTGAAAACTATAGCTTGTTCCAACTACAACAAATGTATTAAACTTGCTGCCCCTGAAAGACTACTTAAAATGCTTTTTCAGTTAACCAGAACACAAACCTTTTGTGCAAGATGTTTAACTAAACAAAGGTACTTTGACATATAAGATGTACCCTGCTCTATTACTTTGTCTTCTGTTTCATGTAGTTACATTATTATGGTCTTTGTCATTGAGTATGAAACTGATTTACCTCCTGCATATCAGGAGTAAATAGAGAAGCTTTGCTGAGTGAAAGCAAATAATGCTAAAACACCAGAAATTATATATCTAACTATAAATACTCAAGAACGTTTTTTGTAAGATTGCATTTTAACAGCCTTGTGTTTCTCCAGGACGTGAAATTATCCTTTGGACAAAAACAGACATTAGTTTTAAACAAATCTACAGGAAACACTGCCCATTAAAGCCTGAAGTATCAGCTGTTACAACAAGATCAGGTCTCTTCTACCATCTCAGAAAGAAGAAAATAATTTACTTAGTAACAGCAAGTAGAGATCATATCTGCAACATCTGAGTATTCAATAAGACAGGAGATTGCTATAAGCTTATCTATCAGTACAGCCATTAAAAGGTCACTGCTTGTTTTATGTTTAAGGAAAAACACCTGTTAGAATTAATTCAGTTTAAATGGAACAAAATAAATTGAGGAGACAAATCAATGTCTGCATTTAGTTCCAGTTCACTGGTTTACATAAAACCCTAGTGCCAAAGAAGGCAATTCAAACTGTAAGTGCTTGACCATCTTAAGTTATTTGCATCTATTTTTGCCCATGTCTAATATCCTTAGAAACAAGAGAAATTGTATTCCAAAGTTTAGTTCCTACCTTTGAAATAAGTTTGACTTATCAAGATGCTCTGTCTGATCACAGAAAAGAGCATTTTCATTACTTTTGTTATCAGGTATTAAAAATGGCAGGTATTCCAAGGCAAGGATTACATTTCCAATTTCTAAAGCTGACTGGATGAAACAATGAATAAAGTGTTTTCACTAATGCAACTTTTTTTTTTAAGTTGAGTATTACAAAATACTCTTTTCTTTCACTTATACAAACACTCAAACACTTGAATGGCCTGAATGTACCATCTGCAGTTAATACAACTCCACTTAAGCGTTTTGATCACATTGATAGTCACATTTAAGAAATATCCATCCATCTTCTACTTATGCTAGGTTAGCACAGGACAGCATATCAACACCTTTTCCACCTCTTTTCTATCAAGAAAGGAGACCATGACTCAGAGATAGCCACTGCAACAACATGGTGATGATGACAAATCAAAGCCATCATTTACACAGACCAACTTGTGTTCAGTACATCAGAAGACTAGTTTTAAGCACTAGCATGTTGTTTCCATTGATCAAAGTAAACTAGGAAAGAAAATCATGTAAAGTATTAAAAGTATTCAAAAAAATTCAAGTATGGGTGGAATTGAGCAAGTTTATTCAAATCCAGTCCCAGTTTCTATAATTAAGCGAAGTCTGATGAAATCAGACTATTTTAATTTCTCTCACAAAGGTCAAGACTAACGAGCTTATCAATGCCAGTGAGTATATTCTGCTTTCAGCAGATACTGGCCAAGTCAAGAAGCTGCTTACAAGAAACAAAGGTCTGTACAACTTGGACAAAACAATCTCATTTTGAAAGACAACACATTTGCTCCTCTACATTTCACCAGAGTTTCTATTTTTAATCACAGAGCTTAAACATGAATTGAACAATTATATTTGTCAAAATATCTAAACACTTGAAACTGCATTAAGTCTAAAAATAGCAATCAAGAAATGGATGAATGATTTGAAGTATGGGGGAAAACAGGGGGGGGGGAAAAAAAAAAGTCTATCACTCTTGGGAAATGCTATGAACCACCAGAAATGAGACTAACACATACATACTAAATTTGAAGATAAGCATAAATACAAGGGAACCATCCTGCAAAAGAGACCTGGCTTGGCAGACTAGGTGCAAAGAACTAATGGTCCAGTTACCTCCACTAGTACAAAAATAAATGAAGTGTTATATTTTCCAATAACGAACGTAGAGAAAAACTGAGTGGCTGTTAAGAACTTCTAGAAGCAGTCAAAAAAAACCAGGCATTACAGAATATTGATAATGAGAGAATACAGGACAACTATTTATCTTTTCTATCAATTAACTACCACTGTCAAGCATTTTCGTAAGTATGTAAATGCACACACAATACAACTACTCTTCATCCAGAGGAGCTGAAAGTTAGCCAGAGTAAGAACAATTGAAGGCTTGGGCTCGAAAAAATCTGGACCATTCTGAAGGCCATAAATCTTTTGCTGAAATCAATGTTTTTAAACGAAAAACTGAAGCAATCAATATGATTGTGACCTTAAAGAGCACTATCAGTATTGCAATGGCTTCTACACTTCAAACTGTGAAAAAACTGTTTATATGCAGAGGGAAAGGAAGTGTAAAGTAACACTGCAAAAAATAAAACCAGCATGATTTCAATTAGCTTGGTTTTTTAAATGAAACCAGGCTAAAACTCATTCATAGCCTTACTGAAGTTTCACAGAGGAATAAGCACTAAATAAAAAGTTACCAGGTTCTCTCAAAAAAAACAAAACAAAACAAAAAATCAACATTAAGTCCTGCAAAAATTGAAAGTCAAGGAACATTCCAGCATCATCCATTTGCTCGCTAGTCACTACTCAACTCTAAAATATCTGTAATACATCTCCTGCCCAAAAACAAGTCAAAAAAGGGATATTTAGTAACACAGATGAGAGAGTTACACTGGAAATTATAGGGAATGATAAATTAAGAGAATTAGAGAAAAACAGTCCAAGACTTCTAGTTCCACTGGTATTGTTGTTCATGGAAAAGCCCACGTTTACATATTAATAAAAATTACATAATTCTCTTATCTGGATGTTTCCACTGAGAAGTTCCACTGAGAAGATCAGACCTTAGTCTTCCTGAGTACACAGAGATTGAATAGAATATTTGTCAGCATGTTTGTATGATAAACATGCATAGTGAAGTGCCACTTTCAATGCTAAGCTATTCACCAGCTGGGGTTTATTTTTAACATCATCTACATACATGTTAAAGCAAATGGGAGATTTTAAAGTTAGCTCTATCACCCATGGTTTCTACTAAAAATAGTCATTCCTTCAAACAAATTAAGTAAGCTTTAAGCAAGATTGTTTTTGGACTTAGCTATACATCAAAGCTTCATATTAAGCAAATGAAAGCCACAAAGAGAGAGATTAAGCTGCTTATTACAGCTGAGCATGCATCTATCACTTTGGAAATACAAGAAACAAATTTATCTTACCTTCAGGTGCATCTGCATCACAGTCTTTAGACACAAGTGTCACATTCCTTGACTGGCCATCAATTGTCTTATTACTCTGCATTATAAATATGGAAAATTAGTACACTAGTCTACCAGCAGTGTTCTTCCATAGAAAACGATAGTTCAGAAACCAAATACATTTTTCAATTAATTAATTTTATAAAAACAGCTTCCAAAAATCTCTTAGAATATTCAAAAGTATTATTTTTGAACAGTGCACGCAGAGTAAGATGCAAATGGTAAAACATGAACATTTCTAAGCGTGATTTCATTTACAAAAAAATTAATAGCTTGTGTTCTTTTTGAAGACTTGTGAAAAATATACTTGAGCTCTGAAATTAAACCTTTTAACTGTGCATAAAATTAATTTGAAAATCAGCTGAGGTGATGAAGACACCATGGAAGTGTTAGGATTGATAATGATAATGAATACAGTTTACTTCTGGTCTAAAAGCCAGATGGTAGCATCCAACATACTTGGACGGCCAGAGTGGAAGAAGAGAAATTTTGCTTATCTGAACTACTGAAAACCCAAATGTACCTGCTTAAATGTCCCAAATCTTTGGAAAACTGACCCTTTCAGAGAACATTAACTCTGTGTTCCACAATTTTGAACAATCAGTGAATAATTTTAGTAGAGTCCAATATAAATCCTTTGCACTACACTGATTTCTTTATACTCTGATTCACTTTAAAGGGTCTCATACGTACTGTACTTACTTACACCCTCATGATCTAAACAGAAAGCCCTCTAAAGAAATCAGTAAGAGTCAACACCTTTTCTTCAGACCAAAAAAAAGTTCCTTAAAACATACCAGCAATCAGTACAAGCTGGCACATAAAACTAAGCTCTTAATTGAGAAATTTTGTCAATATTAAGCGAATTCAGCTTTCACTTTGAACAGTCAAGAGAAACAACTCAGTGTCTATCCTAAAAAGCAGCAATGTGTACATGCAGTTAATTTTGTTTCATGCAAGGCCATGGAAGTGGGGAGACTGCCTTAAAAACAGATCGAAAAAAGGAATATGACTTAGTCGCAGGAATCCGGAACAAAAGTAAAAATGTGTAGACAAACAACAGGGTAAGAACAGAAGACATGAAATTTCAATTATTCAGTGTACATTCAGCAGCTGCCCATCTCCAGAATGTATTCCAGCTGGCTGTCACTATTCCAGCTTACACTGCTCAGTCACAGCAAGTGCTTCTTTCGAAAGAACAGTATCATACCTTCCATGGTGCACGTAAAAACCATGGGGGGGGGGAGGGGGGAATCACACCATGGCCATTTTAAAGTTTTGTCTTCCTTATCTTCATTCAGTTTAACATATTAAAAGGATTTTTAAATACAACAATAGCTAGACCTATGGGCTTTCTTTGACACCCATCTATGCTTTTTTCCAGGTCTTACATCACTGTTGTCCATGAACACTTCTGTAATTCAGGATATTTTCAGTACAAGTATTGCCAGAGTAAAACTTTAGTGTTCTGTTATCCCATCTACTTCAAGGCTGAAAGCAGGATGCATCAAGGCCAAGCATGAGACGAAACCATGTACAGTAACTCAGCATGTGTGCTTCAAGAGCTGACATATTTTGGACACTTCAGAAAATAGCTAGCTATTATATAAAGGGTTAGGATACAGCCTGTTACACCTACATTATTAGTTTCTGGCTTATGTTCAGGATCAAGAACTTGAAAAGATCTCTTTCCACACTCAGCCATCTAAGGGATGATACTTCTGGATTCCTGCTGCTGACAGTGGAGACACTCTGGCTCCTGCAATTTAGCTCCACTCCTCCAAATTATCTGTGTAGTGACTGAAGAAAGTGTTCATTGCTGTTCTGGTTCTCAACCAGGGAAAAGTATCAGTGTTGCTTATGGCAAATACTGGCTTTTGAATTCCTGTCAGGGTCAATCAAGTCTTAAAGGTCCACTGGGTACAAATATCAGCAAGCAGTGGTCTTTCTTTCTGACAAAGGCATAATAACCCTTGGCCTTACTGAACAGAAATAGCAATTGCATCTCAAGTATGGGCAAAATTATGCTTTTGCTAGAAAGCTGAGAAGGTGGCCTGGATGTGGACACAACTTTTTCTTTGTGAAAGGTTCTGAAAAGACACATTGCTGATTAATAGATACTACAAATTGCCTCAAGAGGTGAAACCAAGCTATCCTTGGTGTCTGAAGAGCTATGAAAGTTGAACAAATCCCTACAGAGGGATTCAGCTGGTAAGGGCACTATATCCAAAAGAAGTTTTCAAAAGTTTCCTACAGACACCACAGCTGAAGACACTTTTGACGAATTTGATGATCACATGCTTTGAACACACCAGTGCTCAGAGTTAATAAAGCAAGTAGCCCAGGTCTGGTTAATGTTAATTGCCTCACAAAAGCTCCATTTTTATATACATATTCAGTCAAAAGGAAAAGTCACCAGCACTTCCAAATTAAAATCTCTTGCCAAGAGTAACAGACTCCAAAGGAAGCAACTCAAGACTCAAAGAGGAATCTAACCTGTCTAATTCATTACCGCAGATTGGGATTACAATTTAGTTTGACACATTACCAGATTTGGAATTACTGCAGACCAAAGGGGGAAGTACTCCTTTTACACCACCTGTGAGCCACCAGACTGTCATACACCTGTTTATCAGCCCACACATCCACTAAGCTTTCTTGAAATAATGCTCATTTATTACTTGGTTCTTACAAAGTGTTGGTTACCAGTGGTGTTACTTTAAGGGATGAAATCAACTGTAGTGTGAGAGCACAATGAAAACCTGGATTGTCAAAGTGAACTGGTGCACAGGATTCTCATCATTAGGAAGTCTGCCGTGTACAGTTCACTTGCCCTGCTCCTGGGTATGTTCCTGGACACTCCTAAATCCATAATCACCAATTCATAACTCTTAAGAACCTCTTCATTGCTACATCCAAAGAAAAATACCTTGCTTCTCTTCATTCTCAGACTGCATCTCCCCTCATTTCAAATTATCAAAATTTAACATCCAGTTATCAAGATAGTCAGACACAGAAAATGTTTCCGGTACATTCTGAAAGAAATCTCATCCACTCCTTGAGAGGATGTTGTCAGAAAACCTTGTATCTACTTGGTATGCCAGAGAAGCCCAGATGTACCTTACCAGCATACTCTTTATGCCTCATGTTATTTCAACAATAAAATCAGTTTCTACTCAAGTTAGATTATGCACTTTAAACATAGCTCTTTGAAATGAGACATAACAAGCTGAAGACCCAGGATGGCTAACTTGACCAGAACATTTTCTAATCCTTTAAACAGAAAGTTACAGCTGTACTCAACCATTCCAGCTAATCCTTCTTGCAGTGCTGAGCTGACCAGGATTATATTTCAATAGCTGCAAGAATGACAAGAGCCTTCTTACTGCTGTGCTCTATTCTCTTGACCCTTTCTTCTTAGAAATACGTATTTATCTTCAGATACTATGTGTCATAAACAGCTAACATGCAAGTGTTTGTTAAGTCTCAATCTTTCTGCCTCCCTCAATTTACATACACTGTATTTTATTCATAAAGCAAAACAAACTACTAGCTGCAGCCTTTATTTGTTTCTCTCTTCAAATCTTCCACATTATCTACAAGCTTTATCACAAAGGTCACCACAAGACTTAAAGTCTAGTTCAGTAGGACCCTTCATAGAATTGTTCTTCCCAGTCTTACACCTGCATTGGTTCTGCACTGTAACTGGAGGCATACAATCATTCTACAGCATAAAAAAACCAAACTGCGTTTTGCAGGGACTTGAGCTCATGACTAATTCAGATACAGCTATATGATGTTCTAGGCTACATAAGCAGTAAGCAATCATGCCAGGAGCTCTATGTAAATGCACCTAAACTGACTTTCATCTTTGTTTCATGCTGCTACTACCCTAATTCTGACAAGTTGAGCCAATTTATAGACACCTAAGCATGCTTATTTTGTATTAGTTATATTTAGCATAAAATCTAATAAAACGCATGACACTTCCTAAATACCAAATATTGAAATCCCCTACAGTGATTCCATTACTGTGCTTGGATTGGTATCAGGATGAACAACTGCCCACTACCAGACAATTCAGATGTAAAGACAGCAGTAAAGTAGCCTTTATAGAAGCCTCCACCTCCTGCAGTGACAATCCTACCACATCAACGCAACACATTTAAGTTGATCAAGTTCCTCTTCTCTAGTGTATTTAACGCTACTCCAATTTCAATTTCTCCTTGTAATCCTTTTACCCCAAGTACTCTGTATCCACTGTTTAAACTGAAAGAACTGATAGTAATAAATTACAAAATTTACTAAATAGTTGCAGCTGAAGGAAGTCAGCAAGTGTCTGGTTTGGGCTCTTTTTGTGTGTGTGCTCTCCCACAGGAACATCTTCCTAGAGAAATAACAGCGATATCCCAAACACTCCAAGCAGCATCCAATTGCTCCAATCTCATTTAAATCCCTTCTTTCAACCATTCCAGCTCAACTGTTTTGTCTTTGTGACACTTAAACATCAAACAGCACACCGAGGCATCTAGACTTCACTGTGCCTGAATAAGCAACCAGTTCACGATCTGGTTAGTTGTCTACACTTGCAAGATCAGATCTAACAATGTCTACCCCTGTAAGATACCAGACCTTAATAAACATCTGCCCATGAAACATCTCAAGATGCTTATGATATGTAACTTTGAACTTCCCCATAAATATGCAGGCTGCCACTCAAACTAAGATGAAATACAATAATTTAATTCTTCAGATACAGAAGATGAAAGACTTAAAGAAACAAAACCTTGAAGTACACAAAAGTGCAATAACAAAAGCAGAGACTAAATTTTAACTGCTTAATTCTGTAGATTTTACAGTGCAAAAACTGCAGAGTTTCATGAAGCTGGACAGTTCAAAGTGCCTGAAGTGTGATTAATCACACACTTAGCTCCACTCAGATTATTATTTTCTTTCTACCATGCTATCTTTGTCATCCCTCATAAATACGTACATAAAAATAATCAACTGTGGAACAGTATTGATTTCATTCCATACACAGCCTTACACATCAAAAATAATCCCCACTGCAGTCACTCAGCAACCTAAGCAGACCAGTACAAAATCCAGTGGAAGCTAACAACTGTCTAATCAGGAGTAAAACAAAACTCAGTTGCACACAGTCTTGAGATGATCTAGGAATTAAGTTGTGTAATATATAGTACAATCAGTTTCTGGCTTGTGTATTACCAAGAGACCTACTAGTATTTTAAAAAAAACTGGCTACCAAAGTCTCTTCAAAAACTGAAAATGTGCCCGACTTTAAAAGTTTCTGTAAACAGTACATATGTGATGCAGAAAATAAAATTTAAACATAAAATTACATCTCACCTGTACCAGGTATTTCTGGCTTCCATACATTACATACTGTGGGGCAAGACTGTAAATCATGTAACTTGTATGAAGAACTATCAGCAGAAGTATCATACAGAGAAATAAGAGTGCTTGAGGTCGAGTTTTCCCTCGTCTGATTTTATAAAGCTAAAATCAGAAAAACAAATATTAATATAATGAAATATCCCTTTTTTTTCCTGAAGGCATTTGAAAACCTCTTTAATTCAAATAAGTTTTAATTCTACTGCCAGAAGTAGGAGGCTGCTAAAATCCTCTGGCAACTTAATTCCAGCGATTCAAAGCAGTTTTCAGGTGTATTTACCTAAATTTCAAAGCACAGCTATTTGACCAAATTAAGTGCTATTTGTATTAATGGTCCAAAACACTAGCATTTAGTAGCAAGATTTCAATTGCCTGTCACCTGTAACAAACTGTGCATTGGTTTATCAAAGAATACTGTGTCCTTTGGTCAAAGTGGGGTGTCATCTATCATTCAGATCAAGAAACAGATCTAGAAACAGAGGACAGAGTTATGAGGGAGAATTCCCTGGCTCTGAGTAAACTGGCACACCATATGGTGGCATCTTGTCCATTTAACGCCGCAGGGAACAACATAATCCCTCCTTGTTGCCCTGTAGACACCGCTCTACTCTAACTCCCAGGGGCTCAACCTGAGTATCATGTTAGGGTAAAGAGGCTGGCAGCTGAGGGGGAAATGACAGCACCAAAGCCAACAGAGCTAATCTCACAACTCATTGCAAAGACTGATGGTCACTGTTCACAATTGTGGAGTGTCATTACATGAAAAGGTGGCAATTTTAAAGGGGAAGTAGGCACATTAGCAGGGAAATATTTAACCAAGTATCAGAGGCATGAAGGTCATGCTATTGGATACAAAGCTGCTTGTTCACGGTAACATATTTGCATAATAATTACATAGCCCTATGTAAATATCATCACTGCACTGTTTCCTCTGTTAGGAAGCCAAATATGCTCGTCACACACATGGCAACTGAAGAACCTCTGACTGCATGCCACATTATAGATTTTGACTATAAATTTGACCAATACTTCAAATATATCCATCATATGGCTTTAACTTAGAGAAGTCAGAAGCCAAAGTGACACCAATTAAACACTTGAAGGAGTCAGCTGACTCTATTGCTCAAATTAAAACATCAGTTTTGGTCTGATAACTTGGCAAAACGAAACACCTTCCAAAAGCAGTGCAAACTGTACAACAGACTTTCAATGCTTATTAAGCATACAGACAATGCTATTGGCAGCATCCCATATTTATTAAACAATACAAAAATATTAAATATATTCAAGGGCACACATTTGTTAAATATCTGAGTATTAGAAACTAAATTCTTAAGTTATACTTACCCTTATCCAGAAGAACCATATACCCATATTTCGAATCCCTGCCATTGAAGTGAAGATAAAGTACATCACAATGGTTGTGATAAGAATATAATCAAGTGGAAAAACCTAAAACAAGAACACAAGCAGTTAAAAAGCCAAGGGAAAAAGCTCTTCTCCCACTTAAAACTAAATAAGTAGCTTCTGCTTCTATAGCTTACATCTGAGGTAGTCAGAGTCCTATTTAAAAGTTTTACATAGTTGGCTCCAAACACAGCTAACATAGCTTGCTGCTAACAGAGCTTAGACAATTAGTCTGGGAAAGCACTAAGCATTTTTATTAATTTAAGATATGCCTTAATTTTGAAGTGTTACACATTTTTAGACCAAAAAATACTTAATTATTTTAAATACACCCACAGAATGACAAGTGCACAGTGGCAACAATTATTTTCGGACTACATATTTCTGACTATTTTTCTGATCATATTTGCATACAAAACTTGATTTTTATACTTATATTTATAAAAGCTTGTGATAATACTGCTGCTGAACACTACTTTTCTCAGTAAACTACAAGCTTAGATGTTCAATAGTTTTAAAAGCCATGGGGAAGCAATGCATTGTGCTGACCCATTATACCAAGAATACAGGAATAACTCAACTGGGGGGAAATAAAGCACCAGCTTAATATAAAGGCTTTTCTTTTTCTCAGTTTACTTACGACAAATTTGGACTTGTTGCCTTCCAACTCTACTGAAGTTAAGTGATGTCTGTTTTTATGTTGGGTTTACCTCCAAGACTAATGCCTTACTGTAACAAATAACTGCCCAGTGTAGTATATTTTTCAACATGCAATATATTAAAAAACGAAAAATTGCATTTACTTCACTGAAAAGGGCTAAGCTATCCAGTACACCAACTAGAATGTATGCAGCACATGGGGCAAAGTTGCTTTTACTCTGTGAATAGTAACTACAAGTATTGTCCTCCGTTGCCACTATATTCTCATCACATTAAAATCAGTTTCAAGCATCACTCTCCCTGCCCAAACTAGCTTCCATCCACGCAAGACTTTCACATTAGTAAATTATAACTAAAAATTAGTAAGGAAGTTGCCTTACTTTTACTGAACACACATCTAGACAGTGTTGTTTTAGTGAATTACTTCAGGAGAAGTTTAACAGAAAACAGAAGAGCATCCTTATGTATGTGTATCACCACTTCTTTACTTACTCTTTGAAGAACTGGTAACAGCATATTTAATGGATTGGTCAGATTAGTTCCCAGAATTATAAACCCCGAGTCGAAGCCAGCTGAATGCAGAGCTTTGTCCAAACTGCAGTAATTACAAAAACTGGTTAAGTACTGTGGTTCTCCCAGAGCTTTGTCTTTAATTTAAAAGGGCAGCTCAAAAGAAAAAAAACCAAACTGAACTAATCCCAGAGAGTGACAGCTCTCCAGCATCTATATAGACACATGCTTTGTTTTATCACACTCACTGCACTTGTTCTGTTAAAGATATATTCATTTCTGCATCTCCTCAGCATTTTTGCTTTTCCCTAGTTTGGGTCATAAAGCTTATTTTCCCAGTCTGAAAGATTAAAAATGCCAACATTCGAGACCTCTGGTTAGTGTCAATCCACGCTGAAATCCACCAGATTTGCAGTTGGCTATGTTGCTTTCAACACCATGAAACCATTCCAATGTAATACACATCAAAATGGATTAAACATGTCATTTACTGCAAGAATTTAAGCACATGTTACCCAGTCAAAGAAGTACCTACATGCATTAAGATTCATTCAAGCCATCAGAATACTCTGTAATCTGAATTAAACTTCCTGAACATATATACTTAATTTCTCAGCTGAATCAGAACTGTTCTCAGCCTGAAACATGTTTTTTCTTTAGTTTGTTTCAGCACATTTTCCTCCATTCCAATATATACTATTATAATGAGAAGTGCAGCTCTATCAACAGAAATGTAACATAGAAAAGAAGGGGGCTGACTCCTGAGGCAAACCACACCAATTTTTATGTTAGAGCAGAAACTAGGCAGTTTAAATCATCAAGGAAATGCTGAAATGTACTTACTTCGACAAGAAGAGAGAGACAGTGAAGAGCAACGCCACGATGATGAAGAATACTCCCCACACAATCTACAAGTAAAAATTTAAAACAATTTAACTGAGTGTTTGCAGTTGATGCAAGAAGTGAAGACTTGCCTTGGTTCCAACAACAAACTAATGATCAGGAACACTTCAGAGCTTAAATACACTTGAAACAAACTTTTTGGTAAATGCTTGAGAGAAGTGCTCACAAAACATTTACTCTATTAAACACAGTTTGTCAAGTACATCACATGCTCTAGCATAATACACAAACCTACCCCTAAGTCAAAAGTGACATTAAGAAAAGAGACGACGCATTACACAAAATGAACCCAGCATTTAGCAGAATGCACAACCTGTATTCACTATATTACGTGGAAAACCTTATCTATGTACATGCATTTAGGTTTAATTAAAGAAATTAGAGATTGGTGCCTTGACTACCACACCTGTGTGCTCACCTTCCAACAGGAAGAAATCTGTGCACAGCTTACAAGGAACATCTCACCCTTCCTGAGTAAAAGCTTCCCTCTCTAACACTATTCTGAAACACACAATGACCAAGTCACTTGGGAGCAATGAAAAGCCCAACCAAGCCCAAATACCAGGTCTTCAGTAAAAGACCGGAATGAGTTTTTATTATGCCTACCAAATACAGTAGTTGAGCCAGGAACTGAATCACCAAGCCATCTCTCAACCTGAGCACGTCCTACTGTTTTTCCTGGGTGAGCAGCTAGTTCAGGAAACTATTCTCCATCCTTCTGACAGGATTTCTGCCTCCTTTCCCCAGGGAAGTTTAGGGGATGACACACAGAAGTGAGCCCAGATAGCAAACCCATTCAGTTACAGTTCCAACAGTTTCACTGTATTTTCCTAGAAACCCTAGTCATGGAATACAATCAGATAAGCATGGTGAACTTCCCAAAACAACATTTTCAGATTGCTAGACCTGAGACCTAGACAGAGTTATTTCAAAATTCCATATGCAGGAACACAGTGCATGGTCTTCCACACGAGTGAGGGTGTTTCTCAGTTTATTTTATTAGCCTCAAAACTTGGCACACAGCCTTTATGAAAAGGTTAAGAACTTTATTACAGCCACTCACTAAAGACACTCAGTTACAATGCTATTATTGTTCACTAAAATCTGAATATAAACATCCATCTGCAAACTCAAACACAATATTAGAACTTCACTTATAAAACAACTCAAATTATGTAGGTCTTATTAGATATAGATTTAGACATCAATATCAAGGTAGGTATTAAGTTTTGCATTTCCACATAATTATAAGTACTAAGATTCACCTCTCCACAGCAAACTCCCACTAGGTATCAGCTGTATGGGAAATAGATATTCAAAACCAATTGAGGCCAAGAGTCTGAATCTTGTATTACTTCACTACCTTCTGCCAGCTATGGCCACTAGACAGGTATTTGTATCTCCTCTGGAATATGCCTGTCTTCTGAAGTGACATCTAACATTTAGAAATAGATCAATGGTTGAAATATCACTCCTTTCCCCATTTTAACCTGTAGTATAGCCTCATTAAACACATGATTGAAAAGGCTAATATTAAAAAAAACTTTAAAAATCTTCATCCCATATGTCCACAGTATTATTAAGACTACTGAACCATACATTATTTACAATTAATATCACTCTGTGCTTATGTGATTCCAAAGCAACAGGTGACTTAAGCCTTTCCCAGAAGGGATCCTTGTATTCGGTCATAGATTTTCCTCATACTTAACCAACTACAGATCAAACAACACCGTATTTCTAGCCTACAAAACAATACTCACACTAATAGTCGACTTTGCAACTTACACAGTCCATCTAAGCGTTATTAAGTTGAAAAATTAAATGCATGCCTCCAGTTGAGTACCATCTCGTATCTCCTTAAGGTTAAAAGTATCACCTTTTCCTTGCCCACCACACAAAGCCTAAGATAGGCTAAAAACCACTACAGCAGGAACTATATACTCAGTTGCCTTTTACTTGCCACCTATACCAAAAGACAAATACACAATCTCATTGGAAAAACATGGTACTACTATTTACTAGCTTTAAACCAACAAGAGTGTCTTTAAATATTCTAGATACATTTCACAATGAAAATTTACAAAATTTTGCTTTGTGTCACAGCATAAATGAGTTCAAGCTCTTGAGAACATGCATACATGTTCAGAGAGTTCTAAACAGGACTATTTATCAACTGATGCTGAAAAGCTTTACTACTAGAACAGGTGAAAACAAAAAGCCTGGGTTTCAGCCAAACACACAGAGGAATTTAATAAGGTCATTTTTATGAAAGGAATTCTTGATCTATATTAAGATAAGTCTAACTTCTAATGCAAGACAAACTTATTTCCTCCTACCCAGTCCCTTTGAAAGCAGGACCTCAAAACAACCATACTTCAAGCTGTGTTACCTCCTCCCCTACAATCAGTTTAAACTGTTCCCCTGCCAGGCCATTTCCTGATACCCATCAGCTACAAAAGACCCCATACCCACCAGTACTCAGCCATTTGCTATAAAGCAGGTTTCAGAGCTGCTGCCTTGCACTTACATCACTGATCACCTCCAAGTGTCTGCTTGGGTTTTCTAGTCTACAATCTGTTCTACAAACTAATATGCATGCTGCAAACTGCCAAGAGAAGAGCAAATCATGTTTTCATGCAATAGTCAAAGTATTACAAAAATAATGAGTTGAAGCAATATCTATTAATACATCTTACACTGACACCTGAAATGAGTTCCTTGAGCATCTTAATAGAAAGCCTCCATTCAGGCAAGTAATGACACAGCTAAAGCAGAAGACAGTAACAACTGGCTTACTTAAACCTTTTTTTTACATTTGAAGGTGCGGGATTAAAAGACATGGCTAAGCAAAAAAACCCCCCAAAATATCAATATCGGCGTTTCTCAAACATGGACGCATGCTACTTCTAGGTCAAGTATGATTCAACTTGCTGTTATCCGTTTAATATGTCAGGTCAAAAAACTGAGAAATAATTTAGAATTATCAATCGATTAGTGTTTTTGCATTGCTACTGCACATGAATAAGTCACAAGCTAATAAGTCTTTTCTGACATTTTTCATGTTCTGCTTACATCATTTGTCCTGGCACCTCCCTGCAAGTTTCTAAACATTCCCTTAACCCCTGCATCGCCTTGTTTGAGTTGTTCAGAGAGCTGTTTGCCTCCTATCCCTGCTCCCAGAGCAGTCAAGCTAAGCTATTTCATCTACAGACAATTCTGAAGTTTTACTAAGATAACCATGGAATTTCAGACTTAATTTACTCTGAACAGGAACAATCCACAAACAGTTGGTACTTATTTAAAAAGCTTCAAAAATAACTTCCAAAAATTGTTAATATTCACCCTGTAGACAGACACCAAGCTCAGCAAAAGAGGTGCTGCTCCAGGGAATGGAGCAGACATTTCTGCCTCAGCCTGTTAAGAGGACTGTGCTGGAACAGATAACCACACTCAGCCCATGGAGAACCCCACATCAGAACAAGTGGATATTTTCTAAAGGAAGCTGCAGCCTATAGAGATCCCACATGTGGAAGCAGGTGCTTCTGACAGGAACTTCAGCTCATGGAGTCCACTCTCACTGGAACAGAAACGAATGTGAAGAGGAAGCAACAGCAGAGTAGAGGTGTTATGGACTGATGGAAACTCCCTATTCCCCTCTGTGCCACTGCAGAGGCAGGACAAATGGAGTTGAGCCTTGGAAAGAAAGAGTGGGGATCTCTGTTCATGCAGATCTCAAAACAGAGCACTTGATTTTCTTATACTACCTTAGGCATCCCCAGTTTGTTCACAATTGCTTTGAAGTACACCATGAAAATACGGACACAATACTCCCAATTAACCACTGTTGAGCAGACTTTCATGTTTCATATGCTATAGTCTTGTTCACATATTGAACAAACATAGCTATGTGCTCTGGAGTTTGTTTTCCCTAAAAATTTTTTAAAAACCCATGTAGGATACCACCTTTCTCTTGTTGCTGAGAGTATCAGTTGAAAGTGTAAGAAACCATAAAAAAGGAGAAGCAGGAAATGTTACATTTTGTAGAAAAAAATTAGACTAATTCAACATTATTCAACAACCCTATGTTGGCCAATACTCAGTTCCCTGCACATCTTGAGATGTGCAGCTTTTGACTGAATTGAAAAACAAACAGCTTCATCTTTGAGTTTGAGTTAGCTTTGAGTAAAAGAATTGTCAAAAAAAAAAAAACTTACTTCTTAAAGAAAAAAAGATTTGTCTTTGTTTAACAACAAATCACATGCTAATAGGTACTTAGCAGTAATAAAACTATTAAAGCAAGAACACTTGAGGACACTATACAAAGATAACATGATTACAGAAATCTGAATGTAGACACAAAGCTAACAATGTGAAAGACCCTGAAGATTAACTGCAATTCCTGAATGTGTTATTCTTTTCTGTTAGATCCAGTAAGACCCTGCAACTCCCATAAATTGACCATCCCAAATAGAAAGCAGAAAAAAAGATTCTCTATCTAATACTTGCTTCACAAGAAATGGAATTCCTCTTGGAGTCTGAGAAGCAGCCACATATTTGAACAATAATATCCAAATTGAAGGCACTGAAGGTGAAAATGTTGTAAAACAGTAAGCAAAGCTCCCAGATACTTTCTGGACTTCTACATCGAACAGAAGTACTACACATGGGTATTGAACAGATTTTCACCTTTTCTTAAAGCCCAGTTGAACAATTGAAAGGTTATATATTTGCAAAGACATCCCAAATGCTCTTAAACAAATGCTCTTAAAGCAACAGTAAAACAGTTCTACAAGAGTTAAGATGTAATTACGTGATAGACATTACCACCTTCATAGGACAGCTCTAGTCAAAGTAAACAAGTTCTCTAGCATGCTTCATAGCACAACCATAGTCTAAGTGAAAATCTTTCAGGAAAAATTATCCACCTGCAACTCTGCTTTAGTCTGTGATTCATGAGTCAACAATTCACAGTGACTGTCACAGTTACTGAGAGAATACAAAGCTTTCAAACCACAAAAACAAGGAGACACTGGAATACCATCCTAACTGCAAGTGATAAGCTGTAAGTAACTAATGATATTGTATGCTTTCCTGTGAGACCACCATGAGCTGTTAAAGTCCCAGAGACAAAATATACAGCCAATATACTTCTCAAATTTGAGCTTTGTGTGAAAAGTTACAGAAACTACACAACTGTATTAAGTATTTTTTAAATCACAAGGAAGCCTCCAAGCTGTTAACATGAATAGTTTGGGATATTTGTCCTTTCAATGAAAGAGCTAAGTCTATATTTGCAATGTATCATAGCAAGGTAACTCCACTAAGAATTCCACACAAAGCTTTTGTTCGGCGGCAATTTCAGCCCACAGCCTTCAGCACTCAGCATTAACAGCAGCAATGACACAGGAAATTGTTTACAACCCACCCCCCTCTCCCCAGCTTTCCCAAAAGCACCCTACTGTAATGCTGAAATTTCTTCCTACATCTAGTTGGCAAGAAATACTTTATATGGCAATACTGTTCATAAAAGTACTAGTTTTCAAAACCAGGTATCTACTGAAAATCAAAGTCCTAAGATCAAAGAGACCAAGATAAAAGCTTTGCCCCAGTAACCATCTCCTTTGCATTGGTTAAGTATCATGACATTAAGTTCTATTCAGCTAGCTTACTATTTATCAAGTAATTCCTTGGCAAGATGCTTGTTCCAAACGCATATATTAGCAAATTATCTCTCACTTCTGCTGGATACATGTAATTTAGATTAACCTAAGCTAACTGACAACTATAGAATTCTTCCTTCTCTTCAAATTTTCATATGTTTGATAAAAAAAGTAAGATATTCAGATTTTTTATGGCAGTAGCACTAAAGTAGATCAGCTAGGATTTGTTCATTTTTAATCTTAATCAGAGCTGAGGCAAAGTAAAAGGTTTTCCAACAGCTCAGAGGTCACTATAGGGCTATAATTGTGTAGTACTAGAGTTAAAAAAAAAAAAAGCAGTTGATATTCAGGGTGGTAATTGATAAACTTGACCTGCAATTTATGTGGGGAAAGAGGAATTTGGAAGTTATTTCAATTTAAGTATCAAAAAGTGAGAAGTTTTACCTTTAGAGGTCGAATAGCTTCACAGAACTTTGTCCACCAGCTTTTCTCAATAGACTCCAGATGCCTCTCTCTCCGTCGAAGTGTCCTTAATCTCTCTTCTAGTTGTTGTAAAGTCCGCCTATCCCTTGATGACAGAGGACGACCATCTCTGCACTGGTTACAAAAAGAGTGCAAAAGATCAAGAGTCACCAAATCAAGAAAACATACTTGACAGCTACTTAAATTACTTACAGCAGCTCTAAAGAATTTGTAGTATATAATTCACACACATCTAATTTCTATGAATATCAAGAGGACGAAGCACAGAAGTCACAAGCTGCAACACAAGGAATTCCTATTAGGTGGCAGAAACCACTTTTCATAAAGAAAATGCTCAAAAATTTTAACAGGATGGATAGTCTCCATGGCTAAAAATGCTTTAAAAGCACAGCCATGATCTGAATAATCTGAACCAACCCAAAACAGGTCCATATTTTGTGTGGAGGGTTGAACACTCTGATTTTCAGGTCACTTCCCATTAAATTCCATGATTAAGCCTATATATCCAGCTTGGCACTTCTTA
Source organism: Oriolus oriolus (assembly GCA_013400235.1). Classification (NCBI taxonomy): domain Eukaryota; kingdom Metazoa; phylum Chordata; class Aves; order Passeriformes; family Corvidae; genus Oriolus; species Oriolus oriolus. Next base: position 384,461 of record VXBT01006743.1, read on the forward strand.
TTTTCTTTCCAGCATCCCACTAGATACTCAGATATGTTTCTTGAGCAAGAAACATAGGTCAAATAAGAGGTAGCATCACCCCAAGAATTAGTTGAATGTACCAGATAGTTTGTTTGATTATCATGTTTAAGAATTATTTTAATTTCGAGCCTTTAAACACTGAGCAGGAACCACTACACTCTGCTGTAAAGTGAATAGCACATCCTTACATCTCAGTTATTTGCAATAAGCAAAACCATCAAAATAGGCGTTAGGTAGCTGAACCAAAATTGTTTCTAACATCGCTGCTAATGTATTACAAACTCATACTCAGATAAAAAATATTCTTTTATAGTAGGAAATGCACTAAAACTATATTTTAAAGTTTTGAAATTCCTTATTAATCTTCTCATTTTAAAAGAGCCTTCCTGCAAATAATGCAACACTTTATACCAGTGAAGTTAAAAATTAAATGAATTTGTCAAAAAGACTAAGACCACATTATAGGCATACAGAACACTTAAACTGGAGATCACAATGCACTTTTAATAGGAACACATGTACTATACCCTGTATAGCACCTCTGTGACTTCAAAAGGACTTTTTGGCAACAGTTCAAGCTCCCAATCTGCAAGTTCAAGCTTCAATTATTTAAGACTAATGAAATAAACCTACCAGATGTACTAATAGTACAAGAACATACTACATATTGAATCTCAGTAGCATACCTTCATACTTCTAGTTGTTACTGTATAGTACTCTCAGTAACACTCACTTGCCTCACAACTTAATGCACATATAACTGAAGAACTAAGATTTCCATTGCAGAATGAGGCAGAATCCTGACCATAATCCATAAACCAAGGAAAATTAGTTTACACTAAAGGTCATATTACAATATAGACATAAATTAAGAACTTTCTACTTTTTGATCCTTTTGTTTAGCCAGACTGAACAACAAGACCAGTTGCATGCAAATTCTCATAATCCAACAAAGTCTTCTGCAGTAAGTAATGATCCATTTGCCACAGATATCTCATTTTTCTCATATTGATTTCAATAAGGGATGCCTTTGTTGCCATAGTACCTTGTGCAAAACCAAAACATGATAATTTGAACAGACTACCTTCTAGACTTCTTTATTCAACAAAATATCCAGAACACTGTGTAGAGGTATGCCAAGTATGAAGAGAAAACTGTTGGAAGTGCTTCAACATCTGAGGTCTACTACCACAGAGCACACAACAGCACAGATGGGCTGCCAGGATGGAAGCAAGGCATCTCAATGTCACTTTTCCCAAACAACGCTGTGAAAACACTGGTCAAACCATTATCTGAAATGGGTTGAAAAAAGGTGGGAGATTTTCCCCTATCATCTTGTATGTAAAGAAATCTTACCCTCCTTTGGCTAGCACTCAGATGTTGTTAAAAGTGTCTTGCTTACAGCATTTCCATTAGCTGCAAAGCCATCATGGGTTTACAAATGGTGTTAGCATCCAAGGGATATTTACAACTCAGAACAGCTTTCCATTTGTATGCTTTTCATAAAGAAATTATTTATAACAGCAAGGTACATTAACTGGGAAGCAAGAATATCTGGAGCTGTTACTTATTCATAAAGATGATTAATAGTTTGATGAATCTAAATCATGACAGCTCTATGTGGCAAATATCCAGTGTTAACTACACTGCACTGAGTAAGTCAACAAACTGGATGCCATTTCTGGTAGCAGACTAAGCGAGGTTAATATCTACAAAGCATCTCTTCCATCCAAGCAGGCCTGGAGAAGTTTGAGTTTAATTTGTTAACACTTATTAGCTAGACAGAAACAACTACTGCTGCAGGACTGACAAAGAATGTAATCACTACTACACAAGGGATCATGTGTTTTAGAATAACTCAAGTAATGGCAAGCTACTCATTTCTGACTTGCTACTCTTTCTGGAACAAAGACTCTACAGCATGACCCTAAACTAGTAAGCAAGGAAAAAACAAACCATTAAGGAATTGAGAACAGTGAAGACCCTACCTTTGATTTAATCCTCAATAAATGTTGCTCCACTTCTTCAATATCTTCAGTGTTCTCTAAACGTTCGTAAGATGCACTGGTAGTTCCCTTAATCAAGTTTAGAGGCAAAGCTGACATACCATAAGCCTAAAATAAAAAGGAAACGTACATGCTCAAATTTTCTACCATATATTTTCATCTGATAAGGCTGCTCTATGTTGTAGCTATGAGGTATCACTACCGGTTTTTTTGTCTCATCTGCATACTCCTACTAAGGCAACCAATTCCTTTACCCTTTTGAGCAAAACACCAAACATGCTATGCAAATTCCAGCATCCTACATCATTCCAATGGTACTTAAGTCTCTCATAATCACTCAGAAATGTGTTAAGACTTCAAAAAGCATAGTACACTGATGATTTATCAAACTAGCCCTTGTTTTTTGTAAGTCACATAGTTTCCAAAAACCTTAACTTTCCCACATTAGATCAAAGTCAACATTTTGTGCAATAAAGAAATTTCTAGATATTGAACATTAATAGTTTTAGAAGAAAAGTATACACAGTTTCTTAGCAGCCAGTAGTCTTCAAGTCGCTTTTAAAATAAAATTGGGTTGAAAGTACCCAGTTTACTAAAACCAAAATTCTGCAGTAAAAAGGCAGCAAAAGTTACATGAACACCTGAACTCAGTTACATTCCAAGACTGCTTACATACCCATTCACATTCATAAATTTTGTTAGAATTTATTCCACATCATAAATTCTATATCATTCAAAGTGTTTTGCCAGCTTCTACATCAACAGTACACCCACATTTTTCCACTAACAAAAAGAAACATATTTGAAGCAAGGTAAACAACAAGAAAATGGCACTATTTCCTCTCTGTTACCCTATGATTCTTACGGATCAAGGACACGATCAGAAGTTTCTCCAAGCAGTTTAGAGACATTAGCCATAAGCTTGTAATTTGTTTATTGTGAATGAGATGTTGTTTTTGGTGCAGAGGTCAACAGGAAGGTTCTTTTCTCTCTCAGCAGTTAACATACACAATTTACTAGAGCCTTTGATATCTGAACACTTGATAACTTCAGAGAATTGTTTAGGTTGAAAAAGACCTCTAAGATTATCCAGTTCAACCAGTAACCTAACACTGCAAAGTCCAACACAAAACCATGTCCCTAAGTGCCATGTCTACAAGTCTTTTAAATTTAAACTTCTAGGAACTTTGAAGAGCAGTTTTCTATATTTTCACAAAAATACCACTCCCTCCTTCAAGCACAGCTTTACAGTTCCTACTGAGAATAGATTTAACACAAATGCTAGTGTGTTAAAAATGTCACCATACATGCTCCTGTCATACCATGAGTTTTCTATACACAAGACATGATTTGACCTGCTTAGAAACCTACTTTGACATACTAAATTCTCATGCACTGAACCCAGAGCAAGATACTGTCCATTTACTGACTGTATTTTTGAATATGCCATAACTTAGGCTGGACTTGACAAGTGTCCATAAATGTGTGTCAGCTCTCCCTTTAAGCTATTTCCTTTGAGAACATTAAGCTGCTTTGCCACCTACATGAGGCTGCAGATATTGTCTACCTGTACTTCAGCATAGCCTTCAACATCATATCCCATAGCATTCTCTTAGAAAAGCCCATAGCCCATGGCTTGGACAGGTCCACTCTTTGTTGGATTAAGAAATGGCTGGATGGTCAGGCCCAGAGAGTGGTGCAGAACGGTGCTGCATGCTGTTGGCAGCCAGTCACTAGTGGTGTCCTGCAGGGATTAGTGCTGGGCCCAGTCCTGTTTAATGTCTTTACTGATGAGCTGGGTGAGGGGATTGAGCAATTAGCAAATTTGCAGATGACACCAAGTTGGGAGAGAGTGTTCATCTGCTGGAGAGTAGGAGGGCTCTGCAGAGGGACTTGGACACGCTGGATCGATGGGCTCNTGCGTCCACTACTGGGCCCCCAGTCTAGGAAGGACATTGAGGTGCTGGAGCAAGTCCAGAGAAGGGCAACAGAGCTGGTGAAGAGTCTGGAAGACAAGTCCTACGAGGAACAGCTGAGGGAGCTGGGGTTGTTCAGCCTGGAGAAAAGGAGGCTCAGGGGAGACCTAATCCCTCTCTACAACTACCAGGTGGGGGTCAGCCTCTTCTCCCAGGCAACCAGCAACAGGACAAGAGACCACAGTCTTAAGCCGTGCCAGGGGAGGTTTAGATCGGACATAAAGAAGACGTTATTTACAGGAAGCGTGACTGGACATTGGAATGGGCTGCCCAGGGAGGTGGTGGAGTGACTGTCCCTGGAGGTGTTTAAGGAAAGACTGGATGTGGCACTTAGTGCCATGGTCTAGTTGACAAGGTGGTGTTAGGTCAAGGTTGGACTCAATCTCAGAGGTCTTTTCCAACCTAACTGATTCTGTAAAAAGCACTCACCCACAATTATCTTCTCTAGGCCAAACAAAAAATTCCTTCAGCTTTTATTTATGGGTTCCTCTCTGCAACTTTGTAATCATGCCCACAAGCCTTCACTGGAGCCGCTACAGTTTTCCAGTTTCATAAACCAGGGGACCAAAACCAGACACAGAATTCCCAGGTGCTGCTTTGGAAGTGCCAAGTACAATGAAAATGTCTACACTCTTGCTGAGGCAAGTCCTGGACACTATTTGCATTTCTGCTGCAAGGGACTCTGCTGGATCATGCTCAGCTTGCTGCCCCCTAGGACTTCCAGGTCCTTTTCAGCAGAACCATCTCCCACCTGATCAGACCCAAGCATGAACTGCTGCTTGGAATTAACCCATTGTAAGAAACTGCCTTAACATCTGCTAAACATGATGTCATTCTTGTTGGCCCAATCTTCCCATTAGTCAGTGTCTGTATGGTGGCTCTTTGTTCTTCCTACTTCTCCCAGTTCATCATATTTCTCAAACTATACGATTATTCAACCCCATCACCCAGATCATTTATGAGGACTAAATAGTATTGGGCCCATACTGACCCCAAAGAGCTCACTCAGGCCAGCTAGTAGCATAACTCCAGAAATTAGGGCACATATGAACACCATCCAACATCATAAACTAGAATGCAGTTTGCAATTTATCTGAGGTCCCTCTCTGGAACCCAAAACATTTCCAGCCAGTGCTAGTATGTAGAAACACATATAAGAGATTACTATGACGATGTGCATAAACAATTTTACAAACCTAAGTTTAGAAGTAATTAGATTTCAACATCTGAGGTTTCCACCTGTTCTTCAAACAGCTAACATATCAATTAACATATCAAGTATTCACTCTGTGAAATAGTTAAGAAATAAAATTCAGGACTTTAAAGCTTAGTCTAAGTTTCTTCAAAGAAAAATACAACTCTTGAAGTGATGTATTGTTTTGCTGTTTTTGAAAATGTGAACTACATACTTGAACATCAAGCTTGCTCTAGTGATAAAGGCTGTATAAGTTCCTTCCCCGAATACAGATGATGCTAACAGTAAGATGATTACACAAGTAAGCCTCCCATCCTCAGTGTGGGAAAAGGACACATTGGTCCTTCAAGATAATATATAGAATGAAGGACAGAAAGATGAGTCATCTCATGTGATGTGTCACAGGTCTGAATAGAAGCTGTATTAGCTCATTTTCAGGGCTGCATTTACCTTCAGGCTGATAAAGAAGTTCAAGACAGCCCCGGACAAAGTTTTAATCCCCTGGGCTAGTACAAGTGTTAAATTATTCAAGGGCTATTATTTTAAGCATCTGCAACTTAACAAACAAACATGGTACTGAGGACAGCGAAGGAAAACAAACCAAAGATGTACACTAAAGCCAAGAGAGGGCTTAGTCCTAAAACAAACTGTGGGTTCAAAGTTGGGAACATGAATAAAAACATATCAAAAGACTCTTTAAAGCAGTTAACACAAGGTAATTTATGTACAAGAATTTATATAAAACATGTTATTAATTCTTGACATATTTATACTACTGAAACAACAGTTTCCAGGACTTATTTTTGGACAATTTTTTTTGTCTAGAAGTGTTAAGTCAAGTAAGAGACACTGCACCAAAGAGTAAAACCAGACATCCAAATGTAATAGTCAATTACAGTATACATGCAGTTTTGTCACACAGGTTCTTCAAAAATCAACTGAGCCTAGTACTAAACACTAACCATTCAGGCTGATATCTGGTAACACATGTTGCAAGGATAGGTCTCTAAGGTCTCAGGTTCTATCTGCTCTCTGCTGTTACCTGGATGCCTGATCAGCTTAATTGAAACCTCATTTTACAGCAGGAAAAAAACCAACTAAATTTATAGTTAAACCAACTTATTTTAGAGAAGACCTCCCTCTCTTGAATCACCACAAGTGCTCCATCCATGAGATCACCACCATTTAGTTTAAGGGTTGGAAAGCCAAATCCTAAGAGCTCACTACCTACTAACTACAAGTTAGAAGCACCATTCATGAGCAGCTGTCTTGTTCTCATTTGAGCTTCTGCCCACAGGCATCTCTGGATGGATGAAGATCGTACTTACAGACTTTTTCAAGTATAGGGCCTTCTACTCTAAAGGATAAGGGAAAAAACACAGAACAACTTATTGCAACAGAAAACCCAGCTTCCCAACCCTATCAGAACAGTCTAAACAAAGCTTTTGAAACTCCTGTCTTATTTGTTACTCATGGAAGTGGTAGTTCAGTCTGAGATAGTAATTTGAAAATAAATCCATCTAAAGCAGGAGCCTGTAGCTCCCATGAATGCAACAAATAGTTTAGTACCTTTATGCAGTATCAGTTGGCACAGAGGAGCAGCAAGAAGCATGCTCTACCTGTTCTCTTAGCGTGCCACTGAACCCAAATAAACTCCATGCTCCAGACGGAGCGTTAAATACCTTATGAGAAATTACACGAGCATTGTGTCTGATTTGTTTAATCTCCACTTCTCCCAAGTCCCTTTCCTTCTCATCCTGCAGCAGATTCAGCTACTCTCATGTCATTCACAGTTACGATTTAGAAGGAAGAGCTGCTGTTCTTAGTCTCTTGCAGACTCAGCATGTTACAACACTTGAGACTCACCAAACTCACATAACCCATGGCAAGATAAGGGAAGTTTTTCCTATTAGTTGCCTGCTATGCTAATAGTAGTCACTCAGAAACAGAAAGCAGAACATAAGTGAAGTTGCAACAAGTTGTAAAATCATGTTTTACTGAAGTTGTTGCATCAAGCAGCCACTTCAGGGATAAACCCTTGACTATTCAAAAGATCCAAAAAGGTTTTCCACTGGAAACCATAACCTCTAGCATAAGATTTCTAAATTGCACAAGCTATGAAAGAGTTTCACTTACAAGGGAGTACTATGGTGGGAACACCTAATCATCAACCATATCAGCCATAAGCATATAGATCAGTTAAGAAGAAGACAGCAAAACCACACTACAATTAATACAGTAAATTACTTTAAAACAGAGTTAAATGAGTTAAAGCTAATTTTGGACACCTACTGAAAAAAGCCTGAAGCCATCGGGCACTATTCTTTAACTGGAAGTTGATTATGTTTCATCTTCTAGATCTGCTATGTTCAGCTAATAAAATATGGTCAAATGATTAACTTGTGGCCCAAACAGGATAATCTCTCCTTGTTAGAGGTCAAACAGAACAAGTAAATTTTTCTCGTCAGCTTGGTGCACAACCAGAACTATAAATGAAGAGAGCTTAACTTTTTCTGGTTAAATATATTTAAGAAATTAACTTGTGATTTCAATAAATTATCAAAAAGTACTTGTGTAGCATACCAGAACAACTTTGTATTCCATTTATTATTAGGGGTCTATATATCATGCAAGTGGCTTTAAAGTGGTTATCAATGAGGTTTTCAAAAGATGTATATCTAATCTTGGGCAAGAAGTGTAGAAATTAATATTGACAAACATTTCTTGCACAGCAGTGCCCTCTAGTGAAGTCACAAAGCCAAATTAAGAAAAGAATTCTTACAACCACTGTATAAAAGGCATCAGAAATGCTCTCAGCTTTAAAGATACAAATATTCAAATTCCTATTTTCTTACAACAGCTTGTTTCAATATTTCACCTCAGTGTCACCATGAAAGACAAAATGTTCAACTCTACCAACCAGACTGACAAAAATGCATCTATTCAAATTAAAAACAGCTGAACTATTTTAATATATGCAGTATTTAAGAAATACAGTCAGGCATGAGCTAATTTGCTTCATTACATATGTCTCAGGTAAAAAAAAAACCCTCAATTTAAAGAATTATTTTTGGTATAGAAGATACTTCTGTGTAGTAGTAGCCTGATTAGCTCTTTGTTTGAATTATGCTAACCAAGATGGAAGTCACAGGACACCTTTTACCTTTCACAGCAATTGGCACAATTCAGTTGCTTGTATTTGAACAGTTTCATATGGATACAAGGCACTCTTGCCAGCATTGCTTCTGACAGAGCACGTCAGTCCAATTAAACAGCCTCAAGAGAGGTGCACTTTCAGGTGTCACACCAACACAAGTGACACTGAGTTTGTGTAAAAGGAACTGGGACTACGCCTTGATTGAAACTGTACCTTCTCTGTGCAGCTTGGCTGCACAGTTCTCCTGGAAAGTAATCTGACTCTACACAGACTCATCATCTGCTTTCTTACATTAAAGCCATGTCTCCATCTCTGACTACCTACTCATGCTACCATTCAAAAATAACAATTAGAACTCAAGAACCTTACTTCCAGAACATCATTAAGCATGGCAAATAGTGACAGGAGTTTATATACTCCTTAAATTATGAGGGATAAAGGAGAAAGTTTACCAAATGCATCTGAAGATGGCAAACTCTCTCATGGACAGTTGGGTATTTGCTTCCTCTAAAAATCTCACACCATACAGCTTCAAAATATCATTCAAGATGTTATCTCATAAAATTTCAATTTTTCATGGGAAGCTTTAGCATCCAATCTTCAGTTGCTACAAGAGCACATAACTTTTTGGATAACATTGCTATAAAAACATCTCAAAGCATGGAACAGACTGACCAAACAGAACAGGTAGGTTCACTATGGTAATTCTTGCATGATCTGCTGTACACAACATGAATCTTGCATTGAGCACTTGTTTCTCCATTTCTCTACTATTTGTCCCTATAGTATCCTGCTATACATCATTTCTCATAAAAATATTCTCTCCACCATACAGTCTTACTATTTTTCAATGTTCAAGTGGACAAAAAAATGCTGTCAAGGTTTCTAAGATACAGAAACCAAATACAACAGCCCCTATACTACACTTGTTCTACTATGCACTGTGAACTTGTGTTTGCTGGACAAAACATCTGTGAAAGAGTTAACTCTGCTTCAGTTACCATAATTACTTTGCCTAGCTGCCACCTTCTATACTACTCCATCAGGCTTAGAAAAGCATTAACAACCAAAAGATTAATCTACTTTCCAATTCTTAAAGTACAAAACTATAATTTATCCACTAGTTTAATATCTACAGTTCTCCAACAGTGTAGTAGCAATCAGGCTGTTAAAACTGCCATCAAATTAGTTTGTTATTTTGGTTATTTACTACTTCATAGAGAAGTGAATATAATGGAATAGTTGTATTTCTATTTCAGAATTGGCATTGAAGTGATTAAATAATAATGATGATGAATGCTACTAACATCTCAACTTCCCAATAGCTGTTTGATGTCTGCTTAAAAGAATATCACTAGTTAAAGAGTGCTTTTAAGGTTAGACAGATTCTAAAAGGTTTTAAGCTCTTTGGTTGTTAATAATGTCAACTGCAGAAAAGTAAATCAATCTGGACAAAAATTAGGTGTGAAAAGGTCATCCCATTTGTGAATAGACAATATAAGCTTTCTAACATTGCCTCTTTCAGGACGCAGAAAAAAGGAGCATTTTATAGTTCCATAAGAAATCAAATAATGCTTATTAAATGTTTGGAAAAATTACAAAGCCAATTATAATCATCCTTCAAGGACATGCTAAATGAGACGCACAAGATCACTCAAAAATTAATCTGCCTATCATTGTATGAGTAACTTGTTATTCTGCCTTGAATTCTAATAGCAATCTGGAGCTGACAACTATTGTTCTAATACCTAAGGCCATGTAGAACCATTTCAATGCAAAACCCATTAATGAAAGAATAGATGCAAACTACATCATCTGTGAAACTGTTTCAAACTCTCCCCCAGCCAAAACCAGCACGGTACTACAGGCCTAATTTATCATTTACTTGTTACTATTCCATATTTATAGACATAAAAGGCTGTCAGTATAAATCATCAAGGTCATGGATTTGCAGAGCCCCCCGAAGACCACTTGTTCACATTTCTTACAAAACAATTTTAAGTATCAAGCATTGTACTGCAGTACTATACATTACATAATGCCTAAAAAAGTAGACTTTGTGATAAAGCTTGAAAACAGAAAAGCAGCTACCAATTAAGGATTATGCTGAGAATTGAGACATACCAAGACATAGGTCTAAATAATGTTGCTCATTTAAACATTGCATGTACTTGAGAAAATGACATCTATGTTTATGCTCTTTTCAGTAATATTAATGTATCATGTGAACATTTGTAGACTTCATCTACATCATTCACCTACACTATTTTATTACTTCCCCTTAAGAAGTTAAAAATTTAAAATACGCATCTTCCCTAGCTGCATCTTTCTTGTCTCTTCCTGGCCTTCCAAAGTGTCAATTAAAATAAAGAAAATATTATTTTTCCGTGCATTCAGCAAGGAAATGCAACATGAAATTTTAGTATATTCTAAAAAAACATGCTAAAAAGGATCAGCTCAAAGTTAGTCAAAAGAAACGTAACTGCAGCTTTTATATTTTTACATCAATTCACAGAAGCAAGCAAATTTGCTTTTTGTCCAACTTAAACTATTATACACAACTGGAAAGAAGTCATGCTGTTCAAAAAAACATTCTGCTTGACCACACATCTAATTGATTTTTGGTTTCCTTGGTCCTAACCTATATGCTTGCTACACTACAAGCTTTTGGGAAATTTAGACAATTCAGTTCTGTGCCCATATCTTAATAAAATAAGTACCTTAGGAAGAACAACTGCTCATTGGAATGGTCATAATAAAAAAACCCAAAGATAAAAAACCAAAAGTTTACAGAGCAAATGTAAGAAAGCAATTTGAGAATTTACTGCTATGGACTTCTCACTAAGGTGAGACACTTGTCAAATACAACAAAGATGTCTGCTTTAGATTATCCTTACACATTATTGCCAAAATGTTTAGCCTCATGCTAGACACCTCTCATCTTGCTTTGCAATCGAGAGTGAGAGAAGCTCTGTTTTTCCTGCAGAATGCCAAAACTACTGGAAAAAGATTCTGACTCAAGAACCACACAGCTCACAGCCTGACATCTTTATAGCCCGGAGAAGACACTGTTGCCACATTCTGCAGGACTGTCCCAAATGTCATCACATGGAAAACTAAACAGAACAAAGCAATTTATGTTCCACTTAAACTGTGGAGTCAAAATCCTGTAAATACTCCTTTTACTCCTTAATCCTCTTCCTTGCATCTCATCTTCTCATTTGAATTACATGGTGTTAAGAAATACTGCAAAACATTCAATTTGATCTTTTATTCAAATTTTAGCTCTTAACTCCTGAAGATATTTCCTAGCAAGCACAGAACTTAAATTAAAACCTAACTCTGATAATAATTATTGCTTTTTAGTAGGTACCAAAAACATTCACAACCTTCTATATTAAGTTATCAATGAAAGTAGTTCTGAGTTTTCTCCCTGACCTTTTCTTGGAAAAGCAACTTGTGCACCAATTCCTTCCCCTGGTAATTCCCATGCTAGTACCCTTCCCAGTGATTTACCTTAAGGGATGAGATGCTTTCAAGATCAGCATTTATTACTAATACCTCCCAAAGCTTTTAACTAGGATTTCACAGAAATTGAGGAGATCAGGAACTTCTCATACCAAAAAAGTTTTATTTCTTTGTCAACTTCAGTTTTAACAGTGTATTTCATCCTACCCCATTCAGATGCTGGGGAGAAGCTCACAACTCAAAAGCAAAACTCTGCATTTTCCCTGAAATGGCAAAAAAACCTCTTCTCTGTATGTATCACTAGATCACATTTACTGTGATTTTGATGTTTGAAGCCATAGAAAATGGAACCCAGCAATCTAATATAATGACAACCCCACTCAACTGTAGCGTTACCTACATATCTGTCACAGTCAGTAACACAAGTGCGCAGTTATCCACAACTCCGGTCCAGCACAACGCTTCAATTTGTGCTGTCCCTCAACTGTCACCTTCACCCCCCAAAACCCAACATATCAAATGCTACAGTACAGTGTGCTCCGATAAGAATTCTGTTCTTCGTTGCATTAACAGCTCACCACGTACTTCAGAGTAATATATTAAACCAATCAGGGCCTTGAGAGGCCCTGAACACTGGTTTGATCCTTCAAAAATAGGTTTTAACTAGATCAGTCCTTGGGGTGAATTTGTTAGTTCTATAATTTAAACTGCAGCCATTTACAATCTAAATAACACCACCCTGCTGTATCCCTCCTCCTGGGGAAGGAGGAGTATATGCTTTCATAAAGAAAGCCTAGGAGCACACACATGCTGAAGTGAGCTTTTGCTCTCAATTTCTACTGAAATTCAATGCTACCTGCTGACAGTGCCAAAGCCTTTCCCCTCCACCAACTTTTCACAGTATTGTATATTACCACAACACAAATTCTATTTTAGAGCAGCCATAATCTAATTCTTCATGCTGAAGGCCACACAAAGCAATACTGTTAACGTAGGTTCAACTAATTGTAGAATGCATAAATTGCACTGCCAGGTACTTTAATAAAATCACTTGATTCATCTCTTTCATGGTTTCTTCCATAAATAACATTTGAAGATGAAATCAGTCAACTGAAGTCACTGCAGGCACAGCATTCCTATTTATTTTTAGTATTCTCTGTTACAGTAAGCATTCAATATAAAGCCATTTTTTATTAGGTATGAAAGGACTTGCTAACATATCACTTATTACAAGACAACCTTTATTAGATATTCACTTAGAATAGTTTTCTTTACTGTGAATGAGTATATAAAAGACGAGATACACCTGTTCTTAGCTTCCATTTAACAATACAATAGCAAATCTGGCACTAAAACAGGCTGAGGATATGCAGAAGTCAGGGGAACATCAAAAAAAATTCAGTTTTGTCTGTACTACAAATCCTCAACTCTCTACTGGTATAAACCACAGATCTGAGATCACTTCTATCCAGAGACACATGAATTCAGATACCACACATAGTGTCCCCATCTATTCTTTTTTCCATCATCTACTAAGCGTTTGTTGAAAATTTTGAAATAGGTGTCTTTGTTCTGTTCCCTCTTACGTAACAGTACTCTTTCTTCGCTTAAAAAAAACAACTAACACCAATGATCAAAGAGTAGTTTGATGACTAAGCACAAAGATCTCCTACCTTTAGAAACTGGGATAAACAATTCCATAAGCAGCAGAGGGCTACCTGAAAAACACACAAGCCTAACTACTTGTGAGATGTAAGCAGCAACCATCACAGACAATGCCTCACAGACTTGTCTGTGCACTCAGGTCCTTGTTTCATCTAGAGGTGATTTTTTTTAATACAAGGCTAATACAGCAAAAAAAAAAAAAAAATCTCACAACACAAAGACATGGGAAATACCAGGAGAAAACAGTCACTCCTCCCAGAACCATGTTCACCTCCTCTGAAGTAGAGCAAGTGGAGTAATTCAAACTGATAAAGACAGACTACAGTCTGAGCCAACCTCTCCCTGAGGTTTAGAGAACTACAACAGCCCAGAAACTTTTCATTACTGAAGGAATTTTTGTATTATGTCATAACCCTGGGATAAGTCCAGGCAACAATATAAACTGGAACGCAGGTACATAGCATCCACATGCTGTCAAGGGCACACTCAATTCACTCTTCAGACCATGAGAACAGCATTGCTCACACTGTTACAGGTGAAAATACTTTAAAGATGGAAGCCTGACCATCACTGATGGTGGGAAAGGTGTTATGAAAACACTAGAGCATAAAGAAAACTCTAATCAAACTTTGAAAACAGACCTTCTAATAGGTGTTTTTCACTGTCTGTGACACATTTGTACCTCAGTCCACCCATATATCAAAGCCAGCTCACTGTTTCAGCATAAGATTCTACACCTGCCTGCAAACAATGACAAAAAACTCACATCAGAGGTAGATAACAACCCACTCCTGTGTGAGCTCATCCCCAAAACTGTAAAATAGTTCCTTCATTTCTCCCACTCTCCCTTAACACCTACCGTAAAACAGAACAGATAGTTCCAGAAGGATGAAATACAGCAGTTAAAAATAAAGGAAATCAATGTCACACCCCAGGCATTTGCATAGTCAGCTCAGTTGAAGTTTACAAAGCAACAAATTAGCCCAAAAATCTTAGTAATTAAGGCATTCACACAAGAGTTAGTTCTCATGCTTGATGTTCCACCTCATGTTATTACAGGCTAAATGTAGGTCTAGATCTTTTTTGACCATCACATGATACAGATGCCAGCAAGGTAGACTGAATAATTCAGTGACCCATGTCACTTTAAGAAAATGCTTAAAGTAATAAAATTTATCATCTGGGTCAGGTTAAAGCACTTAGTCAATGGGGCTGAGAGCAATTCAGCTCACCTAAGACACTCACTACCTGATCCACCCAATTGCTCTCCTACCTACTGCACAGACCCTGATGGCCACCGAGCTGTCGGAGTTCTGACACGTCTGAGAACCTGTCCTGAACTGCCTTCCATAATTCTGCTGTAACTTACACCAGCTGGAGAGACAGAAAATCATTAGCTATACTTGTTACTCATTTTAGAACCTAAAGGTAGTATTTAGTGACTACCTTACTCCCTTCCCTCTTTCTTAAATCCTTGTTCGAGTTTTATACATTTATAGTTTGCCTGAAACAGAACACCTCCTTGGATAACAATGTTTCAAAATAATTTACTGCATGACCTATTGCTACAAAGGCACTTAGAATTCACTAGCAAAGCTACACAGAAACAATTATGTTAGAGCCAGGCTGCAATGGAAGAAAACATTATATTAGCAAGGACATGAACCTTAAGATTAAAACCTATCAGAAAAATAGTAATTTCTGAGAAACTTTAAAGCTTTGTCTATTATAAGTCAGTTATCTTCAGCTTCAAAGTTTCTTCTTTGTTGCAAAATTTTACCTTGATGACAAATTAAAACATGTAGCATTACAAACACACTGATTATTCACTGAAGGAAGGAACAGAAGAGATTGGAAAAGCAAGTGACCACATAAACATTAAATGTTGGCCAAAGCTAGTAAGTTAAAACAGCTCCTTTTCTTTGTACATAAAAGCAAGGTCAAGCAGTTGAACTATTATAGCCTTAATCATGCAGTTTACAATTGATTACAGAATGAACCCTTCCAAATCCCTCTAAGTTACAGAAAGAACTGCAGTAGTTTAGCTCCATACCAACTCTAGGGTATGCCACAGTTCAATGAATTTAAAAAAAAAGCTACACTTAATTCTCTACATCAGGGTGGAGAAATAAAGGCTTAAGAGCAAGAGAAGTCAGTGACTATGTTACAAGTCATAAGTAATGTGACATCCCCTTGCATAAACACATCAAAATTAAGTCTGGTATGGGCTCAGTAATAAAACAGTGGTCCTTAAGCTTGCAGCAAAAAGTTAGAACTTAGAATGAGTGTTTCAAACCACAAAAATCCAGAGCTAAAGACACTGCTGAGTCTTTTTAGGATTATGAGTTCTCCACACAGGTATAGCCAGTGATAAACACAAGTATCACGAAGGTTAAAATCTGAAAACCTTGCATAACTTACTGTGTAAGTGATAGCTGCCAACATTCCAATCACAGTCAAGGAACTAATGGAAAATGAAAGTGCAGTCAAGCCATCTGGGGAAAAAAAAAAAAAATAACCTGTTGAAAATACTTACAGTAGATGTATAAGAACACTTCTTCCTAAATTAGTTTTCAGGGGAAATTTAAGTTCATGAGAAAGAAGAAAAAGATTAAGACACAGTTACCAGCCATAACCCAGACAAAAAATTTACCTAGAAGAGCTTTCTGACCACAGCAGATCTTTATCCCAAATTGCAGGGTCCAGGACAGACTCTTGTCTTTGTTACAAGCTCAAAAAAGTTGCACCCATCCAAATGGTTGAATAGCCACTAATGAACTTGCTCCCATAGCTGTCTAATGCCTGTTCAAGATTTATTTCTGGTGTCCCCAGGGTGCTGCGGTAACTTGCACAACTTCCATGTGCATTCTGCATGGTTCATCTCAGCTTTGTTTGCTATCACCTGATTTCTCCTACTAAAAGCATTATCCAGAATCAGACAAACATGGATCCTTCAACTAACCAAAAAAAGCCTCAGCTTCACTCAATGTATATACAGATCAACAAACTGGAAAAAGTTCAGGGGACTAAAGAGTTACCACAGCCTTGTAACTCTAGTAATTAAAAGAGATAGTAGAACACAAGAGCCACCAAAAAAAAGGCATTTAACTCCCTAAAACCTCCTGCATAATTCTTCAGAACAGGTCTATCCCTAACCTCATCATGTAAGACATCACAAGTGGTTTTGGTTACATAGTAACATGGAAACTTATAGTAACTATTACAGAAATTAACCTTCAGCAAACAATTTCATGTTTGTGCTCAGTCATAACCAAATTAGTTTACTGTTCTCCCCCATGTCCTCCCCTCTAGTTAATTCAAGAATGTAGAGTACAGTAACTTTTATTCCTGCTCACACAGAATTACTAGCCTGTTTCCATTAATTAGCTAATTTCCATTCTTATTTCCTGAACACAGCACCAAGCCGTTGCAAATTGAGAAATCATAACTATCCTCTATGAGGAGCTGCACCCCTCTTCTGACCAACCCTACAGGCCTCCTTCCAAAACCACCAAAAACTAATAGAGTACCACAACCAAATCCAACTTCACAGCCCAAATCTCTCCTTTACTCTTTTTGCTAGATAATATCAAACAACTTCCCCGGAGCTAAATGCAATATGTAGCTGTAGTATTTGAAACACAGGAACATTTAAAACTAATATAAAAACAAACAAACAAAAAGCCAACCCATAAAAATAAACCTAGCGCTATTTTCCCTTCAGTAGTGTGGATTTCTGGTCTCCTGTTATCTTTCCCTTATTAGTCGTGAGTTTGTACATTTACTATGACCCTGTGTCCCTGGGCTGTAGCCACAAGGACTGTGTCAGAAAACAATGAAAACATTGTATGTCTTTCAGTAGCTTTCCTGTATAAACATAAAGCTGCTAGGGTCTTTTAAAGTCTAGTTTTACTTAAAGAAGTGACAACAACAAATATATTGGCAAATTACACTGGGGTTCCAACACAGCAGCTGTGAAAATTTGACTTGTTTCTGAAGTTTAGGGGGAAAAAAAAGTCCATATGCGTGACCCCTATTCGCAACATATCACACAATGTACTTATATACCACATTTGATGATCCTCCTGTACAAGTATTTGAAACCAACATTTAATATCCATTTTAAAAGTCTGAACTATGCTCAATGGAACATTAAGAAACTAACTGGCTGAGAAATTGATAATTGTATACCAGAAGTATATTATCAGGTTTTGCCTCAGTGGATGAGTTTGCATTCCTTTCATAATCCCACTACCAAGTGATGATTGGATGTTTATTCTGTGCCTCAAGATCTTTGTATTTTTTGGGCCACTGCAGACAGACAAAGGAAAAGGGTAAATTAATATAAAAACAGGACAAGAGGTACAGGTAAAGACAAGAGGCAAGCATTTTGTCCTTATTTCTCCAGCATCTGGAACACAAAAGAACACAATTCTCTCTTTTGCAGAGAGTTGCTGTCTGTAGAGTAGCTTAAAAAAAACACAGGGGCCCCCATTTGTGGGGGTCTTGGGAGACAGCAATCTGAAGATAAGCCAGCAGCATGCCCTGCCAGCATGGAAGTCCATGGCATCCCAGGCTGTATCAATAGTAGCACACCCATCTACTAAAGGAAGGGATCATATAGGGAATACTGCAACCAGTTTTGAGGCCCCTGCTACAGGTAAGGCTGATAAATCTGAGCAAGGTAAGGGGAGAACTAAGTGGGTCAGAAGTTGGAGTACATGCTGTGCAGAGAAGCCAAGGGAGCCAGGCTTGTTCAGTCTGGAACAGAGACAGGTTTGGAGACACCCACTACAGCCTGTCTGCAAAGCAAAGAGGCACGGCCCAGGCTCTTCAGTGGTGCATAGTTGTCAAGTGTGAGACAATGGGTGACAGCAGGTATACCCACAATAGGTAAGAGGAGAGATTTTTTCAGAATGACTAGAGTCTCCAAACTTAGGGGGTTTTCAAGAGCTAGCTGATAAAGCCCTGAACAACCCTGACCTTACAGCTTCCTTCTCAGTGCAGATTTGACTAGATGAACTGAGGTCTCTTCAATCTGAATTACCTATGAAACTACAAGAACACTGACAGTCAGAAAACAAAATCAGACTTTCACATCCCAACTCAGCCTCTTAATCATTTTACTTTTCTAAAAATAAACATTGGTGATACTGTATTTCATAGCAAAGACAGAGCCAAATACTTTGCTACAGTCATACCAAGGTTGCCTGGAAAAATTAGCTTACATCTCAGATCAACTGCTATCACAAGCTGTACAAACAGTTTAAGAAGCATTTTTTCCTATGCTGTTATAATCTTTGCAAAGCAAGAGAAACACTAACAAGCAGACAGCCAAAACATTCAATAAGCTATGGATTTGTCCTCCCCATCTCCTACACTTACAAGCAGATTACAGCACAGAGCACATTATGATTAAAGACTCTGCAAGGATGTCAAAGCAAACAAGAAAGGCTTTGAGTATTTCAGTGGCAAGAGGAAGAAGAGGCAAAATAGGGGCCTGTTGCTGAGTGGGGCAGGGGATGTGGTGAGACAGGCCTTTTCCATGACAGGTCTGAGGTACTGAATGCCTTCTTTGCCTCGGTCTTTTACTAGCAAGACCAGACTTCAGGAAACCCAGGCCAGGGAGCTCAGGGAGAAAAGCTGGAAGGAATATGTACCCCTGGTGGAAGAGGATCAGATTAGAGAATACTTAAGCAAACTGTACATATAAAGTTGATGGGCCCTGAAGGGATTAGCCATCTTTGTCAGTGTTTGGTGTATGTCATTGCAGAGAACTTTCAGCCAGTGCAAAATGCCTGGAATAATGCAGAATATGGCTTGACTAAGGCTTGTATGGTTATATCCTAAAACATTCACACGGAAACCAATACTCTGATGCATATCAAGAATGAAGCACAAAATAATGGAGTACTTTTGCTTTGGGATGAATGTTAGACAACTTTTAGTTACCCTTTCTTGAATACACTTGAAAAGTGGCATCAAATCTGTCTTAGCTCACCTATAAAACACTTCCTTTACACCTTTACCCTGAAAACATATCCCAGCTAAGCACATGAACTACAACACCTAAGTGTTAAATACTATTTCATGGAGTTTGGTCTTCACAACAGTTCTTTGCAGCCCTAGTGTAAAGTATAACAAATGCAAACAACAATTTTAGAAGAGGTCAGTCCTTAAGAGCAAAGGAAAGAAGTTGTAACACCCACAGGACTTTCCTGTCTAAATAGACAAAACCACTTACTTGTCTCATTCTTACAGTGAGCAGCAGGACTGCGTTTCATTAAGTAAATGATTGAAGACCATCACACAACACGATATGCACTCACCACACCCTAAAAGTCAGTGAACTTCAGTATCCAAGTAGCATTTAAGAGCTGAGTTAAGTGAAGACCATGGAAGAAAATACTCTTCTCTCCCCACCATAAATATCAGAGGACACAACACTGGAGTCCTTGCTATCAAATGGGGACTATATTCAAAGCACAGAGGAGAAGCTGGCAGTGTCTGCTTTCAAGATAGTTCTAATTATTTTTTTCTCTGAACAGGAAGAACATTCTTATTGCAAAGACTTACTGCAGGTAAGCAGTTAGAGAAAAGTTAGAAAGCTGCCACCAGGGAAATTAATTATCTCTTTCAGTCAATGCACAAGTGACAAAAGTTAGTAGAGTAGCAACTCATGCAAAGCTCAGAACAAATATCAAACTTACGACTACTTCCAAATTCTTCAAACAGGAGTTTCACCTTCTCCCACTCTGTGGAATTCTTCTTGTTGGGAATATCCAAAGGAACAAAAGCACTGTAATACAGGAAAAAAAAAATATTTCTTACCCTAGTTATTCAAATATAAAAAGAATTCTACTTCCAATTCAAATTCTCCTCAAATGCTGCAGTTAGATCAGCAGAGTACATGTGCACATGTGCAGAGCCAGATCTGAGGTCAATGAACAAGTGATTTTCTATTTACCAGTCCTAAAAGAGGTAAGGGCCCTACACTCAAGTATCATTAAAAGATGTATTAATATGATTTACTATCCTGATTTGATTCATAGGCAGAGGAGCAAATAAACTTTAAGCATCAATTGAGACAAATCCTCTTATAAATATACACTTCTGAAAGCCGAAATAAAATAATTAATGATTTCTAAAACAAGCATTAAAATACAAAGGGACACATTTATCTTCCATTATTACAACTAAAATAATACATCTGCTCCATTCCAGTTTTTGTTCTGTAGTTGGTCCAGAGAACTGAGCTGCAGAGAAGTTCATTAAGTATTTTTGTTCTTCCAATAAGCAGACTAGCAAAGTATGCTCAAAGAACAAGGTCAGGTAAAACAGTCCCCCAGCTGGAAGCTTCCTGTTGTCAGGCTCACCATCTAAAGTCAGCTAATGAGAGTAAGTCTTCAGCACCCCCATAGACAAAAAAGATGGGTTTGTAACAGCTGGAAAAACAGCACCAGAAAACCACTGAAGCCACAGCTTTGTGACATGAAATAGAATGTCTACAAGTCACAAGGAAGACAGATTTGAAGAAAAACAGTTTGGGCAAAGAATGCAAGAATGAAGTCCATAAAGAATGTTCACAAGTATAATTCGGACCTGTATGACAAAGACTACACAATTAGATCCCTGCTTCAAGTCCCAAACAAATACCTATATTCCAAGAGCAGTCTCAAACTTTAAGTACAAAATATATGCTTTTGTGTCAAAGTTTAGGGCTAAACCAACTGGGTGCACATACAAATCATCACATCAAAACCGATCTGAAACTCTGCAAAAAAAAAAAAAGTTGACATTTTAAAAGTCGAGATTTTAATTTCTAAAAAAAGCTTCTTGACTGTGGAAGAGGCAGATTAAGGGCTAGCATTTGCTTAAGTCGACACATTTGTTGACTTTAGATTTAGTTCTTGTCTCTGCCTCTGGTAGTAATTCTTCCTGTAAAACAGCATCCAGACAAAATGAAGACACAGGTATTAAAACCAAGTTAGGCTACATTTCTACTTAAAAATGATAGAAAGAAATAACTGCAAGTTTATTTGCTAAAAATGGTTAAAATAGGAGACTCTGAGAACATAAGTGAGCTCAAGTCCTTTTTATTTTAGCACCACTATGGATTTGCTATTTGTGCACACCACCCAGGGGGAACAAACAAGATGGAAGAACATTTTAGGATATGTATAACTTGCTTGCTTTTTTCCCCTGAGAACAATAGGATTTTTTTTTTTCTGAGACTACCTACAACCAGTATGTCAAAGGACACTAATCAAAGCAGGAGCCACTGCATAAATTATACTCTTCAATTAGCATTCAGATAAACCTTAACTGAAGGAGATGGACATCTGATTCTGCTCCTGCTCAAGTTCCATGCACCAAAGGCCCCAGAAAGGAACACATGAGTTATAAAATTAGGTAATGCAAGCAAACAAAACAGCTCAGCTGTGATGTCTGATACTTGGAGTTCTGGACACAAATCAAATTAACTGTGGCAATTTTAAGAATAGAAGCAAATTGCTATGCTGTTCAAAACACATCCTGGCTAACTTATGATTAAAATCTAGATCAGTATCTAGGCTGCAGAACAAGGAAAGTAAATGCACGACAAGCAGTTTAAAACTATTCACTCTTGGCAGGGCTAAGTCTACAAAAGTGTAGATGGGTAAAGTTTGATACTTAAATCAAAGAGTGTCATTAATTGTCATCCTTAGGAAATTATTTTCCAACATACCAGATTTAGACTCATTTCCTTAGGTGAGTTCTGCTGTGACTTAATTTGCATAACTATTTATAGGATAATTAGACATATTCATAGCTTTTTAAGAGCTAATGGTTCTAGAAAATTTAAGGTAACCAGTTTAATTCTAAACACTGACAGTCAGGGAAGCATTCATCTTGGAACCAAACATTCATTAGCCTCAAAAATAAACATTTTATTTCACACTAGACTGCTTAAGGTTACTTAATGTAGATTGCAGTATCTCAAGCCCCTTGACAAGCACGTGACATTTAGAGAAAATACAAGGAAAGTAGATAATTTACGGGAAGGGAAAAGTTTGACAAGTAAAAACTAGTTCTGAGTATCCCAGTATAAATTTGCCCCACACTTTGCTTATAATGGTACTCTGCGTCAAGTTATTTGTGTGCAGAGGATTTAAGTGTTACAGATATGCACATTTTTGCCAGACAACTGCTTTGTAACAGACAAGTAAAGCAAGAGGTACAAACACTACTCCTGATAACAATTTGGACAATAACATCCTGTGCACTGAGCTGTGTTATCAAGCCAGAAAAAACCTCCAAGATCATGAAGTACAAAACCGATTTGTTTCCCAAAACAGTCACAAAGATCTCTAGTGGAGCAAGGTCAACATCCTGGTAAGAATAAGACACTCAAACTTTGAGCTTAACATAGCTTTTATAATTGATTTGAACACTGCTGACCAGGGAAGTGGCAAAACCTTATGTAGGTTTTTAAAACCATTTTTGACCTGTTTTAATCATACAGACTACTTGCTAAACCAATCAGAATAGAGGCTGTCTGGCTATGAGACACTAGTCATGTAAGCACAAGAAAACAGACTATCTGTCAGGCAGTTAACAGGAAATATTCCAACCCCCTCACTCCTGTAACCTGTGCGCAGGAGTATTCTAGTCCACTAAGCCTAGCCACCTAGGCCCAAACCCAGTACATAAAATTCCAGTCTATTTTAACATTACTCTGATCCCAACCCCCAGTGAGAGAATCCCCTGCCACCGCAAGACTAGCCTTTCACTACCACATTCAGTCAAACCACTCATATAGAAGTTTTAGCTCCAACATTTTTTACCTCTTTCCTGTCACACTGGACTTCTGTGGCCACTCCCTGTCCTTGTGATGAAAACAGCTGACTAACTCTTAACACAGATAATTTCTTCAGAACAAGCATATACACAAACACTGAGACACATGTTACTTAATATATATATATAACTCTATTAGAAACAGTTCACATTTTTCTTCAGCACAGTCACCTCACTTGCCTCTAAAACTGAGCCTTTTCCCCTTGAAGGGAGTCTTGCAGTCTCAAAAAAAGGTGAAATAAGAGTTACCTTTTTTTTGTAGCAGCATGTCAGGTAGCAAGGATGCTTTATTCTGGGGCATTAGGATGATGCTACTATTTAATTATTACCACCATAAAAGTGTGCAAGTAACCTCAACAGTAAAATTGCTCCAATTAGAAAACAAACTCCTGCTGTTTATTCATGGGTTTCAAGTCTGTACCTCTGGGGAAGCATTGTCCAGTGACTTAGTCCAAGGGCAAGTAGCCCAGTACCAAGCTCTCTGGTTTGCAAGTCAATCTCACTGTCATATGGCAAAGTGTCAAAGGGGGTGGTCTAAGCCACTGCAATTTACAAGTCGTGAAGACTTTCTAAAGAATAAGCCTAACAGCACAGAGGACAATTAGGAAGTCAAGAACCAAATTCTATACTACTGGGAGAGAAGAACAAACATGCTTACAGCTACTGAGGATTCAGCTAGAGACACTACCAAAATTCCTAAACTAGATATATTACACAATACATCTATCTATACTGATGATGTGGAGCTAACTGTCAGAAACAGCTTTTGCCAGAAATTTTAGTAGTATTTCTAGAGCATGATTAAGGTATGAACCCCTTCAATCTCTTAAGAGCAAATACCTTGCTTTCACTTAAAAGGACAAGAGACTTGATAGAAATGTACCTTTAACTTTTATCAAAACTGAAACAATATTCCAGTAAGACAGTATACTGTCTTACTGGAAGCATTAATTTCACTCTAGTTTCTACTTCACACTCCAGTACTTTGACATGGATCATTTTAGCACACATTTTGCAATTTTTACCAACTTTATTGCTGTAGTCAAAATGCTAAAAAGCTTATGAGACAGCAGACATTAGAAACATTCAGTACTGGTGTGCATGTCATGCTTAATGGTGATCTGAAATCAATTTTCTGCTACTACTCAGAGCTTCAGAACAACAGCTCTTGCTGCAAACAGGTTATTCACTTCAATAACATTCACCTTTTAAACAAATGCCAGCAAAACCTTTATCATACAGGGCACAATTAAGTCAAGTATAACCTCACATTACACTTACATCCTTCAGACAGCATTTCCATTTAGGAAAGTATAAGCACATAATCATTTTCCTAAAAAGCTGTTTTGCAATGTCCACTTTAGAATAAGCATTAGAGAAAGGCAAAAAACTATTTGCTGAACTGGGATAAGAACAAGTTTTTACTCCCTGTTGTACAGTGAAGCATTAATGTAGTTGTGTCACAGCCACCATGCCCTTGATATTAATATACACCACACATTCAGTCAACTTAGAAGCACAAGTACCTCCTCAATTAAGGAAACCATTTTATCTTACTTTTCAGGTACCTAATTCTCATGATACTTAAGCCCTATTAGTGATTAAGCTAATGTTGATTATACAGATTGAGTGTATCATAATTTACCTCTTAGAAGCACAGAATAGAACTCTGATAAATAAATCTTGCACAGAACAGGGCTCAATACAAATACTTACCCAATTAAGAGAAGAACTGCACAAATCATGATGAATCCCAGAGTGTATTTGAGTGCGGTTTTAACCTGCTGTATATTAAAGAGAAATTTAATACACTGACAAAATGAATATAAAGGGATTTGAGCAAACTATGAAAAAGTATACTTAGCTTAATAGGTATTCTAAAAAAAAACTCCATAAAAAGCATGAGTAGTTTTGTACACAAGTTATAAGTATACATTCTTGAAGGGTCTCATAGCTTGAGAACTATGAACAATGACACAGAATTATGCTATACATCATATATATCATAAGCTACACATTTGATCAGCTGTGGCTGGAAGCCTGGATATATTCAGTGCAAATACACTCAAAGAAAACACTTATTACTAATACTTTATATTATGGCTATTATTAAAAGTCTTCTTATGTTAAGTTTACAACTAAACAGAAGGGAAAACAATCATGATTAATTGATTAAAAAAGTCTTTAGAAAAGTATTATCATTTGAAAAGTAGTACCTTACTGACATGCACTTACTGTATTCCCTGGGAGGTCTCGAGTCAGCACATTACAAAAGTAAATGTGTTAGCTTCAGGTGAATTACTACTGCCTACTTTAAGGAAAAATGCAAACACTACAGTAGAACGACAGGAAATTTGAGTACCTATTTCAGAATCAGAACCATCTTCCTATTCTCTACTTTAAAAGCCGTCACTATATTTTCTATTCTAAGAAAAGTCTCTGATAAGTTTTAGCTTCCTGTGTATGAAATCTTGCTCAAAAGAATTTCTAGAAAGGTTAAAGAACTCATGAAAATACAGACATTAATTACTCATCTCACTAAAGTTTCATTTCATGCAAGACCACAGCGCTTAGACTAGACAATGTCAGACTATGTCTTACTAAGAGCTGCTCCAGGATTTTTATGGAACTGTAGTAATAGACTTTAACACTACAATATTAATTCCACTTCTAAGTTAAAAAATCGTTCTTGCTTTCATTTCTTGGCTGTATTCATTTGCCTTTTCATTGCTTGGTGCATTTGCTAGAGTAAACTTACTGAGCATGTGTTGCCATCTTCTTCTTCCTTCTCCTCATAATAGAAATAGACAAAGGGAATCCACAGAAAGACGCAGAACAGAATGATCGAGTACAGAGCTAGGAGGAAGAATTTAATTAAATGAAGAGACAGTTACGTTGGCACTTCATTTACTGCATAGTAATTCAGAGGAAGGAGTAAAACATTAATTTCTTCTCATTCTAGCTCTTAATTTCAAGCACTGAAAAGTTACTAAAATTCACTAGGCAGCATACTAACTATTACTGTTTTGTGAATGCCACAGGACCTGATAAAGTTAACTCTTTCAGATTAAGGGTTTCAGATCCATCTTCAATTCAGCAATAACAAAAGACTGAAAGTAATCAACTATATGCAAATGATATATAAATATTAGCACACTAGTTTAAAGCATAGTGAATAAAAGCAAGGTAAACCACCCAATAACAGGTTGTTCAAAAAAACATATGTAAAATGAAACTAATTTAAAGCTATTTTGATCACTGGACTCAATATCAGATTCTACTATTAATGTAAATACATTATGGATGAAAGACATGGTTGTTACTGATGACCTCAATTCACAAAACAAAGCGAGCTGCAGCAATATAACATCATCACTTCACACTCCCTTTTTAGAGGAAGGACTAACTGAAGATTGCAACAGATATTTAACTGAGTAGCCACTAAGCCAAAACAGTCACACTGTCATGTCACTTTGATGCACAGGTGATCATAAGAAAGTGAAAGGTTTAACACATATGTCTTTACAAATACTGCCAAGTTTTGAAGACATTAAGAGAGCTGGTCAAAATCAACTGGACTGATTAGCCAGTGGTATGAAGACAAAAGACAATTCAGGTAGAGAATTTCAAGTTTACATCTTCAGCTCTCTGTATTATAAGTCAAACATGCTTTAGAACATGATTATTTAGAAAAAGCTTTTAGTACTTCATATTATCTTATACCATGAACATTTCAGAAGTCCATTAGGAAACAAAAAACTGCGAAGCAGTATGTTACAGTGTTTGCACCCCACAAGAAAAATATCCTGGAATAGTTTACTAAGCCCTCAAAACGTCAGAAGTGTTACACAACCAAGACTGCTTGTGCCAGCACAAAATTGCACCTTTGAAGGATTAAGTAAAAATTCTCAGGACCACAAGGCCTGTAATCTTTGGCTGTTTTTCATCTTTGCCTCATTTTGCATGACTAATTAACACCTTTCCGTATATATACATATATATAATTAACACCTTTCTATAAATTCATTCCCAACTTAAGTTTGTGACCTGTTATCTTGGTTAGTGCACTCCTTACAGTGCCCACGTGCTCCAAAGAAATCTACCTTAGCATTTTTCCTGAAGTCGGTATAGAAGCCATATAAAGTATCAACACCTAGAATCTAAACGTGAATTAGTAATTATATCTAAATAGAATTCATTCCTTGGAAAAACATTTTAAAATGTTAAAGGTATCTACTATTTAGAGTGCTGAGTTAGCATGGCAACGCAAGAAAACAAACAAGTTCCCGGTTAGTTCATGAACGGTCACATTTGCCAAGAGCACAACATTCAGGGCTGTAAAACACCTTGAAACTCCTAACTCTAAAAGAAGCCGTCCTAGACATCCTAGAGCAGTAGTCAATACTACTTCAATATCGGCAACGCTTTCAGAAATCAAGCCTCTCCAACCTATAATCTGTTTTTTTAGACTAGCCCTAAATCCACACCACAATGGGCCAGTAAATTAGGCAAGTTACGTGTATCATTAGTCCAAGATCAGAATAATCAACCCATAGAGGTCACCACAAGCACAGAAAAATCCTCACTTACACATTATACTACAATGAATTCAGCATACCCTACTGAAGAGTTATGCCCGTAGCTCATTACATAATAGGACTGTGATCCATGCTTCTTCCAAGGCAAAAAAGGAAGAAACACATTGATTAAAGAGACTATCTATGACCTGTATGGGTAAGTCTATTTACACAGAATCATTAAGGTTGGAAAAAACCTGCAAGACCCAGCCTTTAAAAATGTTATCTGCTGCCACTAAACTGCTAGAGAATCATATATTAAACGGATCTTCGAGTATTGCACGCAGTATTATAAAAATGCGGCAGTATAAACTCCAATCTACACTTACAATTGCAAAAGCTCTGCAATTCGCTCTGTTGAAAAACTTGGTTGCCATAGTAATTTTACAGGACTAGCACAGAAAATAAGGCAGCTTTGGATTTGCTTTCCTCAAGCAAAATCACTCAAAGGCAGACCTTTTTGTTTATAGATTAGGTGGTTTTAAATTGCCTGTGAGGATTTTTTTTAGTTAGAATTGAAAATGAGATTTGTAACTCACATGGTTGAAGTAAAAGATTGTGTTTGTTATTATACTAAAGAAGCCAGATGAGGAGCAGCTGAGAGCACTTGGTCTGTTCAGCCTGGAGGAGACTGAGGGGAGACTTCATTGCAGTTACAACTTCCTTGTGAGGGGAAGAGGAGGGGCAGGCACTGATCTCTTCTCTGTGGTGACAACGACAGGACCCCAGGGAATGGCCTGAAGTTGTGTCAGGGGAGGTTTAGGTTGGACATCAGGAAAAGGTTCTTCACCAAAGGGTGGCTGGACACTGGAACAGGCTCCCCAGGGAAGCGGTCACAGCACCAAGCCTGACAGAGCTCAAGAAGCGTTCTCAGGACAATTCTCTCAGGTACATGGCGTGATTCTTTGGGTGTCCTGCCCAGAGCCAAGAGTTGGACTCAAGGATCCTGACAGGTCCTTTCCAACTCAGCATATTCAACGGTTCTATGTAACTCTAACAGATTTTCCCAAGTTTCTATCAAAAAGACAGGAAACTGATCATCTAGTATTTTGATTTTCAGAACTTATGAAAAAGGAAATGCAGCACCTTTCGCGAGCCCATACAACTTAGTTACCTGAGGGCAAGCCTCCAGTTTCCTGCTGTCCTACCCAATAAAAGGGCTCATTATTCTCTGAACAGCTAACCTTCAAAAGCAAAGAGGTCTTCCAGCAGCAAACAGCCAGTCAACATAGTGAGGAAGATATTCCCTTCCCCCTAACTCCCTTATAACCTTGTGGCATAACACATCGTCTCAGCTTTCAGGGACTGCTCTTTGTTCTAATTCAGAGGTTCAACCTTTATTCCAAAATATTTTTCTGGGTTATATCAGAAGCTTGAAGCACTACCACTGGACAACTGCTTCACTATAGGGCCACTACAACAGTGTTTCCTGCTGCAGTCTAAGGAATCTTCAACAAGAACTCCTTCGTAAGGTTTGTCTGTGGTAAAGTCGTTCCTTAGAGACAATTCGTATCTCAAGTTACTCATTCTGCTGATTTGCACCATAGCAATACAGAGACACCTTTAGTATGAGAAAGTTACACCTCATGGTAGCTTTCACGTAATAACAGTAATGGTCCCTTTATTATGTTTTGACTTGTTGGGGTTTTTTTTTTCCTTCTAAAACAACTGGAAAGGTTTCAAGCTGAGTATCTAAGATCAATATTCCCTCAAATCCTTTTAGGAGACTATAGGAGGCTCAAGAGTATTATATGATCAGAAGTCTCTCATCAAACAAAACTTGCTTTTCCAGATAGTATCATATACTAGTGCATTACATAACATCAAAATTACTAAGTTGCTTAAAACAACAATTTGTTATATACTCTCTCAGTTTTTCTGCTGAAAAGTCACAAGCTGCTTCAAGAAACTTATGACCAGTCTTTCTTCCCAAATATATTATTCTTACAACCTATGAAAAAATGTTTTAAAGTAAGTTTTCTTCAAGACTGGAAGAAGATATCTGTTGTATTCCCAAGTGAAAGGTAAGGAATACAAAACAGTAGTGAAATTCAAGTCAGACACGTGTTTGAAGCAGTTCACCACAGTAAGTTTCAATGCTGACAGACTTTCAATTTATGTTGTAGCACATTGCTTCCAGAAAAATTACGCTCACTAGGAGAGTGTTTCTGTAGATGTAACTCCACAGTATTTGTCAAGTACAGCTACGGATCTCTCATAGTACTTAAAATGGCTTCTCCTAGAACCAGACCACAAAAACATGAAGTCACATTTGACTTGCACTTAATTCATAGAAGCTCAAATTCTTGTGTCAGTGACTCAATATCAATGACTTATCAAGCATTCGCAGTAAGCAGAAAAAACTCCATGTAAAAATCATCCAAGTAACACCACCTACCCTTTTGGATAAATTCTTACTCAAAAGCTTTAACCTAGGAATCACCACACTATTGCTGACTTAAAAAGGAAATAGAAAATCTAAAGTTTAGCATAGACTGCAAAGCACACATGGAGAGATGCCATAAAATTCAGCAGACAGTCACTGCCACACTGTAGTTGGGAGTCAGCTAACACATGCAGGCCAACATCTCGGTCTATCTCGCAAGAAGATTAGAATCCACCAAAAATATCCTTTCACTCTTCACAAAATTTCGTCAAAGGACACTGAACATCAAGGTGACTTCAACAGGTAGTATTTACTCACTAGAGGAAGGACTACAGAACCACCAGGTTACTGTCAATTGTTTCAACCTCATTCTTTGTGATACAAAGCAAACTGCGTTAGAGAGTTTTCAATTACAAAACTTTCTGAAAAGAGTTTTCCTTACAAACTGGCAGGCTTTTTTAGAGCATTTGCCAAACACTGATCATTGTTCAATCACTAAAGTACTGTGAGGCATGTTCTATTACAGTTGGGTTTAGAAGTATTAACACAATAAGCCACTATGGCTTGAAAGCAATTATTAGACTGGCTTCCTAAGGAAAGCTTTTAGGCTACTGAAATCTCACTTCAAGATACAGTTATTTCAAGCTTCACTCTGAGAGGTACCTTGTTTACCATTCTACCAACATAAACTCATTCTACTTTTGTATCAGTCTAGCCAAGAAACCAGGTGGCTTTGAGAAACAGAACATTTTTTGTGGGGGCTAACAACTACAGAAAAAAAACAAAAAGCTTTTCTATATTTAGTTCCAGCTTTATCAGTAAAAAGCAATATAAGCAGCAAAGTAACGATTAATACTCTAAAACATCAGTTACATCACAGTCTCCACATTCTTGCTACAATTTCAAGTGACTTGGATTGAAGGACAGTGACCTAAGTGCACCAATTATTAATACCATAAGTTGTCAATACAACTACAGGAGTCAAGTAGGATCTATATAGTTATCTCTTCATTTTCAGGAGACACAAGAAAATACTGGAATTCATGTCCTTAAGTACAAAAGGATACTTCACTTCTGCTCATCCTGTTTGTTAAAAAAAAAAAAAAGGCAAGGTCAAATACTTTCCTAAGAAGATACAAAAAAAATGAGTAGTGTTACAATGGAAGAGTTGTTTAACTCCCTCTTTCTCAGCTGTTACGTCACTATGCTGGGCAACAGCAGCAGGGGACTAGACGATGTAGGAGAGGCACTGTGTTTTTATATATGATTGATGGAGACTTCTGAAAAATAAGTTACTATTACTGTTCACTTCAACATAGCTCTAGTTATAAAACTACTTATGAAAAAGTATACCTACTCAAAAATTAAGATGACAAGCGAAAAATGCTTTTAAAACCATCTCTAAATCTCTACCACCATCTGGAGGATATGCTATGAAATAAGACATTTGTCCTACAGTATTTCAAGTAGACATGTCCAGACAGGCCAAAAACAAAAGCGGTTTTCCAAATTTAAGTTTAAATCTTTTTCAAAAAATTAGTTCAAGATTTACCAAAACATTCAGCTAGCCCAAAACACCTTGCAAAAATGCATCAATCAGTCTTGCAAATCTATAGCAAATGGTCCACAGAAGAGCTTGAAGACTATTCCACCTCATGAGCTGTGAAATATTTGGTCTATTAAACAAGACCTTGGCAAACCACAAAGAATAGAGAGGAAATACAAATCAATTCCACTATTATATAGTGGAGAATCTCTGTGTTAAAAGTTCCTGTTTGAAAACAGAGAAGTTTTCTTACTGCTTTTGACTTTATTATTTTTTATGCTGAGTGAAGCCTATTCTAGTTTGTCACTATCACTGGCAGGCAATAATTAATCTGTAATTTAACAAAGTAAGTCCACTATTTAAAAGCCAAATCACAAGAGCCATAACATTCTAGAGAAAAAACTTCAAGTCTTAGGGAATGTGACCAAAAAGCAGGCAACCACCTCTGAGTTTGCACCATTAACTGAGACAAGCATTTCACTCAAACTGTGCTAGGCACTCTTCTATAGCCACCCCTTACATATACCCATTAGTAGTAAAACTTCTCGTAAGTTTCCTAAGGACAACTAAAAAACTGATCTAAGACTATGCAGAAGTTTGGGGAACAGTTAGTTTATTTCAGTTTTTATTTCATTTTTTATTTCATTTCTATTTAGGATTACCACTCTTGAATCAACTCCTTTATGCTCCTTCATAGTAACTGTTACTTGGAAGAGGGTAGCTGCTGAATCTGAACACTTAGAAGTGTTACACTCATGGTTGCATGAACTTTACACATGGTAGACAAGTTTCACACTGCTGCATACGTTAAGTGCCATAAAAGTTACAGGAAAACCATGTGTTTCCCTTAAGGGACCACTAAATATGTACAGGAAACTTGTAAACCATAAATTATATAACAGAAACAATTAGCCTTTCCATGAACTGGCCTTCAGTATATTCACATTTTTAGGGGGCTCTTGAAGACGAAAAATATTCTCTGAAGGGCACCAAGTATAAGACTCATGTTTAACCAAAAAGGGATAATCCAGTATGACCTGTAAAAACTTCATGCCTACACTTAAAGGTTCTAGTACTTGAAAAAAAAAAGTTAAAATACTTACTGTAATATCCATAAAGTACAGTGTCTTCAATTTGCCTTGAAACATTAGCATCAGCCCAGACCTAGCAATAAAGGATAGAAGCATTTATTAGCAAACGTAATAAAAGAAGACTACAAGAGAATCAACCATTAAAGAACAAAAATAGAGGGAGAGAGATAAAAGCAGTACTTCTAAAGAATTACATGATGCAGTGCTAACAACAGTGAAAATCACTGGACAAACAGGAATAAGAGTAGGACAGTATCATAAAAGGAAGGTTTTAGACCCAAAAGAACATTAAGTAGTTTTGGCAGCTCCCACATATGTTCTGCTAATTCTCACAGTATCTTTATAAGAGTCTCTGAAGATAATCTTAGAAAGGTCTGAGTTGAAAGGGACCTTCAAAGATCACCTAGTCCATCCCTCCTGCCACGGGCAAGAACACCTTTCATGAGATCAGGTTGCTCAGAGCCCCATTCAACCTGATCTTGGAATGCTTCCAGTGACGGGCATCCCCAACTCCTCTGGCCAACCTGTTCCAGAGAACCATCAACCTCACCTGAATTTCTTCTTTATACCTAAATCTACAGTCTTTCAGTTTAAAGCTGTTACATTTACTTCTGTGTCAACATGCCCTGGTCAAAATTATTTCTACATCTTTCTTATAAGCTCTCTCCATATTGAAAGGCTGCAACAACATCTCCCCAAAACCTTCTCTTCTCCAGGCTGAACAATCCCAACTCTTTCAGACTGTTTTCACAGGAAAGGTGTTCCAGACCTCTGACCGTTTTTGTGGCCTTGCTTTAAGAGCTTTCTTGCACCATGGGCCACAGAGTTGGACAATGTACACATTTCCATCACAGAATAGCTTTGATTAAAATTTGCATAAACAGATGCAACAGTACTTAGACATAAGAATAAGAAAACTTTTTATTATGCTCAGTTATATATAAACCATTAACTTTTATTTTTATTAGTTATTGCCCCAGTTTAAGCAATCATCTCCTTTTGCAGAAGTATGAGATTTGACTTTTTTGTTTGACCAAGATTTGAATTACATGAATATTTAATTTAACAATATCTAATTTTACAACTCCAAATCCAAGAACACTGATATCCCTTATTCGAACAACAGCAAAAGGAAGTGCACTACTCAGTCCTGGAAACAACGGAAACAATGAAAGTGAAAATACAACTCTTAACTGTGTTGGAAACTGCAGTCAGCCAGATGGCTGAAGTCAAGTTCTTGTGTCCATTGCCTGTCTCTCCTCCTAGAGAGGAACTATTGGTTTAAGGAAGCTAAATATTTTATAACATAATGGTTGGCAGACAAACTCAGGGATTGAATACAATGGTCCAAGGCTGCTAGTACAGCTTAAACATATTTCAGAATTGTTTTAGTTTTGTGGGATCCAATCTATATGCAGTCAAGATCATGAAAGTAGTTATCCAGAAGCAGAACTCTTTAAAAGCTAGAGAACACACCAACATAACTGAATTAGTGAAAAAATAAAAAAAAATATCCAGTACTGTCAAAGCTCTTTTTCATTTCTGTATGCAGGCTTTCTTCAAACTGGTAAGATCAAGCCCTTTTAGTTGTAAAGATGCACACACTTATAGGGAGATATGAAAATGCAAATGAGCACACTCCTTAAACGCTGCTACCGTAAGACTTAAAGACGCTTCGGCACTCGGTTTATCCGTAATCTCAGAACTGCATTAAGTCTTCTGGAATATAGGCTTGATGACACTGTGAACACTTTTTCTACTATCTCAGAAAATCAGTACCACCTTCCTTTTTGTTACTATATTAAGACTTCCAGTAGGTCAGTTTACATTAAGCTTTTAAAATTCACTGTATGAACTAAATTAGATTATCATCCAGCTGGAATTTGAGAAGAAAAATACACATCCATTTTGACATATAATCAGCAAAAAGAAAGGATGAAAAATATTTTAGCAGAAGGTGCAGAAGCAACACTTGAAGTATCTGTCAGGTACACAATAAGCTCAGTCTTAGAAGACTGTCAGCTCACACCCAACAGCATTTTAACTAAGAAGTTTCTAGGTATTTGTATTAAAATATACCACAAAAGACTTTGATTGCAATAAGTAAAGAACACACACAGAACATCTAAATTGCTTCATGTTAAATATTAAGAAAATGCTTACTTTAATCAGGCTTAAGGGAAAACCAAAACTGAACTGGACTGTTTGCATTATTTGATTCCAAGTAGCTACTGGCAAAAGGTCTCTCCTATGAGCAACGGAGACATTTAAAATGCATGAAAAACAAGAACAAGCAAGAAAAGCAACAGCGAGACGCAAAGTTTAGGAGGCACAGCCACTGCACGGAAGAGGCAGCTAGTAATGGAAATACAATAGAGCTTAGCTGCCCAAGAACTGCTTCTTCAGCTACAGAAAGGCACTTTTAACACAATACAGACATAGAACTTTAAACATTGTAATTGCTTTTCATTTCATTTTTCAAATTAAGTTGCATTCAGGACCAAAGTAGTATACTAGGAAACATACACTACACAATATTAAAATAGTGAGCTGCTATGTTACACTAAACAAACCCAAACTGCAAATGTGTGCATTTCACCATTACTTACATCTGCCTCAGCATACAAACTCTGCATTACTCTGCACAAGAAGAATATGTAATGCAAGCCAATTTACTGCTGTATCATAATTATTATGGCAGCTTTCACTCAGCTGTTGAAGCCTCACATTTAAACAAACTAAAAAGCAAAACACTTTATTCTGACTAGCAAATTATCCATACGCATATACCATCAGCAACTCAAAGGCAGTAACCAGTTCATCCGAGCTGTTTCAAAGGCTAGTGACAGCAGCACTGTCTTGTCAAAAGCAAGAAGCACTGCTCCCTACTGAGTGTCAGAGCTCTGACAGTCTCAGCATCTCTGATGACATACCAAGCTGCTAGGTATAAGAATTTACTCAACTAGCACATCCAGGACTCAGCTGAGAACTCACCTGGACAGCCTCTAGATACAGTCTTTTTCTCTTACATCCATTACAACCCAAGATTACAGTATATGCAGCAAATAGCTTAGAAGCAAAATAGACTAGGGAGGTGAAAATTCATACTGCCTTCAGCCAACAGTTTAAGGTGTCAAAATGGGACCACAAATTCTCTTAGGACCTGCAGAATTCAGGCACTCTGCATTGTTCTGCTGTACTTCATTCTGTTCCATGCAGTTCAGCAAGCATTTATCACCTTCAAAATACCTGTAAGAATGCATTGTACTCAGAGATAAGGGAAGCCACAAATCACAAGGATATGTGCAATGAGTATGATTACCTATAGTCAACTATTATGCTCAAGTATTTCTAAACGTAAGTCACATTTTAAAAAAGTGTAAGAAGTATTTATCTAGGAAAATGTTGCTATGTAAGTGAAGATTTTAAAAAGCAGCTTAAGACACTAAGTTTACCTAAATGCTAAATCCAAAGCAAAGCTCCCTTAGAAGATTATTTTATAATTCTGTTCATAGAAAATTAATTATGAAGAACACTTGCTCCCCCAGAAATCACAGAGTAGAGTCTTTCTCCCAGCAACTCTGTCCAGTCAGTGACTCATACTAATGTATTTCAACAGGACAGTACTATTCAAACTGTACAGGTAACTTCCCCAAATAAAACCATTGCAAGTTAATCTGACTTTCCACCCTTTTTACTGAGGGCACAGCCATGAATTTCACTCTTTTGTCCCCATTAAATTCGACATTTCTACATCACTGCTGGGCCCTGCAAGAGTTTCGTGAGCACCCAGTGAAGCTAGCTCCCATTCTATGCAAATGTACCTTAACAGAGCTTAAGGTTATGCAACATTACAGGTTTCAGTATTTGTGATGTTTCATCAAATGTAAATGAAGCATTCATTCTTCTGATTAGCCTCTCCCAAAGCTTAGGCAACAAAAGGAAGATGCAGTATGAAAGACTGGAGACTAAGTCATAGCATGGTTAGATACAAAGAAATTTCACATCCAGATCTCACATCTTCCAGCATGTTACATCCATGTTACATCCAAAATGGGACAGTGCCAGGATTTTGACTGCCAGATGGAAAGTAGCATCCAGAAACACGCACATCTCAGCCCCACCTGCCTACCATCAATGTTTTGGCCAAGTATAATTACTTCAGAAGTAGTAACTCTTACTCAGGAAGGAGGCATGGTCTCAGCCAATAATGACTTCTCAGTTAACACCTTTCTAAAAATAAAAACCCTGGGCATTTCTAGTGGTTTTGTATTCTGAGCATCTACATAATGAGTTGTTCCCCTCTCACACTCCCTAAGATGCAAGAAACCTTAACAGAACAGTCTGTAAAAAGTATCTCCCATTAAGCAGATGCTACTCCTTGAATCATTAAGAAGACAAGTGGCTTTTAACAGCTCATGTAGACACCCAAGGCTTGTGACACATCCAGTCTTAATCAGACTGATAGAAATGCCATTGGCTTTGAAGTTCTTGTAGTAGCAAGAACCCAGACATTTCAAAAAGAAAAGGTTTCATCACCTTCTCTGCCTTCTGCTAAAACGACAGTGGAAAAAAAGACAGTACAATGATGTGAGCACCCTTGTTTCAAGAAGTCTTCCTGCTGCAAGACAGCATCAGCTATGCTTTAAATGTTTATGAGACTTGCAGGTCAGACCCAGAGGTCTTTTAAGCCATAGTGAGGTCTTCTGTTCCAAAGTGCTTGCTATAAGTCCAACAAGTTTTCAGATCAAACAGATCAGATGCAACTGGATGTATTTGAAGTCCTTTGAAACAAACTAAAGCACTGACGATGCTAACAGCCAAAACCTTTTAGCTCAAAGTGGTGCTGGTGAACACTATCAGGACTTATTTTACAAGGTAATACTCAAGTTTTTCTTAGTATTAAAACCAAAAGCCTCCTTTCCTAGTTAACAATAGTATAAATCCAAGTAATCCCACCCTCCAGAAAAGGTGTTGCAGTGAATTCTGCCATGTAACTACTGTGCAAAACTTGCCAATACCAAACCTGCTCAATTCACTCAGTGTCAAAACTTTAAGATATTTGATAAGTCTCAAAATATGGTGAGATACAGCATTATGTACCAAATGCTACAAACCACTTGTTTACCATAAAGAGTAACTTGTAGTAATTGAAAGTATAAACAGTATCTTAACAGTCCTGTTGAAATGGACAAAACCTCAAGTTAACAAAGGCTGACCAAGGCACAGCATACAGCCCTTGTCAAGGAAAGCACTTCAGAACACATGATGGAAAAGGGCTACGCAACACTTTAAAGTCAATTCCTCCAGAAAGCAGTAAAATTTTCACAGCATTCAGAGAAAAATACTCCACTTGGGTCTTACAGTTCAGTCAATCCTTGTAGCCAAGACACATACCACCTTCCCTTGTCCCCAAACACAGACACAATTCACAGTGAGAACTTTGAACCATCAAAGCCTTCAATTTCACCTCTGCTGTTAGTATGACACGATTCTCCCTAAGTTTGCTACAATCTTATTCATCTTCTAAACCCTCAGGTATATCTACAAGTTGACAGCAGGGTCAGATACATTAAAAACAAACTGAAAGTCCACATATAGCACCTCTTCCAAGTTGAGCACCCTTGTTTCTCATCACTCTCAACACTGATACCAGGAATTACAGCTGGGAGGTAGACGAAAAGAGCACATACAGAAGAAAATTTTTTTTACTTAGAATCTGGATAACTGCCACTACTCTTTTGGCATGAGCTCTGAAATCATCCAGTTGGAAAGTTTTTTGATGAACTACTAATTTATCCATAGAGAATATTACCCACATCTGCTACCTGGATCTGCCTCAAAAAGTCACTGAGAAGATTAAAGACTTAACTCACTCTGCCCATCCAAAGCAATGAAGGGTTCTCGCCAGAGTCATGCTCCTTGAGACCCCAGCATCAGTTACAGGATGTTGGAAGTGCTGGGTTTGAAAGAATGGTCCAGAGAAAGGCCAGTAATCTCCAGGAAATATTCTAAACACAACTCAGTCCATCTTACTTGTGAAGCAGTAGCAGGAATCAAGCATGTTACCAAGGACAGTTTAAAAGCTTTAACAATTCATGAAGACCAGAGAATCATAGAAAATGCTGAGTTGGAAGCGACCCACCAGGATCACTGAGTCTGATACCTTAGGTTTTAACGCTTGTATTTTTCAAAATTCTGTA
>VXBT01006744.1:6850-39216 GCA_013400235.1 Oriolus oriolus
ATTGGGAAATACTGGGAAACACTGCCTGGGGACTGGGAAACACTGGGAAACACTGCCTGGGGACTGGGAAACACCGGGAAACATTGGGAAATACTGGGAAACAGCAGGAAACCCTGTGTAGGGACTGGGAAACGCTGCCTGGGGACTGGGAAATGCTGCCTGGGGACTGGGAAACGCTGCCTGGGGACTGGGAAACACCAAGAAATGCTGCCTGGGGGCTGGGAAACACTGCCTGGGGACTGGGAAACACCGGGCAACGCTGCCAGCAGGGGAAGGAATAACCAAACCCTCCCCTCGGCGCTCTGTCCCGCCGCAGGCTGCGCCTGGCGCGGATGAACGAGGAGATGCGGGAAGCGGAGGGTCCCTTCGGGCAGCCGGGCCAATACCCCAGCAACAGCCCCACGGAGCTGCAGTACAGGAAGTGCATCCAGGAGTTCATCAGCCTTAACATCGACGAGTGTTAGTGCCGAGTCCCCGGCCCCTCTGCTGTCCCGGGGCCGGGCTGAGTCCCTGGAGAGCCCCATCCCTGGATATCCCGGTGTTTTCCTCGCACATCGGTCTGTTGTTGATGCCCCTCGGGTTGAGCTGCCCGCAGGAAGGCTGAGGGGCCTTCCCTGTGAGCTTTAAGTTCTCATGCTTGACTACTGGATGGTTGATTTTTTTCGGGGTGTTTTTGGAGTAGGAGCCTCCCAGGGCGTAACCACAGACCCCGTGGCGTGTGGGCTGGAGTGTGTGGGGAGTGTGGGAGAGGA
Source organism: Oriolus oriolus (assembly GCA_013400235.1). Classification (NCBI taxonomy): domain Eukaryota; kingdom Metazoa; phylum Chordata; class Aves; order Passeriformes; family Corvidae; genus Oriolus; species Oriolus oriolus. The sequence continues at coordinate 7,603 of VXBT01006744.1, forward strand.
GCTTAGAGTTTAACGAAAAAAAACGGAAAAAAAAAAGAAAAAAACAAAAGAGAAGAAAAGGAAAAACCCTCAGTGACCAGGAGAGAGCCACCAACACCAGGATCAGATGAAGCTGGCCCTGAACAGTTGGCTTGGAATTGCGGAGCCCTCAGGCTGCTCTGCCCCTGGGAGAACTCCGTGGTGCCCTCCCAGCCAGGCCCGGGCTGGTTTGGGGGCAGGGATGCTCCGAGCACTGCGGGTGCCATCGGGAGCTCCTTTCGCTGCTCTCAGGACTGAACCAGGCCCGCTCCCCTCGTTTGCTGCCCTTGGCTGCCCTGCTCCCAGCAGCCACCCTGGCGCATCCTGGAAGCGGCTGCTCCCCGGGGCTGGGAGAAGCTTGTCGCTGGCGATGGGCTCGGGGCAGGGAGGGGAGGCAGCTCCAGCTGCTCGGTGCCATCCGACCCCGCTCGGTTCCCTGCTCCCTTCAGGATTCCGGCAGCGCCTCTGTGGAGGAGAACTCCACTTGCATGAGTCCCCTCCGTGCTCTCCCCCCGCATGCTGGAGCATCTCAGCGGCTTTGGAGCTCTCCCGGTTCCAGGGAGCGGCGGAATTTTTGTGTTTCTCTCCTTTTTTTCCCCCCGAGGTTCTTGGCTGGAGTGAGGGAATTCTCCTTGGAGCACTTTGTTGCTGTCTTGTGTCTCTGGAGCTGTCTCATCCCGTCTTGGGAGGGCTTAGGGAGCCACGGGCACCTCTGGAATCCTGTCCGGAGCTTGGAGGCTCCTGCAGGAGCCTTTTCCCAACACCCCCAGCTGCAGTTGGCACCGGAGGCTGTCAGGATTTGGGGTGACATCCCTGCCTGGGCTCCACAGTCAGGCCACAGTGCCTTAGGGATCATCCTGGGATCTTGAGGGGCTCCAAGGAAACCGAGAATCCCAGGCAGAGTTCCCCACCCTCCTGCACTCCATCGGCAGAGCCACGATCCTGTGATTTCTGATCCTATCCGCTCTGGAATTCTGGATGTTCAGGCTTCCTGCTCAGAAACCTTGGCAAGGTTTGTTCCTGAGGCTGGAATTGCGTCCTCGGACATTGAGGGAGCAGCTGCTCGCCCTCGGGGGCTCAGCCAGCAGCACTCAGTGCCCTCCCACACAACCAAGAGGCTCCACCGGGTCTCTCTTGGCCCGAGGGAATTCCTGCTTCCTTAGGAAGGTGCTGGCCCAGGTTTTCCTGCAGCCAGGCTGCTCTTGTGTCTGTGCAATCTCGATTCCCACTGGAGCTTTGGGATGAGCAATTCCCAGGGCTGAGCTCTGCTCTCAGCGTCTGCTGCGAGTCCAGAGTGCTGCTGGTGCAGTGCGAAATCTGCCCCCAGGGCCGTCTGTGCTTCCTTAAATCACCAACAATCTCCTTCCACTGATCCTGGGGAATGAAAATTCCCCCTTTTTGGCTCTTCAGTGCCTGGGCTGGGAATCTCCTGGGGTTTTGGAGCAGGCAATGTTCCCTCTGCACTCTCCTGAGTGGGGCGTGGAGGCTGAGCAGGGGCAGATCCCGTGGTCCGTTCATCCCTGCCCAGCTCCGGCACCCTTGGGAGCGCCTCGGGAGTGCCCCTGGCATGAGGCAGGAAACGCCATCCCTGCTGGAATCCCATTTCGGAGAAAGTGGGATGGATAAAGCCCTGAATTCAGAGGGCAGCTCTGGGAGCAGCGATTGCAGCTCTGCCCGTGGCTCCCTCAGGATTCCGGCTGTGGCACTGCTGCTGCTCCACTTCCCATTCAGCATTCCCTGGATTCAGCGCCTCCTGCCCCGTGTGAGGTGCCACCAGCACTGCGGTCCCCTCAGCGTCTCCGGGCAGGTACAGAAGCTCCTGGAGCTCCTCTTTGGCTCCTTTGCTTTGGGCTTTGTCTCCTTTCTCACCCAAATCACCTCAGATTTCGGTGCCCCCCTCCCGAGCTGGGTGCTGCCTTCACTTGGGTGTCACTGCCCCGTCTGTCACCTCTTCCTTGTCATTCCAGCCTCTTTGTCCTGCTGGTGCTGCAGTTTAAAAGTTTAAAAAGCCAGGGCTTCAAAGTTTAAAACCAGGGTTTAAAAGTTTCAAAGCCGGGCCTGAGCAGTGCCCTGCATCCCTGGCATGGCTGGGATGGAGTTGGAAGCCGTGGTGCTGCTCCTGCTCCCAAATCCACCCCTAAATCCGAGTCCTGCAGCCCTGGGATGGGGTTGGAAGCTGTGGTGCTGCTCCTGATCCCAAATCCACCCCAAAATCTGAACCCTGCTGCCCTGGCATGGCTGGGATGGGGTTGGAAGCCGTGGTGCTGCTCCTGCTCCCAAATCCACCCCTAAATCCGAGTCTGCCTTCAGCAGGGCCCTGCTGTGCCCAGGGCCATTCCCAGATCCCCCAGGGCCATTCCCAGATCCCCCAGGGCCATTCCCAGATCCCCCTGGGACACCTGGAGTGCTCCACAGAACCAAGCTCCCGCTCTTCTTCCCGGCTTCGGAGCTGGGAGGTTCCCGCAGGGAATTCCCTCCTCAATCCCAGCCCGTTCCGTGCTGATCCGCATCACTTGAGGCATTTTTCTGGTGCTGATTCCCCCTCGAGCCCGTGCCCTTTCCGCGCTGGGAATCTTTTCAGGGTCCTTCAAAGCTCTGGAGAGCGAAGTAGAAGTTCCAGCACCGCCACGGTCCCGCTCTGCTCGTGGATTTCAGCACGGTCACTGTGGGGTTTTTATTTCAGCAACTTCAAGCAGCCCGATTTGGTTTTCCAAAGTTTGGTTTCCCCAGCTTTTTAGGAGGAGTTAGAAACCCGACCGATCCTTTCTGTGAGCCAAGGAGAGCCGTGGCTTCCACTTTTGGGTCGCTTTATTTCACTATTTTGTTCCCCCCCTGGGAATTCTGGCCAGAAATCCTGGCCAGTTTGCTCCCTGGAAGCTCAGACTCGTTGCTGGAGTAGATGAAGTTGAAAGAAAACAAAAAAAAATGTAAATATGGATGCAGAAAGCGGCGTCTTGCAAGACAATTGCTCTATTTAACATGTACTGGTACTTTATTTAGAGTCAATGTATAAAGCAACTTTGTGCACTTTTCCTACCTGACAGTATTGGGGAGGGGGGTTTTATGTTCTTTTGTTATGGGTTTTGTGCTGTCTTTTTTAATCAGTGGAATTGTTAAGTATTTAATTTATTCTTATTGATGTGCCCAGAGGACTAGTGCAATTTTTATTCAATACAGTTGGTCTGTATTTAATGTCAGGATTTTTTTTTTTTTTTTTAGCATTGCTAGGGAATATTTTTCCAAACCTGTCTTTTTTTCCTCCCCCCCGCCCCCAATTTTCCTTTCTTCCCCCTTTCCGTTTTCATCACGAGGCATTAAATGCCTCGAATTTGAGATATAACCCAACACTTGAGAACACCCTGCAGTCCCTAAAACTCAAATTTCTCCAGGAAAAACACACAAAGGAGGCACTTTTCCCTATTTTCTGTGGTTCTCTGATTTTTAGTTTTGCTTGGGGGGGTGTGTGGGGGGTGTGTGCACTCCAAAGTTTGGAGGGGAGAGTGGGGAAGGTGCACAGAAAATTCCTTCTCAAAGGAAATGCACTTCCAGGCTCCGGGGAAGATGCAAAAAATGAACATTTTCTTGTTTTTCCTGCCTCAAATGCAGCTGTGTTTGGGTTGTACAATCCTGCTTGGAATATTTGATGCCCGAAATTGCTGGTTTTTCACTCTCCCTTTTTTTTTTCCAAGGGTGTGTGAGTGTTTTCTCTGGACTTTAACCACATTTACCAGGAGGAATTTGCCTTTGTGTTGAAAGCAAAGTGCCAGGCACTGCCCAAAAAGCCCCCTCAGCCACCAGGATCCTCCATCCTTGGAATTTTTTGGGATCTGGGTGAATTTTTCTCTCCCTGCCCTCACTTTTTATTTGACCAAGCCTGTAACAAAGTGCCTGGACTTGGATCCGGTCTGGGTTTGGATCTCTGGGCTCTGATTCCAGGTGGGACGAGCTCAGCTTGGTGGATTTTCAGACAACGCCCTCAGCGCTCCCTCTCCAGTGAAATCCAGGGAAGCCTGAGGTTATTTCAGGGTTGCTGCCTCTGAGATGGGAAATTCCTTGGAGTGTTTTAAAGGAAAAAAACCGCGGAGCTGGAAGATTTTATGCCTTTAACAAAGAACCGAGTATGACAAGCTCAGCTGTGGCGGGCAATAAAACGGAATTCTTAAGGTTGGAAAAGCCCTCTGAGATCATCCAATTGACGCTGCTGCAGCTTCAAGGAGAGAACTGGAGGGAGGATTTTGGAATCGAGGGATCAGGAACATCTCAGAGCAGCAACCAAGGCCGTGATTTATGCAAGAAAACCCCAGGACTCCTCAAGAAATGCACTGAATTCCTGTCCCTGTGCTGGGCTGGCCCCGGCCCGCGTGTCCCTCCCTGCCCGAGCATTTTTGCTTTCAACCAAAGACAGAACAGGCTGGGAGGTGACGCTGAGCCCTGGCAGAGCTGCTGCCAGCCCCGAGCGAGTGTGGGGTGGCACAGGGACGGCGGCACCGGAGGGGCTGAGGGACAGGGGGGTTTTGGAGGAAAAAAGGGGTTTTTTTTTTGGAGGTTCCGGAACAGATGAGTGCTGTTCCCGTAGGAATGGGGCTCGTACCCTTCTCCCTGCTGGTTCCCCCGGGAATTGGGGCTGTGCCAGTGGGAATGCAGCTGGTTGGGGAGGGAATGAGGGGGGAAGCGTAGCCAAGGTGGTTCCCAAGGCCCAAGGAGGAGTGGGGGTGGCAGCAGAGGACACCCGGGGTGGGACTTTGCTCCCGGCATGGAGCAGTTTGGGTGGAAATGCTCCTGTTCCTGAGGTGGCACAGCAGGAGTGACCTGGGCTCACCTGAGCCAGGCCGGCCAGGGGCTGCCACAGCTTCCCTGCCCGGCAGCACGGCCTGGGCCAGTGCTGGGGCCAGGGCCAGTGCTGGGGCCAGGGACAGTGCTGGGGCCAGGGACAGTGCTGGGGCCAGGGACAGTCCTTGGGTCAGGGCAGAGATCTTTGGCCGGGCCAGAGTCTTTTTGGCCAGGTCAGAGATCTTTGGCCAGGTCAGAGATCTTTGGCTAGGTCAGAGATCTTTGGCTAGGTCAGAAGCTCTTGGGCCAGGACAGAGGTGCTTTGACCAGGCCAGAGATCCTTTTGGCCAGGTCAGTGACACTTTTTGGCCAGGTCAGTGACACTTTGGCCAGGTCAGTGACACTTTTTGGCCAGGTCAGTGACACTTTTTGGCCAGGTCAGTGACACTTTTTGGCCAAGCCAGAGGCCCTTTTTGGCCAGGCCAGAGGCCGTTCTGGCCCGGCCGGAGCCCTGAGGGCGCTGCCCTCGCTGTAAATACGCCGGAACCCCTCCGCCTCCTCCCCTCCCTCACCGCCTGCTCTCGGTGCCACTTTGTACCAGGTTTTTTAATCCCTCTCCCCACACAGCCTGTGCTGCCCGTACCTCTGGGAACCCAGATATTCTCTCTGTAACGACCTTTGTACAATTTCAAAGCTCTTGCCGTGCTGTCTGCCTTTTTTTCCTTCCCCCTCTCCTTCTTTCTCTTCTATGGTCTCTTGAAGCACTGTTAATAAAAATCTGGATCAATCCTTCCCTTTCCTTCTTGGCTTTTATTGCTGGAGGGTTCCTTGCCTCGCTGCCTGGATTAACTGGATCGAAAATCCCTTTTTTAACCTGTTCTCCTCCCCCTCTGCACCCTCCAGGCTGAGCTGTGGGGCACTGAATGGCACATAAACGCTCTGATATTTTTTTTGCTGGGGTTTCTGTGACTCTCTGGTGATGATGATGATGATGATGATGACTCCAGCCTGCTCTGGAGGAAGGCTGGGACAAAGGGGACAGGCTCAGGTCACCCCCTGCCCCATCCCACCCCCTCCTGAATCCCTCAGTGCTGGATCCCGAGCTCTGTCCTTGCACTACGTGGAAAAATCCTCCTTTTTCCCCACACAGGGCAATCCTTTCCCCCTGGGTTCTCCCATCCTGTGTGTCTGTGGCAGAAAAATAAAAGAAGAAGGAAAAAAAGAAATGGCCCGGCCTTGTGATTTCTGACCTGCTCAGCACAGAAAACAAAGGCAGGAAGGGGAGATTTGGGGAATAATCGCTGTTTTTAAAAATAAATCCCAATTATTTAAATCATTCACGCAGTGGAAGAGGCAAATAAGGCGAATATTCAGAAATCAGGAGCATTTTTTAGGCATTTTTGGGAGTAGAGCTGTGATCTTACAATAAATTTATCATTATGGGATTTGGGGGTGCTTTCCCTGCCCCCACTTTTGACTCCCACTGTCCCCTTCCCATTTATTTCGCTGCTGTATTTTCCTGCCTCAAATGGAGATTTTTGCCCAAACCCCACCCCGAGGTGAACGCTGAGGGCTGAGATGTGACTGCAGGAAGAGATTGACTCTCTTCCCTTCAGTAATGAGAATTCAGCGCTTAAATACCTTCAGAAACCTGGGGCTGGTGTTTTATACCAACAGTGGGAGCCGTAAATATGGAGTTAGAACAGATATTTCAGGGGGCTGCGGCAGGATCAGTGACCTGTTCGGATTTACCCAGGATTTTATCAGCAATTCCCCGTCCTGCTGCGCACAGGGGACGCTTTTTGTGTGTCCAGTGAGGGCGGCCACCGAATCCCTGGGATCTCTCCCTTCCCTCTCCCCCTGTGGGTTCGGCACCAGGTAAAAACGAGCTCAGGCAGTGGCAAAAATTACCCCAAAAAATCCAAATGTGAAACCAGGGCCGGCATTAATGGCATGAGGGTGCTTAATTACCCGCATTAATTACCAGAGCTGCAGCACAAACCATCCCTGCCCCGGAGGTTCTGTCCTGGGACACCTGAACTCGGTGCCTTCACCTGGGGCTCGAGTTTTGTTTTGTTCCTGCTCCAGGCAGCTCTGAATAATCAGCTTTGACCTGGCTCTGGATTTCTGCCCTCCCCTGGCGTTCATTCCTGTGGGGTTTTGCCGCTGACTCCCTCTGGGGCCTGGATCTTTGCTGGAAGGGCCCAGCTCAGGTGGAAAAGCTCCGTTTGGGGCAGGCGGTGACGTCCTGGTGACGTCACTCTGGGGTGACCCCAAAGCAGAATTTGGGGGGCTGATTGCCCAACCCAGCAGTTCTGGAATAAAGAGGAGCGTCCTGAACTCAAAATCAATCCCCATCCTCAGGGCAGAGCGCTCTGAGCTGCCTCAGACTGGTTCTTTCTGCTCCCACAAGCTCAGAATCCATTTTATCCCACTAAAGGTGGCAGATTTTGCCCATTCCTGTCCTGAGTTCCCATCCCTGTCCTGAGCTCCCATCCCTGTCCTGAATTCCCATCCCTGTCCTGAGTTCCCACCCCTGTCCTCAATTCCCATCCCTGTCCTGAGTTCCCATCCCTGTCCTGAATTCCCATCCCTGTCCTGAATTCCCATCCCTGTCCTGAATTCCCATCCCTGTCCTGAGTTCCCACCCCTGTCCTGAATTCCCATCCCACCCGTGCCAGATCTGACCACGAGACCAGAAATCACCTCCTGACCCCTGGGCTGAGCATTTGATCCTCTGCCCCCAAATTGGCTCCTCCTGGAATTAAATTCCGTGATTTTTTTAATGCATTCAAGCCAGGATTAAGCAAATCAAGCAAAATTAAGACACTAAATAGGGTTGGGGCTTGGCTTTCAGTGATGCCAGCAGCAAACTGAGGTCCCAAAATCATAATTTGGCTTTGTACATTCAGGTTTCTGGGCATTTAAGGTGTTTAGAAAGAACAGTGAGGCAAAAATGAACCCAAGTATCAGCTGAAGGCAAAACAAAGTCACAAAAAACTCCCAAAATCTGTATCCAGAGCATTTTATTATTACAAAAAAATTAAAAAACAAAACCTTTTGGGTTTCTTGTTTCCTGCAAGTCATAAACGAGGTTCCGACAGAGTAAAAGGCTCCTGTGCAAACGTCACCGTCAAAAATAAAGCTGTTTTTTGTGGTTTATGTACAGATAAATTACTGTCAAATATTAACATTATCTCTGTTTATAAACGGGCTGCAACAAAAACGCAGCCCTGTGGCACCTCCCACGGAAATCAGATGCTTTTTCTGGCCCCTCACGAAGTTCCCAACCCCATTTTCTTCTCTCTTCTTTCCCTCTGGGCAAGTCAGACCCACTGGGAATAACGTGGGGCGAGTCCAGCAGCATCTCAGCAACAGCACCCTGAGCCTTGGCCTCCAATGGCAGCAGCAGAAGTTTCCTCCTGGCCTCCCTTCCCAGCCCCAGCTCCCGCGCGGATGAGGAGGTGGCCGGGAATTCAAGGTGGAATCAGAGCCCTCTCCTGCTCTGATCCCCTCAGGATGGGAATCACGGGCTCAGGGAACGGTTTGGGGTTGGAAGGGACCTTCAAACCCATCCCATTCCAGCGCCCTTCCCGCTGTGCCACACAATCCTTGGATTCTGCTGGAATTCTCTCCGTGCACAGCCGGTTCTGGAGGAGCTCTGTGAAATGTAGCTGGGCCTGGCTGGAGCCACCGAGGGGTTTCCTCACCAGGATTTCTAAATTAAAGCTGGGAACAGCCTTCGATGAGGATTCCAGGACTCTCCCACGAGAAAAGTGCAGCTCCCCCTTCCCAGGCATTCCCTGGGATCCAGAATCTCTGGATGCAGGACTCGGGGAGGCGCAGGGGGAAGCTGCAGTGGCTGAGGGAGCACTGCCACGCTCGGCTTGGACCCACGACGTCCCCGTCCCCTTTCCAGCAGCAGCAGGTGAATTCCGAGCCTTGCCACGCTCAGCTGCGGATCCGGGACGTCCCTGGCACCCTTCCCACAGCATCCAGGGAATTCCAAGCCTGTCCACGCTCACAAAACCCCCTCAGCTCTTCACTCCTGTCCCAAACTCTCATCCTTGGTGCAGCCAAATCCATCCAGCAGCACCTCTGGGCACCTCTGGGGCCGCGGCTGCGGCTCCCCGGGGCCGTCCCTCACTCCAGGGGCTCGGGCACCCTCGTGGCCCTTCCCAGGCTCCTCCTGCACCACCCTGTAGTTCTCCAGGGCCAGGCTGACACTGGGGATGGGGGCAGAGACCCTCAGGGTCTTCTTGGCCCGGAGCCTTTGGTAGCAGAAGAGGAGGGACAGGACCAAGGTGTCCACGAGCAGCTCGAACATCTCGACCACGGACAGCACCGAGGAGCCGAACCAGAGGCTCCACTGGCTGCCCATGCTGGACAGCAGCAGGTTCTCCTGGGGGGAAAACAAATTCCAAAGTTTTATTTCTCAGGCGCAGCCAAGCCCCGGGAACGGGAATTTCGCCGCTGTCACCCAGGGAGGATCGACGGGGCTGCGTAAAAAGCGGAATTCCCAAGGTTTTCCTCAAGGAGAAAAATCCCGCGGAGGCAGCTGGGAAAAGCCCTCCCTCCAGCAGCCCGGAATGAAGGCAGGGGCTGGAATTTGGGGTGGTGGAACCTACCGAGAGCAGAGGAGACTCGTTGACAGCCTGGTAGTTGAGCTGCTGGTAGAAGATGGTGACCTTGGCAATGTCCTTCCTGCAGGGGACACAGGAGCAGTCGGCACCGAGGGGACATTCCCCGCCTGGGAGCTGCTGCTCTGGGATTTCCCGGGAAAAAAGGAGCTTCCCCCTACTCCCACCAACCTTTTTTTTTGCCTGAGGCTGTTCAACCAGAGCTGGGAAAAACCTCAATATTTTTAAGAGTTTTGTGAGGAAAAATTAGGAGTTTCTTGGATTTTCCTGCACATTTTTTTCCTCTTGCCCGCCCTTCCCAGCCCCAAATCCTGCAAAGATGAGGAAGGAATCCCTGGATTTACCTGTTGCTCGTGGAGTTGTATCCGTTCTGGTGCCTCAGAGCCTGGCGGACCCAGTCCTGCAGCAGAGGGTGGTTGTTACTGGAATATTTGTGATGGGAATATTTGTGATTGGAATATCTGTGATGGGAATATTTGTGATGGGAATGCTTGTGATGGGAATGTTTGTGATGGGAATGGTTGTTTTTACTGGAATATTTGTGATTGGAATATTTGTGATTGGAATATCTGTGATGGGAATGTTTGTGACGGGAATGGTTGTTTTTACTGGAATATTTGTGATTGGAATGTTTGTTATTGAAAGATTTGCTATAGGAATGGTTGTGATTGGAATGGTTGTTTTTATTGGGATATTTGTGATTGGAATGGTTGTTTTTATTGGGATATTTGTGATTGGAATGGTTGTTTTTATTGGGATATTTGTGATTGGAATGGTTGTTTTTATTGGGATATTTGTGATTGGAATGGTTGTTTTTATTGGGATATTTGTGATTGGAATGGTTGTTTTTATTGGGATATTTGTGATTGGAATGGTTGTTTTTATTGGGATATTTGTGATTGGAATGGTTGTTTTTATTGGGATATTTGTGATTGGAATGGTTGTTTTTATTGGGATATTTGTGATTGGAATGGTTGTTTTTATTGGGATATTTGTGATTGGAATGGTTGTTTTTATTGGGATATTTGTGATTGGAATGGTTGTTTTTATTGGGATATTTGTGATTGGAATGGTTGTTTTTATTGGGATATTTGTGATTGGAATGGTTGTTTTTATTGGGATATTTGTGATTGGAATGGTTGTTTTTATTGGGATATTTGTGATTGGAATGGTTGTTTTTATTGGGATATTTGTGATTGGAATGGTTGTTTTTATTGGGATATTTGTGATTGGAATGGTTGTTTTTATTGGGATATTTGTGATTGGAATGGTTGTTTTTATTGGGATATTTGTTATGGGAACGGTTGTTTTAGGAATATTTGTCGCTAGAACCCTGCCTCATGAGGTTTCCTGTGTTTAACACTTTTTAAATGCAGGTTTCGAGCGCTAAAATGTCAATTCTGAGCAATTAAAAAGGCCATAATTGATTGATTGATTGATTGATTGATCACATAAAGGGAGAGCTATCAAATCCAAGCAATATTTGCCAGGATATCAAGGAAAAATCGATGTTTGAGGTGTTCACAAAATTAAATTCTTTTTGCCTTTAATGGCAACCCCACCGCACAATTCCCTCTTTTAAAACGTCCTGCCTGGATTTCCATCTCCATCCTCACTCAGGGAATTAATGAGCTGCTCGTTAGACCATGAGAGATGGGGACTGACGGAGTTTGCACCTCCCAAGCCGCCACAGCACGGCTCCCACCGGGAGCAGAGCCAGGAGCTCCAGTCTGGGGGCGGAACTGAGGAGGATTCTCGAGGAATTTGGGAATTAGGACGGGATTGAAGGGATTAGAACAGGGCTGAAGCTCTGGGAGCAACCTGGGCTGGGGGAGCTGTCCCTGCCCACGGCAGGGGTGGAATAAAATGAGATTTAAGGTCCCTTCCAAGCCCTTCCCAAACATTCCGGGCTCGGATCCTTCTGTTTAAGGACGGGATCGCTGCCTGGGCCCAGTTTTGGGGCGGTTTGCTCTGAATTCAGGGGTGTTGTGCAGTACCTGGGATTTTGTTGAGGGCCACTTGGCTGTCCCAGCCGAGACCTTGTACAGGGATTCCCTGAGGAGAGAAAAAACCAGAGATTGTGACCACGAGGATCTTGGCTTGGGGGAGTTTAAGAATCCAGGAAATTCCTGGGGCAGCTCTCGAGAACCTCCCTAAGTCAGCTCACAAAATCAAACCAGGGGTTGCCTGAAAATTGCTCGGGCCAGGAGGAAAATCAGAATGGTTTCAAAGTCCTGATAACTTTTGGATGCATCCAAAATGAAACCATTTGGTATTTTGTTTCAAAACGATCTTTTCATTTTGAAATTGGCAGTAAAAAGGTGAAAATAAAGAATTGCAGGCTGAAGAGTGACACAAACAGTTTGGGTCGGGCCTAATTAAACATTTCAGGGTGATTTAAACCTCTCTGCTGTCCTGGATAAAGCTCTGATTTAATTTAATTTAATTTCATGCTGTCATCTTTTTGCTTTCTCAGCACTGAGGTGCAAACACCAAACTGCAATCTCCCAATCCCAGTCAATCCATGAATTTTCCACTAAATTCCTGCATTTCCAGGGGTGTTTTCCCTCTGCTTTTGGGACTCACCTGCACGGCTTGGGGCACTGGTCAAAGCAGTTCAGGTGGTGATTCCTGAGCCTGTTGTAGAGCTGGTAAAAGCAGTGCCCTGCAGGAAGGGATGGAAGGAGCAGGCTCAGAGATTCCCTCTCCCTTTGGAATGATTCCAGAGGGGCAAACCCGAGTGCCAGGCAGGGATCTGAGCTGCTGAGGATGGGCCAAGCTTAAGGAGCAGAGGATTGAGGCAGAGATTTCAAAAAATAATCAGAATTCAGAGCTTCAAATCATAAAATCGCAGAATCCTGGGTTGGGAGGGACCTTAAAGATCAATTCCCAGCTCCTGCCAAGGCAGGGACCTTCCCCTGTCCCAGGGTGCTCCAAACCTGGCCTTGGACACTTCCAGGGATGGGGCAGCCATAAAATCTCTGGGAATTCCACCCCAGGGTGTCCCCACCCTCCCAGGGAGGGATTTCATCCATGAATTTCTTACCCCAGCCCAGTGCTGAGGAGATGAAGGAGTTTGACCCTCCATGAATGTCCTCAATCAGGATTTTTAAGGCACAATTTGGTATCCAAATGCCCAGAAAGGTGCCTGGGATCCAGCTGGGATCCAGGGATTCAAGGAATATTTGGGAAGCACTCTGAGGGACAGGGGGGGTTGGTGGGGCGTCTGTGCAGAGCCAGGAGTTGGATCAATGACCCCGCAGCTCCCTTTAAACTCAGGATATTCCGCGATTCCATGGATCCACAGGAGGGAAGAGCCTCAGCAGAAACTGGGCACAGAGTGGGAGCGATCCAAGGAGTCCCACGAGCGGAGAGGGATTTGGGAATCCAGGGAAAAGCTCTTACCCCAGGCAGGCTGCTTGTTGTAGTCACAGTACTCAGCCCCAGCAGGCAGGGGGTAGTAATAATAGCCACAGCCACACTCCTGAACCATGATGTGCTGGAAGCAGGAATGCAGGCAGGCCTGGAAAAGAAAGAAGGCAAAAAAAAAAAAAACCCAAAAAACATTGGATAATCCAAAAAAAATCCAGATCTGTAGGGTGCAGCTCTTAGGAGACAAAGCACAGATTTTGTGACAGCAAAAAGGCACCAGCCACGAGGATGGGAAGGGTTTCCACTCCTCGTTCCTTGGTTGCACCCCTGGAAATGCTGGAATGAGGGAGAGGGGATTTTCCCAGCTCCCTTTTTCCAGGTGCTCAGTGACATCTCAGTGGAACAAACAGAGCCAGGAGCAACTCCTGGCACAAAGAAAGACCTGGTGGGCAAAAACATCCTCCTGGAACCCTTCAGCTGCCTTGAGTGCTCCCTGCCTGGCGCCACAAGAGCCCCAGCTCCGGCACTGGGGATCCTCCACTCGTTCCAGCACATCCCCAATTCTAACTCTCTGTTTGGGAGCTCCTTTCGGATGGGCAGGGATCTCTGTGATACCTCCAGCAGCGAAACTGCTGAGCCAGGAGAGCTCCCTGGAGAGCAAGGGATGAGCTGCTTGCTCCTCATCCGGCCTAGCTGGGCTGGGCTGGGCTAAGCCGGGCTCAGGCAGGCCTGGGGCGGTACCTGCAGGGTGTAGGAGTTGTTGTAGAGCAGTTTCACGTCCACATCATCCCCATTAGTCGTGCATTTGCCGTAATTGCCGCCCAGGCGATTCACCTCGTCCTGTGGGGACAGAAAAGAGGCCTGGGTGATTAGCACAGTGTTAATTGGGGCCAGCCTGCACTCTCTGAGCTTCACTGGAGGGAGCAGGGAAGGGCGGGAAGGGCAGGGAATGGAATGAGCAGCAGAGCTGGATGTGGATAATGAACACAGGGATTGAGAGGGGAAAGGTGGGAGAGCGCAGGGGAATCTCGGAATATTGGGAGGGACCCACAGGGATCACCCACAGTTCCTGGCCCTGCCCAGACACCCCAAAATCCCACCCTGTGCCTGTCAGAGTTATCCAAACATTCCTGGAGCTCTGGCAGCCTTGGGAATGTGGGAATTCCCTGGGGAACTTGGGCAGTGCCCAGCACTCTCTGGGGGAAAGAACCTTTCCCTGATCTCCACCCTCCTGATTCAGCCCCCGTGGCTCAGCTGAGCAGCAGCAACTCCTCCTGCCCAAAGAAATCCCTCCTGGATGTTTGTCCTCATCCCAGTCCACCCAGGCAGCTCCTCGGGAAGAGCCGGGATGGGATCTGAGAGGCGCCAAAGCCTCGCAAGCGCGAACCCAATCAGGCCCCAACGTTTTGAGAGCCCAAAGGCCACGTTTGGGACCATTTCATTGGGACCTGAGCGCAGTGAAGGGAGGAAGGAGAGCACCCTGAGGGTGCTGTGTGTCCCTGTGCCAGCAGCAGGAGGGACACCGGCAGCCCAGGGGCAGCGCCCGACCTGCTGGATGCCGATGGTGGTGGCGATGCCCGGCCGGATGTCGAAGCCCTCGTGCTCCAGGAACGGGGTCTGGTTGTGGTTGTGGATCATCACCTTCACGCCTGCCACCGTGGAGAGCAGCGGGATGTGATCCTTCTGCTCCGCCCTCAGGATGAGGGACAGCCCTGGCAAGCAGAGAGAGGGAAGTGTGGGGCGGCTCGGGGTGGAACGGGAACATCCCGGACGGTCGGCACTGATCGAGCCCCTCACAGAAAGCAGCACAGAGCCACTTCCATTCCCCAGACACCTGGTGACAACAGCACCCATTCCAAACCTTCAACAATCCCATAATAATCTGCAGCAACCACTGGAAGAATATTCTGCTTGAAAAGAAAAAGAACATTCTGCTTTTTTAAGCAGCCCAGACGTGCCTGGCACGGCTGTCACACGCAGCAAGCCAATAACCTGGGCCACCAGACCGAAAGAGAGGCCTCAATATGTCAGTAAACCCTACAAAGAACACATAATTCGACATTAATGAGATTAATGTCTCATTAATAATTAATCAAATAATAAATTTAATTGATAATTAAATAACAAACAATTTTATTAAATTTATTAAAATTTTTAAATAAATTTAAATAAATGTAAATAAATTTAAATAATTAAACACTAAATTAAATTAATAATTAAAACAATTCATTAATGAGATTCATCTTAGCCCTTTTCCCCCCACCCTTTGGGAATCACTCACCGTAAGGAATTCCTGGTTTCGTGGCTGTCCAGAAGGGATCCGTCCCCTTGCTGTTAAAGGTGTAGCAGCTCCCGAAAACGGGGTGGTGGAAGTGAACGTAATCACTGGAACCCAGACACAGCGGACGGGGTTTTAACCACGAGCGTGGCAACACCTCCGTTTAAAGCGGGATGCGTTGGGGATAACGGGAACGAGCCGTGAATTCCCTGGGAAATCCCCATTCCCACCCACCTGGGCCTGCAGGGCTCCCCGTCGTACTGGCACGAGTAAACCATGTCCTCGATGTCCTCCTCGTGGCGCGAGATGTTGACGATGACGGGCAGCTGGGACATGATGTTCATGTAGTGGAACCTGTACCACTCCAGGATGGCATCCATGCCCGAGGAATAGGTCTTGTAGAAGCAATTCCCACCCGTGGAATTGCACTGGGAGAGAGGGAGAGGCTCAGGATCACAGGGGGAAGGAAATGCTGGAGGATAGGGGTGAGGGGAATCTCTGTTTTCTCAGAAAGTGGAAATTCTGATTATTTCGGGGATTTTCATCCTTGGAGCTGCTCCGTGTCAGGGGGAAAGAGGCAGGAGGAGGGAGGAGAAGCTCGGGAGAAGGGATGACAGGGCTGGGAATTCTCTGCAGCTCGTGAATCGTGAGCAGAGCCCAGAGAGGCTCTCCCTGTTCTTACTCAGGGGAGCACCCACAGGTTCTGGGGAAAGGCTGCCTGGTCAAGGACTCCAGGACAGGGCAGGGGTGCAACAATCACCCCAAAACTGCTGCTGAAGGACTCCAGGACAGGGCAGGGGTGCAACAATCACCCCCAAACTGCTGCTGAAGGACTCCAGGACAGGGCAAGAGGACGATAATCACCCCAAAATCACTGGTGAAGGACTCCAAGACATTGTTTTTGGGGGCAGGGGGACAAAAATCACCCCAAAACTGCTGGTGAAAGGCTCCAGGACATGGCAGGGGTGCAATAATCACCCCAAAATCACTGGTGAAGGACTCTAAGACGTTGTTTTTGAGGGCAGGGGGACAACAATCACCCCAAAACTGCTGGTGAAAGGCTCCAGGACAGGGCAGGAGTGCAGCAATCATCCCAAAATTGCTGCTGAAGGACTCCAGGACAGGGCAGGGGCGCAGCAATCACCCCAAAACTGCTGCTGAAGGACTCCAGGACAGGGCAGGAGGACAATAATCACCCCAAAATCACTGGTGAAGGACTCCAGGACAGGGCAGGAGGACAATAATCACCCCAAAATCACTGGTGAAGGACTCCAGGACAGGGCAGGGGTGCAGCAATCACCCCAAAACTGCTGCTGAAGGACTCCAGGACAGGACAGGACAATAATCACCCCAAAACTGCTGCTCTTTCCAGCCACATCAATCCCTAAACCAGGGATGGATGGAATGAGGCTGGGATGGATGAACTGTCCTGAAACATCCCCCAATCTCTCATTACCCAGCTCTGAAATCATCTCTTTTTTTTCTTTTTTTTTTTTTTTCGGTTCGTTTTTTCTTTAACGTACCTTTAAAGGCTCTGAGCAGCCTCCCCTGGGGCTCCCACCCACACTGCCAGGAGCGAATTTAAGCCCAGAGGGGGATCTCAGCCCCAGTTTGGGCTGTGGCACGCGGCTGCTGCCTCACCACAGACTCCGTTTCTAGTCCTGATCTTAAAACTTCCCTCAGCTCCACAATTTCCCCCAAGAGCCGGACTCTCGGTCGGACCAGGACACCACTCAGGTATTTTGGGGTGAATCCCCACCCTGCCCTTCTGGAAGGGGGAACACCCTGAGGGAACACCCAGAGCTCCTTTCCCTGCCTGGATCGCGGTGAAATCCCCACTCACCAGCCTGAAGCCCACGCTGGAATGTTTCTTCCCTGACCTGAGGTCCAACATCCTCAGGAGGGAGAAGTTTTGGCTGAGCTTGAAGCCCGACCTGCTGAGGTTGGCCAAGCCCTGGACGTGGATATTCCTGTCGTTCATGTGGAATAACCTGGCCGAGGTGTTGATTCCGTACAGAAAGGTGATGGATTCCTCTGCCATGCGATCCAGCTGCACCAGGTGCTCGCTGACCAGCTCAAACCTGCCAGGAACAGAATGAATTTGTGAATATCCACGTTTCTATCAGACAAAAAGCACTTTGTGCCCTCACAGGATCCACGGAAAGGTTATTCCTTGATGTCTGTGGGAGAATATCCGGCGATTCCGGTGCCGATGCTCAGCAATAAATTCATTTATCAGCAGCTCCAGTGGCTGAATTTCCAGTTGTTGGAAACCTCAGACCTCGCAGCTGTGCGGAGCTGCACAAACTGGCCTTTCTGTCAGCAATTAGCTAATTATTCCGAGGAAATTACATCGTTCCCTCACTATGTAACATGAAACTCGGTGATAACTCGCCCCTGTCGCGTGAGCCTCGTCGGACAAGCAGAGCCACACGGAATTCCACGCTTTTGCCTCATTTGCCGGGTTAGTTCCGTGTTTCTGTGGGAAACCCCGGAGAGCTGCCTCTGGCTCCGCGCCGTCCCCGAGCTCAGGAGCTGAGTTAGGAAGGAATCCACGGAGCAGCCACGTTTTTCAGGGAAAGGCTGATTTTATCAGAGCCCAAAATCAGCGAGCAGCTTCCACCGAGCGCCGCGGTTCCCTCTATCCTGACTCAGCGTGGAATTCACTGCTGCGAGTCCTTGCACAATTCCCAACCCGATCCTTATCCGGCAGCCAGCTCGGAAACAACAGCAGCGCTCCCCTTCCAGCCAGGGCAGGCACCGGGAGCTGGCTGTTCCTCCCGTGGGGGGCACCCCAAACCTTCCCAAACCTTTGGGACCCCGCAGGGGTGCTGGGGAGCAGATGGGGATGGCTGTGGGATGCAGTCAGGGGGTCCCTGACCCTCCCCAAACCTTTGGAACCATCCAGGTGTGAGGGAAAGCAGATGGGGATGGCTGAAGGCACAGAGACCCCGCTGTGGGATGCAGCCAGGGGGTCCCTGACCCTTCCCAAACCTCTGGGACCCTCCAGTTGTGGTGGGCAGCAGATGGGGATGGCTGAAGGCACAGAGACCCCCCTGTCCCTCCTGGGGGATGCATCCCTGACCCTTCCCAAACCTTTGGGATCCTCCAGGGGTGCTGGGGAGCAGATGGGGATGGCTGAAGGCACAGAAACCTCCCTGTCCATCCTGTGGGATGCACCCCAAACCTTCCCAAACTTTTGGGACCATCCAGGTGTGAGGGAAAGCAGATGGGGATGGCTGAAGGCACAGAAACCTCCCTGTCCATCCTGTGGGATGCACCCCAAACCTTCCCAAACTTTTGGGACCATCCAGGTGTGAGGGAAAGCAGATGGGGATGGCTGAAGGCACAGAAACCTCCCTGTCCATCCTGTGGGATGCACCCCAAACCTTCCCAAACTTTTGGGACCATCCAGGTGTGAGGGAAAGCAGATGGGGATGGCTGAAGGCACAGAAACCTCCCTGTCCATCCTGTGGGATGCACCCCAAACCTTCCCAAACTTTTGGGACCATCCAGGTGTGAGGGAAAGCAGATGGGGATGGCTGAAGGCACAGAAACCTCCCTGTCCATCCTGTGGGATGCACCCCAAACCTTCCCAAACTTTTGGGACCATCCAGGTGTGAGGGAAAGCAGATGGGGATGGCTGAAGGCACAGAAACCCCCCTGTCCCTCCTGGGGGATGCATCCCTGACCCTTCCCAAACCTTTGGGATCCTCCAGGGGTGCTGGGGAGCAGATGGGGATGGCTGTGGGATGCAGCCAGGGGGTCCCTGACCCTCCCCAAACCTCTGGGACCCCGCAGGGGTGCTGGGGAGCAGCCCAGGGTACCTGTAGGGATCCAGGTTGCAGATGGTGATGGCCGGGAACATTTTGGGCTCGGAGTGCATGGACATGGTGAGCACCACGGGGTAGGCCCAGTACTGGCTGAACATGAGGGCAAACTGCCAGTAGAGCATCCCAAAGCTGGCCAGCAGCAGCAGGGTCCAAAAAGCCGTTTTCATGCGGTTGCTGCCGGAGCACACGAGGCGGATGGTGCCGTGGATCGTGGTGTTTTTGCAGAAGAACTCAAACATCTCCTTGAAGGAGTCGTAAAACTCGATCAGGCCTTCCTCCCTCGCTTCCTCTCCTCGTGCCAGCTCCTGCTCCATCCTCTAAGTGTCCTTCTGGGCATGGAAAAGATGAAGGAATCTTATTGATCGGAGGGAAAGACTCTTCTGAAGAAGCCTTTTCCAAAGAGGCCTTTTCCAAAGGGGCCTCTTCCAAAGATCCTCCCTCGGTGGGAAAATGCAGAGTGGGAATTCCCATCATGGAATCCATGGTCATGTCCCTTGGAATCCATGGTTATTTTCCTTGGAATCCATGGTTATTTCCCTAGAAGCCATTCTATCCATGAGGGAAAAAAATCAAGATGAACGCACCAAAGGGGCCTTTTCCAAAGGGGCCTTTTCCAAAGATCCTCCCTCGGTGGGAAAATGCAGAGTGGGAATTCCCATCATGGAATCCATGGTTATTTCCCTTGGAATCCATGGTTATTTCCCTAGGAATGATGGCTAAGAAGCCATTCTAACCATGAGGGGAAAAAATCAAGATGAACGCACCAAAGGGGCCTTTTCCAAAGGGGACTTTTCCAAAGGGGCCTTTTCCAAAGGGGACTTTTCCAACGGGGCCTTTTCCCAAGGGGACTTTTCCAAAGGGGATTTTCCAAACAAGCCCCAAATCAATTTGCAATCAGAAAAACTCGCCAAGAACGGAGCAGAATCTGGATCCAGGAAGGAGCAACGAGGTCAAACCTTGCTTCTGCTGAGGAGTTGTGAGGTGCTTGCCCACACTTCCACAGGATTTCTCTGCCAGCGTGGATTTGGGAGTAAAGCTGGGAAGTTTGAGGCCAAAAAGGGTGGGGAATTTTAGTCTTTCTAAAAACTCCAAGGAGCGGGGTTTTATCCTGACTCACCGTGCATCCACACAGATTTATAATTCATGATCAGGGGGATGTTTCTAGCGGAATATTCTGGTTTATGGGGTTAAAATGACCACTATGGCCTCATCCTTAAGGCACGGAATTGGGATAAATCCAGCTTTCAACCGGATAAATTAGAACCCGCTTTTCATTTTTGCTGTAGGATCTCTCGTTCTGCAGAATAAACAGGATTATTTTATCTCTGAGCTCCCCTCCAAGATGAAATACAGGAGGTGTTGCAGAGTCCAGACAGGAATTTAGGGGTGGAAGTGCAGAAAAACACCTCAGCTGCAACCACAGAGGGGATGAGCCAAGTTAAGAGTGTGGATAAAGCAGTGGAGAAACCACTGAAAATAAAATTATCTCAGGGTGTTTCTGGAGACCACCAAAACATTAATTAATATTATTAACAGCTATTTTGCCACAGAAATAGAAATTTAAGGTTTCTCTGTGTTTTACAGCAGCGAAAAGGAAGCACAGAAATTGAAAATCAATCAAGAACGGCAAAACTAAAAATCAAAATCCAGATTTCCTTCGTGCCAGTAATTAAAACATCTCTGGATTATAATTCCAGCCTTTCTGAGGATGTGTCCCAGGCTCTGGTGCCAGTTTGGGACACGCTGTTGTCACGTTTCCACGTCCCGAACACGACGCGGAGCGTGTGAGTTTCCAACATTACAGCAACCCGTGAGTCACCCTGCCCGTGAGGTCACCAAGAGAAGTTCCCCGAGTCCAAACTTTGGGGCAACCTGAGCTCCAAATAAAAAATATTTAGGGAGACAGGGATGGAGTTTGTAAAAGAGGAGAGTACAAGTCACGAAAGGATTGTGCAAGAGGCTCCGTGATAACGAAATGAAAGCTCCGAGCCTTCATTCGTGAGAAAATGTGGGATAAAAGGCAAGAATTACCCCAAGTGAATGCTGAAAGAATCTGCTCCTCGCTCATGAGGAAATGGAGAATAAAAGGCAGTAATTACTCAAAGTGAATGCTGAAAGATTTTATCAAACACGGATTTTTTTTATGTCTAATTTTGACTCTAAAACCCCCAGACAAAGCCTGGTTTTCAGAGAAAATTCAGAGTTTTCAGGCGTTGTCAGTGGGATTTTAAGTTTATGGCAAATTCATCCCATTTCAATCTGCATGGTTCAAATAATTCGAATGAAAAAGAAATATGAGAAAGCAAAATAATCCAGAGGCAACGTGGAAAACAGCACAAGCCAATATTTATACCTACAAATCAATAAAATCTACAGAAATACACATCAAACAAATGATAACCAAATTCCAGCCCCACCACTGTACCTTGGCAGAAACTCTTGAGTGTTTAGAGAAGCCACTAAACCCAGCCCTGGGCTTAATCCTGAGCAGAAGACAAGTCCTGACCCCAAAGCTCTGGGATTTGGGAGTGCAGAGGCCTCGGGAGCTGTCCAGCCTTTATGGATCGGATCGATGACATCAAAGGGGGCAGGACTTGAGGAACAGATCATGGAAATTATTCAAAGCACGATCCAGGGAATAATAGGAAGTGAATGAACTGGCCAAACGGGTTGACACGAAGCTCGCACCGGAGTTAAGCTCGGTTTAAGCGCTGCCGCCGTGCTCATCTTGATTTTTTTCTCCCCCCCCTCGTGATTAAAGTGGATTCTTGCCCATCGTTTCTAGGGAAATAACCATGGATTCCAGGATGTTCTTCCCACTCTGGGTTTTCCCATCTAGGCAGGATATTTCTGCCTTCTTTCCTTGTTTTCCAGAGCCTGGCAGGATCGCAGGGAATGGGAGCCACGGAGGTGTGCGTGAGGAATCGCATTCCTCAGCGTCATCTCAGCGGATCAGCTACTCCGAGGCGCACGCGGATTTCCTCCCGCTTCTCTAAGAATATCGCTCATCCNCATCCCTTCCCATCCCATCCCATCCCATCCCATCCCATCCCTTCCCATCCCGGATCCAGGTGTTCAGATGGGGACAGAACCAAACCAACCCCGTTTAAATCGGGTTTTTTGGGGACGTGGTTTGGTTAAAGAGAGGCAGAAGTGATGGAGAAATGGATTCATTGGAATTAGGAAAATTCCCGTTATTATTTCTGATGCTTTCTCACGTGGGAAACAGTTCTGCGGGAAGTTTTTTTGGGGGAAAACAGGAATATTTGGAATCCAGGTGAAGTTTAGGGCCCCAAATCAGAGCCTGCCTTTCCAAATTGGATTTTCTCTCCAATATCAGCATTTGCAAAAAAAGATGGGAATTTCCTGTGATATTTGATTCAGAAAGAAGGGAGAAAGGACAATGATGAAGGGAAACAAACTCCCCTGATTTTGACTGATTTGATTGATTTGTGCTGGATTTTGTTTTAGAAACCCCAAACCACGCAGAATGCTCCTCTCCCATTTTTAAATTCTTATTTAAAAGACTCCAATCCTATTAACCAGCTGTCATTACTCCCTTCTCCCCTTCTTTAATATTAAAAGGAATTCTCACAGAACACATCATGAACCTGGTTTAAATTTTAAAAAACCCCAGTATTTTGGCAACTTTTGATTAAAAAAGAAACCCAATTGAACGCGGAGCAGCAGCAGAGCCAGGTGAAGAGTTAATTAGCTAAAATCTCATTAAAAACCTCGCAGCACTGGGAACCTCACTCTGTCACGTTCGTGTCTCTGTCCCCCACCCTTCCTTCTCTCTTCATTCCACGTTGTGCAATGGAAAATGGCAACAATAAATCCGTGACAGTGGAATTATTGCACAAGGAGCAGGCACAAGACAGCTCCTGTTGCCTCACGATGGTGCAGAGATTCCCTGGCAGCACCCCAGAAAAAAAAAAAAACAACAAAAAAAATCCTTCAGAATTTCCTCCAGGCATTTTTTTTTTTCCCCCTGCAGGAAATGAGGAAGAACTGGATCAGCATCCCTCCAAAAAAAAAAAAATATCCCAGTTCTGTGGGCTCGTAGTCCTGGATCCTGCAGTGGGAGGAGCAGGGGAAAAAAAAACTCCTTCAATTGCTTCAAAATGTGGTGTTCCCTTCAAAAGGCAGAGATTGGGGCGATAAGAGCCCTGAGAAAGTCCTGTGGGGTTGCAGGGCTGTAATTACCCCGAGGGAGGCTGAAAATGTCCATCAGGGCTTGTAAGGAGGGAAGGAGGAAATGCTTCGCGTGTCCCGAGGGGCAGCGACCCTGGACGTGCCACGGAAAGTCGCTTTTCCCACTGGGTGGTTTTAATTTGTTGATTGCAATGGAATCACATCCAGTTTAATTGATAAAGAAAATTAAGGGATTTTCACATCTGAGCTGTGCAAACTCTGCCCTTGGCCCTACACTTGATTATTATTATATTGTAATACACGATAATATTTATTTTACAGGCTCAGATGGATGATAAAACGATTCTCAGCTATTTGATAGACTATTAAAACAGAAATAAATATCAGATTATAAGAAGATGCCAAAATCAGCCAACCAGAATGTCAGGAGAGGCACATGGATTATCCTGCAGGAGATTTTAGCTCCTTCACCTAAAAGTGACGCAGTAAATTCATGTTCCTTGTGGGGTGGACTCAAGAAATCAGGGAAATCTTCTGCCAGACAATCAATTTTTAAATTCTTGAATATTTCCTCACAGCTGGTGCACATGAGAAATGTTTTGTAGAGGCTTGAGTGAAAGAGATTAAACTGGAGAAGCTCAGGGATGTTTTCCAGAGCCTTTCTTACAATGCCTGGCTCATCCTTTAGAGCACAAATATTAAAATATTTTGCCCAATATCCCTGAAAATGTCCAAGAGAAGAACTTGTGAGGTCTCTGAGGAGGCTCTGAGGTGTGAAAATCCCACCCAAGCTCACCCCAGCCTCTCATTCCTGCAGCCTTTCCCAGCTGCTTGAACACTGAGGGGCCTAAAACCGAAGCCCCACCTTTAGGGACGCCGGAAAATCCCAATCCCAGCGGCTTTCCCCGGGCCTCACCACACTGAGGCTCCGCTGTAATTTGCTGCCCACTGACCACACAAACTCTCCTCGGGATGAACTTTCTCCCTCACTGCATTTGTTCCACACCACCCTGCTCGCTCACGGTTTCCTGACTTTCCACTGCTGTGTTTCCCAGAGATTCCCACTTTTCCAACTGGATTGGGAGCTGAAGAAAAGCAGCCCTGGGCATCCCCCTGCTGCGGCAGCGGTGGGGATGTGGAGCAGGGATAAATCCTGCCTTCAGGAGGTTTTGCAGACAGTTTAATCTCGATTTTAGCAGACCTGGCTTTACCCACACCACCCCTTGCCGCACGAATGGAGTTTATTCCCCAGGTTACTCTGCCAAACCTCCTTCCCACATTTTCGCCACTCCAGTTTTCCCCTCTGGGATCAGCGCTGGTTTTGTGGGGCCTCCCTGTCCCTGCTTCCCTCACTGGATCAGCCAGTCCATCCCTCCTCCCACTCCAAACTCCCGTGGGCAACTCCAGGAACAGGAACCTCCCAGAGCTGCCTCTTTCCGCTCCCAGCAGGCTCTGCCTCCTCTGTTTATCCCAGTCCTTGCTCTCCCAAACTTCTGTCATCCGTACAAAGCAGAATTCCAGTTTATTCAGGAGGCAGAACAAAGGCAGTGCCTGCCCTGGAGAGCTTCCAGATGTTGCTTCACGTCTCCCTCTGATCCTGCCCTAAAAGTGCTGCTGAATTCCTCGGGTTTCTGGATGTTTTCCTCATCTCCTGGAATGTCTGTGGAGCTCTGCACGCCAAAATTTCCTCTGAGAATCCCTGAATTGCTTTTTGTGGGGATGCTTTGAGGCCTGGCTGGGGGATCTCTCTGGAAATCCCATGGATTTGTACCTGCAGAATCAGGATGGCCCCGGTGTCCCCGCGGGTCCCTGCTGCCAGAGCAGCTCCCAACGCTGCCAACCCTGCTCCAGGCAGATGTGAACACCCCCAAACCTGAGCTGGGCTCCCTGTGCCACGCTTTTATCCCCAATTTTCCAAACTAAAGCTCCCTGGCACATCCTCGGGAGCCCAGCAATGAGCACGTGAATAACCTGCTAATCACCAGCCGTGTAAATATTCCTTAATTACCCCTCTGGAATGAGGAGGCTCCACGTCAGCCCTGCCCTCGGTGCAGCCTCCAGCAGAGGGTTAAAATCCAGCCTCAGCACCAAAAAACCTCCTGCAGGCTGCCGGGATGACCAAGCATTCATTTGCACTCACTCACCGTCCTGAGTAAGGTGGCTGCAGCTGCTCCTGGCATCCCTTTGGGATAACACTTCCTAGTTTTTTGTTTTGGCTTCTCTTCCTCTTCTTGTTCCTTTACTCACGGCTCTTCCTCAGCGCCGTGCCCCCGCTCCGGACCTGTCACCCCCAGAGATCCACAGGGTGAGATCCTGCTTGCTGGTGGATGGGTTTTTGTCGTGCTCCAGCTCCGCTGCAGGATCTGTAGGAATTCCGTGGCAATCAGGGCCGGCAGGGGTTGGAGAGCAGCAGCGAAACCTTCTTGCTCCGTGGACATGCAAGATGCAACCATCCTGGAATGCCAGATACCATCACTCCGTCCTGGATGAAGCCAAAAATTCCCAAGCAGTGGCTCAAACTCCTGGCAGAAGAGGTGGAGAGCTCTCCTGGCTCGTGGAATAGTCCCCAAAACTTGGTTCCCAACGCTCGGCAGCAATTCCCAGGGGTTAATCAATCCAGGAACTTCAGCCTTTCCTGCTGGGAAGTGGAACAGATGTCAACAAGAGGAAGAGGTGCTCCAGTGTGGCACCGAGGGAAGGAGGGGATGAAGAAACCGGGAACAAACTGCGCAAGGGCAAAACAGTCATTAGCAAATCCTAATTGAAACCAGCTATTACATAAGTGCCTGTGTCAGCTGGCATTCCTCTCCCGACAGGGGCTTTTTTTTGGGATAAATCCAGCTGCAATGCCGTGTTTTCCACCTGGAGGATTTCCTCACCTTCTTCCACAGCGGCTCTGTCCACGGTAGAGTTGGGAATTGCAAACAAACAGCTCTGGAAGAAGTGGGAAAAGCCCAGGAATATTCCCCTGGATGCAGGGAAAGCCTCAGGGAAGTGTTGTGGCTTGGAAAAAAGAGATCGTTTTGAAGCCTTTAAATGCTGCTAAAGGCAATCCAAACCACCAGGGCAAAGCAGTGGCTGAGGTGAATTATTTTGGATTCATTCAAACCTGCAGGGATTATTTGGGAGACCCCAAAACCCCCCCACTGTGCTCAGGGTCTGTTTGCTCTGCCGCCTGGGGGGGTTTATTTACATTATTTCCATACATTAGGTATGGAAAACACCAGACAACCCTTAAGATTTGCTATTAAAAACCTGGTTTTCTTTTTTTTTTTTCCACGCCCCAAAAAAAATCTTTACTCATCAGTCAAAGAATAAAAATGCTGCCACGTGACTTGCAGGCCCCATTTCCTCCATGAGTAACGCGGCGTGAGGAGGGCACCCGAACAGCACAAATATTCCTGGTCTGACCTGTCGGATCAGCAGCAGCAGAAATCCCCAAACAAACCCCAAAAGGGATGGATCGGGAGCGCTTTGGGAGCTGGGGGATGCTCTCGGGGACACTCGGAGAGCCAGGGCGAAGGGAATGGCTTCAAAGATGGGATAGTGGCAAGGAATTGTTGGCTGGGAGGGTGGGGAGGCCCTGGGATGGAATTCCCAGAGGAATTGTGGCTGCCCCATCCCTGGAAGTGTCCAAGGCCAGGTTGGAGCAGCCTGGGATAGGGGAAGGTGTTGGGGTTGGAGCTGGATGGGCTTTAAGGTCCCTCCAACCCAAACCAGGGTGGGATTCTGTGTTTCGTCACTGAATTTACCCCAAATAAAGGCAGAACCCTACAAATCCTCCACAATTTTTCGTTTCAGTTCACATCCCGTTTGCCAAGGGGATTTGGGCCATTTCCTGGCACACTCAAAGGAAAAAAAGACCAAAAAACTCCCAACCAAACAAACAACGAGATTTCATCTCCCTACTCACCAGAAGCACAAAAGCAGCGGCAACAAATCCCAAAAATTCCCACCTCTCTTCCAGCAGATCCTGTAAAAACCCAACTGGGAAGCTGTAAACTCTTCAACTCTCCTCTTCCCTGCCTGTGCAACCCGGGACAAATCTTTTTCCCTGTCCCTGTTGCTTCACCCGTGAGGCAGCCCTGATGGCACGGGCAGCATTGTTCGGGGGTTAATTGGTAAATTGTTAATTGGTGTTTGTCCTGAGCCCCGGTGATGTCACCTGCCCTGCCATGGCTCTGCCACTGCTCCCTTAATTGCGCCAGGCCACGGCGGAGTCATCCCGCCCTCGTTCTAAAGGTGTTTTTATGGGATATTCCTCGAGCTCAGCCGGCGTTTGGAGAGGCTGTGGCCGCTCCTGCGTTGTTTGGGATTATTTGGTGCTTTCCAAGGGGTGCTGGGAGCGTCAGATCCCAAATATTTTGGCTTCCAAGCTTTTCCATCAGCGCCTTGCAGTGCCCGTTGCTCAACGCCGAGGACTTTCCTCTTGCTCCAGCAGCACCAGAACATCAGATCTGGAGATTATTTTCACTTCCAGGCCTTCCAGGTATTTTCACTTTGGCAGAGATCCGGAGATGGGGAACACCCGTAATTTGAATTTGCCGTGCAATCCATTTCATTTGCCTCCAGAAGGGAATGTTTATAGCCTTTCCCTGCTGTTTGTCCTAAAATTCTGAATTTCGAAGAGAGGTGAATTCACTCCTCACACAAGGACTCACTTAAACCTTTTTGAAAATTAAAACACCCTGGTTTTCCTCATTATCCCTGGCACTTTTTCCCTGTTTTTCTCCATTATCCCTGGCATTTTTCCCCTGTTTTTCTCCATTATCCCTGGCATTTTCCCCCTGTTTTTCTCCATTATCCCTGGCATTTCCCCCCTGTTTTTCTCCATTATCCCTGGCATTTCCCCCCTGTTTTTCTCCATTATCCCTGGCATTTCCCCCCTGTTTTTCTCCATTATCCCTGGCATTTCTCCCTGGTTTTTTTCATTATCCCTGGCATTCTTCCCTGGTTTTCTTTATTATCCCTGCCATTTTTGCTGGAGTTTCCCAGCAGGTTTGGGCAGCAAACCTCAAATTCCCATCCTATCCCATGAAAAACCTGGATGCTGATTTTGACCCGATGGATCAGCAGCTGTTGGGATGAACAAAATGGATCTGTCCCAGAGTTCAGAGCATCCCTCAGGAGAAAACTCTCCAGGATACTCTGCCACGAATATTCCCTATAAACTGAGAGGTGGGACATCATTCTGTTACTCTCCTCCTGCCTCACCCTTATTTTTATATATTTTTATTATTAAATTGCCCAGACTGGGCTGGAAAGTAGAAATTCTGGGAATGATTTGTACCAGTAGCTCCAAAATTCTTCTTCAAAGAAGCAGCAGCCCCACAACGGCATCAAAGAGGGGAATTTTTATCCACTCCTGGCTGAAAAATACTGGGATATGCTCCTGGATTCTGATCCAGCCATTCTGGAGGCATAAAATCAAAAAGCAGATTAGGAGGAGAGGGAGAGCAGGGATTTACAGGGAATATTTTCACATTGAAAGGCTCAACTCCTGTTGTTAACAGTGGAAATGATTCCTTTGGCTCAAGGGAGGGGAATATTTGTCCAAAAATTGAGGAAAGCAGCTCATTTTGTGAGGGAAACAAAGCGCTGCTCAGCTCAGCGAGGATCTCCTAAATCCTTCTTTTATTCTAATTATTATTCTGTTTTAAACAATTCAGGATATTTCGTCACAAAAACTCGCACCGGAATTCCAACTGATTCCACAAAGAATGATTTTCTGGGAAAATCCAGGCAGAGGTTCCCCGGATTTAAAGGAAGTTTGGGAATAAAGGAACCCCGGGCATTGGGATGGCTTTGGAAGGGACACATAAATGAATAAATTAATGAAGTTTTAATGCCGGGAACTGGGGATGGAGAGATCAAATCCCATGGGAGAGCACGTGGGAGCAGGGAAAGGCTGCCGGGGAAAGTGATGGGATGTCACAGCAGGTGGCTTTGCACCTCCAGGTGACATCACTGCCAGGCCACCGATGGCTCCAATTATCCCTTGGGAAAGGCAGGATGGGAGCTGGATCCTCGGGATGGAGCTGCTCCGCCAGCACAGGCAGGATCAATAAGGACGAGTGTTGGAGTCAGAAATGCACAGAATTATATTCTTCTATCTGTTTGGAGGAAAAAACTCCCAGGTACAACTCAGATTTGACCTTTATCTATGGAAAAGGTTACCTGCTCTCTAGGAATCAGTAAAATCTTCACAAGTGTAAATTAGGTGATGGGATTGTCACAAGGTGAGAAATGATGTAGTTTTGGGTTTGTTAACAAAGTAAGTAGATAATAGTAAAAATCCCCTAAGATGGAGGATAGTTGTTGTTCTTTATACTTTCTTCCTTCTTCTTCTCCTCCTCCATGTTCTGCAGCAATAGCAAGGTTGGGTTGATTGGATGAAAAATTCCGCAGTTCCTGTGTGCAGGACGGAGCAAAATGCTGGACATTGGTTGAAAAGTGAAACCATCTGTCGTTTTAGGTTCTAATTGGATAATTTACCTTTAAGAAGGGTCTGTGATCTAGATAAGGTGGCATTTGGCGTTCAGCTTTTAACATCCACTAACCAGCTGCGTTCCATGCTGTGCTTTTCTAAGCTAAGAATTAATAAACACCTATCTGAGAGAAGAGAACGCTGATGTCCTGTCTGTCTCTGTGAAGTCAAGGTATGGTCCTTGAAATCCTCCCTCACCAGGGGAGGAACGCTGGCACAGAAATGTGTCAGACGAGGATGGAGCTTTCCTCTTCCTGAGTCAGGAAAACGCCAGGATCGCGCCAGGATCATTTCCTCCCTCGCTGTCAATCATCACCAAGGTCACGCCCGACCTCAGCTCCGGAGAGGAGATCAAAGGAAAAACGCTCCGATTCCAGCAAAATGATCAGGGATTGAGCAATGCTGGGCTTTAATTGCTGTCACTTAATTGGGGTCACCCCCAGGCTCAGCCAGGAGGAAAGGGAAGGAAATCCCAGCGGGAACGATGCCTGCCAACACGAACCCGTCCTATAAATGAACAACACTGATTGTTATCGTGAGAGCAGCGATGACGGAAAAGAAAAGGCGGCGATGATTCACGGAGGAGGAACCTTCGCTCCAGAGAGCTCGGCCTGGGTGACACCGAAGGATGAATCAGTAAAGCTGCCTAAATCCAATTATCCCTTCTTTGGACAGGCAGAAAAAATGGGAGCTTTGAAATGATTCCCCTGGTGATCAGCGATGAATCAGAGACTCGGAGGGTCAAAGATGTTCACGGGCAAGGCTTGAGTTTCCGCTGAGAAAAATAAGAATCGACGGGTTTGGGGAATTCTGGAAAAAATCACAGTTCTGCTGGGTGATAACAGATTGTATTTCTGTGATGAAACAGTGACTGCAGCAAAGTTACTCAGTAAAAACCAAAGGAATAAAACCCCTTGGGAGGACAAAACCCCCAAAATAAAAAAAAAGAAAACACCTCTAAATTGCTTTTTGGGCAAAAATTAAAGGAGCACTGACTCAGGAGCACTTTGGGAGAAATTCGTAACAAAAATTCAAGGAATTGGGATTATTTCAGATGGGAAAGGTGCTTTAATGCAAATGCCATTGCTCATGGTTTAGACCTGGAAGTGATGCACCTCCTATGCACCTGGAACTGGAAGGGAATTCAGGAAGGCAGGATATAATTACTTGAAATAACCTCTGTGCTCTTTATAAAAAGATCTTTGAAGGATTGTTGGTCAGGGATTTTTCTTGGGTAGGATGCAAGCTCAGATTGTTTTGCAAATCTGTGTCAGGGCCTCACCACCCTCACAGGGAAGGATTTCTTCCCAATATCCACCTAAATCTTGACGCCGTTCCCACTTGTCCTGTCACTCCACGCTCTTGTAAACAGCCTCTCTCCCATCTTCCGTTTTATGCACACCGGGAATCCGAGGAAAATATTCAGATTTATGGCCAAAAAACACCTATGGCCAATCCCTCAGGAAAAGAAAAATCAGACAACGCCGTGATCCCTTCTAAATACAGCACTGAGCCGGACTGTGTTGGTCTTTGTGGGTCCTTTCCCACTCACAATTTGTCACAGCCAGAGCTCCGGGAGCGTTTGGACACCGCTCCCATGCCCAGGGTGGGACTGTTGGGGTATCCTGAGCAGGACTGGGCCATCCTGTGGCTCCCTTCCAGCTCGGGATGTCCGCGACCCCGTATTTCTGTCACTTTACGTGGTGCCGAGGGCCGCGTTCCCAGCGCGCCGCTGCCCGACCCTCGCTCCCCTCAGCGTTCCCGCCATGGCGGCCCCGGGAGCGGAACCGGAAGCGGAAGCCGCCGCGAGGCCGCGCGCGCGCCCCGGAAGCGCCGCTGCTCCTTCCCCGGAAGCGCCGCCCCGCGCCGCCATCTTGGTTGGAGCCGTGAGGGAGCCGTGAGGGAGCCGCGGCCGCCGCTGCCCGCCCCGCCCGCTCCGCCGCCATCGCGGCCCGGCCGCCCGCTCCCCGCCTGCCTCCCTCCCTCCGCCGAGGGCAGGAGGGGCCGCCCGGGGCCTGGCGGTCGCGGAGAGGTGAGCGGGGCCTGCGCCGGCAGCGGGCG
>VXBT01006748.1:681-12478 GCA_013400235.1 Oriolus oriolus
GTGTCGGGTATTTTGGGGGAACAAAGTCTTTCGGCAGTGCGTACCGCCTCTGTGCCGGCGGGGTCAGGGACGGCTGTGCGGTACAGCCGTTCGCCACTGGCTCAGCCAGTCCAGCCGAGTCCCCTCCAAAGGCATCTGTGCCAGAGGCGTCCGAGGCGAGCAGACCTCCCTCCCCGCTTGACTGACCCTCTCGTAACATATCAAAGAAATACTTCCAAGTACAGAGGAGTTCAAGGACAGCCACGTCCCCATACGGGAGCTCATCACACAATCTGGTGCCCAGCTGCTTCCAAAGTTCGAGGCTTAAAGCCGTGTCTGCATCCGCATCGAAATTGCGGTCCACAGCCCACCACAGTAGCACCAGGAGGTCAGACCCTGAAACCGGACTTTCAGCTGTGGGCAGTATGTCCATACATACACCCTGCACCACAGTCTCTGCTGAGCTGCCTTGCCCCATCCCTGCAGCCTCTCGCCGGCACCCCGGCACGGGGACCGGTCCCGCTTCCTCGCGCTGCGGGGCTGGGGGTGGGGGGGGTTGCATGGCTGCCTACCGTCCAAGGGGGGTCTGCACGGCCTGAGGCTCTGCGTAGAACACACGTCGGTAGTTCACCATTTGTAGCAGGCTTAGGGGAATTCAGAGATGCAGCCACAAGCGTGTCCAGAGAGAGAATGAATCTTTATTTTTGTTACACCATAACATAACTGAAAAATACCAGATACGAGATTATTTACAAAAAAACTATCTTACTGTTTACATAGTTTGCATAGCAAAGTAAACGTTTCCCACAGAAATGAAGGAGAAGGAAAAATCCTCTGCCCAGGAGCTTTTTAGTATCCACACACTAGTGTGTAAACTACAGGATGAATATACCTCCTCAGGACATTAGATTAAAGATTGATATAGACAAGGCAGTCTGAAAGTTTTCTTTAAAAAAACTATTAAAGGACAAACATTTCAGGTGGAACTTACTGCTGCAGCTTTCTCTTGTCTCTCATCACACAATTTTGGGTTGATAGGCTTGACTTTATAATAAACAAGCTGCTTAAGTCAAAATTTTATCACTTTCTCTGCTGTGATCCTAATGCCTAATTCTTAAGGTTTATTGTGATTCAACTAATTTGAAACAGAAACTGCAATTAAACAATATTAAAAAATACAGTGTTTTTCAACAACAGCAACAAAAAGAAAACTGGCAAGTGGAAGCATCTTAACCCTATGAATCTGTAATTTTCTCCCACTTCTGCTCCCAAGGTTATAAATATTCTAATTCTTCAAAGGTCACTATTCTTAGTTACATAACAAACTTGTATCCATTTTCACAGTGACATCATGTCAAACATATTTTTATTCTTTTAAAAACACATGGTATTATTGCACCATTTTTATACTGATTTTGTGCATCTCAAGTCAGGACTTGGGTTGAAACTTCCTCATTGGCTGTGTTTCCAGCTACTGAATATTTCATAAATAATATTGTATCAAAGTAAAGAAAAAAGCCCCCACCAGAGAAACAAATAATAAAATTTCAGCAAAAGAACCAAGCCTTATGAAGTTTAGTACAAAATGTGATTAAAAGAGAAGAAAAAGCCATTTCTGGGTGGTTTACTTGATCTGAAAGGTTGTTCATTTCTTTATTTTGTGTTTCAGATTCAGACCAATGTGTTTCTTCTTGTATTTTGAGTGAATATATGTGAAATATGTGGAGTTCATTTTACTATAGGTATGGAAGAGGTTGTTTTTAAATAACAGAATGCAAAAAGTCATCATGCTATTACAATGCAATACTTGAAGTAAAACACAAAATATTGCTCTTTTGCTTACAAATGTGTCTTAACGACTTCCAGAAACACAAAAAGCATGTGTGTGGCTCAAAGAATTTTACAGTCTTACATAGAAAAGACCTAACTGTATAAAATACAGGTGTTAAAATACCCAAACTACAATAGCTTTTGATGTTATAATAATTATAAAAAAGATAGAGTTTTGCCAGTAACAGCAATAACAACTGCTTTAACAGCATGACAATTATCAGATAATGCCAATTGAATTCTAATGCACAAGAGTCAAACACACCAGTATTGAAAGGGGAGTGATAGAATCTGAAATTTGTGATTGATCCTTACTGTGTGTCAAGGTCTTGCTTCAAACTCTAATGAATGCTGTTCTGAATTTAAATTTTATACTCTTTGGTTTTCTCTGGCAAATAGAATATTGATATAATGAACTAAAGTCTTTATATGCATAAAATGCACTGATTTTAACTGACTTTCTTAGAAGTCTGTTTTGAAACAAATTTTTCTAAGAAGATCTGATAAGGAGATTTTATTTAGGCACCTCAGGCTAAACAATTGACAATGCATGTGTCAACATTAGTAACTTTTGGAATTAATTCTATCTTTTTGCCAATATAACCATTTTTTGTTACGGCTTCCAAATTTTGCCTGACAATGCCAGTTCTATTTCCAAGCAGTTAGCAGAAACCCTGTCACTAGTTCAGTGACATAAAATGCAGATACTTTCTGTAAAAAATGTGTTTGCCATCCAGGATGAAATTCATCACCTTGCATTGGGCTCACAAAGGCTCTTTCTCACCCTGCTAAACCACAAACTAAAGTTTTACATTGTGTATGTGTCCTTGTGGGGAGCCTGTGTGCTGAAATAAACTTCACCAGCATGAACTAGGGACAGTATGGCCCGACAGCAACAACTGCTGCCTGTGGTACAAATGAGTACATGGGATGGCCCATGAACAAAACTGATTAACTCCTTCTACTTTAAATGCAGTTGTGCTCAGAAAATTGACTCTTGAAATAATAGTTTTGAATGTGTCACTGATGTTTTACATATTCAGTTTTTGAATATGTGTGTAACTCAAATACCTGCATCCTCCTTGTGAGACTTGAAAGACACACAGGACACACTGGGTGGGTTTGTTCTTGCAGTTCCATAGATTCTTGCAGTATCCCACACAGAAAACAGAAGTTCTGCTAGGAAACAGAAAATTTCCCTCATATTAATCTGATGCACAAGTTGTCTAGGGGATCATAATTTCTGAGTACACTTGATCTTAATTTTGGATAAGCAGGTAATCTTTTGCATATTACAGACCTAGACCATCTTGTTATTGTAATTAGGGACTGAGATTTAGAACTGTCTGGAAATCCAGGATATTTTTTTCTTTTTTTGCTGCTACTGTAGAGCTTTTGGTGAGACTGTAAATTTTCCTCACTCTCTTTAAGCCAGAAAAATTTAGCGAAATACTTTCCCTGTTGTGTTTTTCCCATCTCATGGCTGTAAAAATTGACTGGGTTTTCCCGAGACACTGGTTCCTGAGATAATGAATGCTTTTGGAATTAATTTTTCATCATTTATTTTTAATTGCATATTTTTTAAGTTCTTAAGACTTGCATTTTATGATTTAGCGGTTTATGTGTTACAGTGGTAGTGCTAGGTTGACAGTTGGACTTGATGATCTTAAAGGTCTCTTCCAACCCTGATGATTCTATGATTCTATGATAATAAAAACTTTTTTTTGTTGATCTCAATCTTTTGATGAATGTGCAAGAAGTAAAATAATGTGACTTTCACCTAGACTTTTTCTTGATTTAGAGAGTGGCCTGTTTCATAGTGCAGTCTGTTGTTTGTTTGCTGCAGCTATTCAATAAGCCTAAATAAGGTTTTTAGGTCAAATATTTGTGAATACTTTTTCTTTAATCAGACTACAGCTACAATTAGTAGCTCTGATTACTTAAACAGTGAGTTTTATACAGATAAACCTTACTTGATCTCATTGATCAAACAGATTTTTAAACATTCAGAGACAGCAGAGAACTACTAAAGTAAACTAAAGAAAACCCATGAAATTTAATACACATTTCTTGGAAGACTGAAGAATTATCGGTACAGATGTGGTTCTATAATATATATATGCACTCTTTGATTTCCAAAAGTTATTGCTGAATATACAGCATATAAACAACCAATTTTATTTGATTTGATCTTTGGGATCTTTGACGATGTTTTCTCAGAAGGAATGTTGTGTATTGGACATGCCAATGTGTATCTGGATACCTGTGAAATGGTTTTTGTAGAAGTTAGATTTGGCTCAACACTTTAAAAATCAAGTGAATAATAAAACAAAACAAAACCCACATATGCCTTTAAAATTATGTGAATATGAATTTTGTGCTTTTCCCAGCCCAGTCTCTATGCTTGTGTAGAAAGTGCCCATATAGTGCACTGAGCCAAAGAGCTTCAGGGAGTGTCAGTCTTACCTAAATACTTCAAAGACTTTTCTTCACCAAACAGCTCTTCAAATGTAGAACCCTGCTAAGTCTTCCTTGCTATAGAATTATTTCTGTTTTAAATAATGTGTATGTATACAGTAAAATCTTAATGAAGTAAAATCTTTCTCTATTCTTTTCACTTCTCTTCCATTTGATGTTGAAGAATTTCTGAAATAGTTTATATAATCAGTGTTCCTAAGTAGGTGCTTGGTGGGTCTGTCTGCACTAAGAAGTGCATTCTAGGGTAGATTCTAGTATATTTATCTATGAATTCCTAGATAATATATTTTAATGACTAAATGATGATGATCTAATTTTATTAGCTGTTTCATCACAAGAAGCATTATTACAGAAAGCATTGTTTTGCCAAAATAATCAGCTTCCTGGATTTCTGCAAATATGTTATAATCTTATTTTGCAGATAATAGTTTCAAGGAAAATTATAGAAAATCTTGATATATCAGCTGTTGCTTACTCATAACAGTTACTCAACTGTTGCTTAGCTTCCTAAATCTATACTACCTAAGACTTTAAGAGTCTTCAACAAGTGTTTTTAAGGCCTGACTACAATTGCTGGTTTATTTTGGACAAGATACTAGCCAGAACAGTGAAAATGTTTTTCCCTATGGGTATTGCACTTCTTCTACTAGAAAGATAACCTGGATTCATTTTTTCATCTTCTAAAGGGATTGATTTGATAGTTTATCACTTTTACATTAAATTTGAGGTTTCCATTCAGTTTGGTGAGGTGCACAATACTCATACTGGGTACTACCCCTCTTGTGCAAAAACGCTCACCTAACACATAGACCCCTAAGAGTCTGGCTAGGAAAGAGAGGACAGACATTAATACTTCCAGGCTGCCCAGTCACAGTTTCTTTCGGCACTTGGTTTTTGTAATTAATTTATATTTCACATTAAAAACCATTAAACAAAGGATACTTTATTTTTTCTTAAAACTTACTCAAAGTCTTTCTCTGTGTATTTGCTTTACTTATGAAGAAAAAACCCCTTTAGTTATTTATTTTTCAAAGTTTTCAAAGAGAAATATGCCATCTTCAAGATCTTAGGTCCTACACATAGCTGAACGAAGAAGTACACACTTAGGATTTCCATTCAGCTTACATCCCTCTCAGTGCTGAGAGCAAACTGAAACACATACATAATGCCGTTAAGCCTGATAAGGAATTTATTACACTGTGCTGGAGCAAAATTAGGGGAGTGGAGGAACTTCATTCATTGCAGCATTCTAAATTTTTTAACTTTCTTCGAAGATTTTTTCCATTGTTTTTTCTATAATTCTTCTTTCCTCTTGCTAGGCTATATCTGTGTTAATATCTGGCTGTGACTAAAGCCAACAAAAAGGGTATTCAGTGCTTGTCTTTGTACAATATATCATTTTTGGCACAATCCTGAGAGAATAGACTATGGAATTTTATATCATCTGTCACAGCATTTATGTATCAGATGATAAAAGGATAGACTAACCCTATTGCTATAGAATGACATAGTTTTTAAAAATAAGAATCCCTGAACAAATAAAAAAATCTTCATCATTACACTGCAAAATTTGGTTATCTTATTATTTTGTGATTTGGCTAGCACACTTTAGATGTCTACCTTTGATTAGGTTCATCAACACAGGTAAAGTGAATCTCACTTTTTATTACATTTTTTCATCATATATATTTGCACTATCAGCTTCTCTTCTGCACAGGGAATCTCTACCTCCAGCATCTATTCTGGTGCCTCCCAAGGTAGAACAGCATTGTTAGGTAGTTTTATGGTCTAATGTATTATTAAAAAAAGAAAAAAATTATTACTTGAATACACAGAGTGACTTTTCACAAAAATCTATGTCTTGGAACTTCTGCTAACAGAAGATACATTTCAGGTATGCTTATTTTAACCTATCAGTCTGTCAGAAAAGCACATGGGATTATACTTCAGAGCTGAGTTAACAGCTATTAGTATATAGCTGGTAGATAATTCGAGGGATAGTATACTGTGGCTGCAGAATTTGTAAACTTTGAGAATTTGGCTGGGCTATGTTGATTGCAATTGGTATATTTATTAGTGGCATGCGTTTAAGATGCAAAGCAATAAACTGCCATTTCTACATTGAAAATGTTTATATTTGTTGTACTAAAAATAAATATGAACTTATCAATCAAACTACCTTCTTAAGACTAGTATTACTTGCTCTGAAAGTCAAATTGCTTTTCTTTAATATTGTTTTTTCTGAAAATTTTGTTGTCATTATTTCAGTGGATTGCAAAATAGAAATTAAGAAATGAGTTAGCAGCTGAAAAATTAACCTAGTTTGCCAGTTCATCTTCATTTCTTTTGAATTTTGACTTTAATTTTGTGTCCTTTGGTTTTCCCAGAATTCTGGCCTAATTTTCAGAAGACTTGAATCATAAATTATTTTAATGTAAAAAATCAAAAGATAGGGGGATGCCAAGATGCCTTCCACTCCCCAGCCTGTCCCAGCTATAAAACACCCTGCCTCAGTTTCCTCCACTATAAAGAAGCCATGCTAAAGAACAATAATTGCACAGATAGAACCTTCAAACTGTGGTGAAAGATACCATATTAAGCTGGGCAGGAAATTTGGTAAGCTAACAAGATTCTGAAGTAAATGTAAACTTCTGAGTACTGAAATTCAGATTAATAGAATCAGCTGTGGACAACTTACACAGAGAAAGAAGGCTAAATTACTAAGGAGTGCAAGTCTTATATGGAAAAGATATGAAAGCTTTTAGGTTGTTACAGGGCATAGGTGTATCCTGAGATGTAATTTTAAAAGGATCTCGTGC
The DNA here is from genome assembly GCA_013400235.1 of Oriolus oriolus. Lineage (NCBI taxonomy): Eukaryota > Metazoa > Chordata > Aves > Passeriformes > Corvidae > Oriolus > Oriolus oriolus. The sequence goes on from VXBT01006748.1 coordinate 7,788, forward strand.
TTCAAACTCTTTGCAAACATATTATGAGGCAAAACTGTGAGTGCCTTTATAAGATTTGTTTTTTTAATGTCTCTCAGTTTCTTCCATTCTCTACAGTACTTGTTATGACGCACTCATACTGACAGAAAACATTATTAAATCTCACCTAAATTTGCCTGAAGTATGCAAAATTATCAGCAAATCTGCTGTGAAGTTTATTGCCATGTGACTTTCAGTTAGAAACGGGAGGACAGTTTTGTAATATAATTAAGAAATTCTACATGTATCCACTTAGACATATACATATTATGATGATTTTCTACCTAGTGTGGCAAGTCAGAGATTAATTGTAATTATAACCCACTAAATATTACTTGCATATGTCCTAAACTAAGATGCTGGTGGGAAACATTCTAAGTTACTGCAGAATTTTTTGCTATTCTGAGACTATAAAGCTTGCTAAATGTAGAAGCAGAAATCAGCATGTAACATGATTTCCAGTTTCATTCAGTAACTACTTGTCTTGGTTTGAAAGACAGGTGTCTGCCACGGAGAGCAGGAACCTCCCTTGGAACGGAAAAAATATGACCCCTTTCCCTCTGAATTATTATAACTTGAAATTAAGGGGCTTTCAGGCAAAGATATGGGAAAAGGAATAACAGTTCTTTACTAGTATGCATATGTATAACAAGCAAACCAACAACAACAGCAGCAGCAACCACAAACCAAACCAGAGACCCACTAACAGCCTTCTCTCGTCTGTCGGGCACTTTCCCCTTGGCTGCAGTTACGGCCACAGCCGGCAGGGGGCGCTGTTGGCTCCCAGCTGGGCAGGGTGGCTGCGATGATTCCCTCGCGGCTGCAGGGGGCGCTGTGGCGTGAGCTCCGCCGCTTGTTCCTGTGGGTAATGGCGGCGCAGCCAGGGGAAGAGGTAGAAAAGCGGCTTCCTTTGCAAACTCACTGGAGGCAGCTGATCCCGGTGCCCCTCCAGATGGAAAAATGAGCTGTAGCAGGAACCTCAGAGCAGCAAGTTGGAATGGCAGGGATGAGCAGACCTCGGACTAGCACACTAAATGTATCAGAAACTCCGCAGCTGTAGCAGGAGCCGCGGGGTGTCCCAGCAGGCAGTGGGTGTGGGGTTACAGTCTAGGGAAAAAACCTGGAGCAGTGGCAGAAAATCCATGGGACTGGACAGCGGCAGCCCGGGTCCCAAACCCAGCTGAGAGAGGCTCCCTCGGAGAGGAGAGGGGCTCGGGGACTAGGGGTTTCCCCTGAGACACCCCAGGTGAGGGTCCTTTCCAGTGAGATAGGGTGTTAATAAGGTCCCAGTCCAATGCCTGCTCTTTAAATGAAAGGCTCACCCACAGTAAGGAAGAAGCAGTACAGGGCTGGGCTCCAGCAGTGGCAGGGAGACTGTTCTCCTCTGATTCTGACAGCAAGAGAGCGAGAGGAACCCGAGCCCAGTCCCTCACCCTCTGGCCAAAATCTTGTGGCATCTCTGCCCTTCCAAAGAGAAAACCCCCCAGGTATGACAGTGGCCAGTGGCACCCTTCCCCCACCTTGGTAATTTCTTTTGTCTCTTAAGTATCTGTAGTTATCGTCTCTTAGCAGCAAATGGGAGAAAATTCCCTAAGAGAAAGAAAAAAAAAAAAAAAGGAAAAATCCTAACCCCCAACACTACTGAGATATAAAGTGACCTAAAATAACCACTTTTTTCTAATATTAATCTTGATTTTTATTCTCTTTGTATATTGTTTTTATGCATTGTATCTCATCTTAAAATGTGCACATGAATTCACTGCCAATATGAACAACATAAGGTGAATCATGTGACAGAGACACCTTGTCTTATAAGCATTTGTCCGTTTCTTTGGGATTGGTCTTTTATTTGAAATTGAAATTTGTTAAACACTGTGCTGAAATAGCGTAAAAATGAAAAATACTTGATCAGAACTATCAGCATGCACTTTAATATTGAGCTGATGTACAGTAGGCCAAACCAACTTAGCCATGCATTTTGGCAGCAGCGAAGATAAACAACTTCCTGCATTTTATCAGGTTATACTTACTTCACAGATCAAGGGAAGTGATTATTCCTTTTAACTCAGACAAGGGGCTAAACAAATAAATCCCACAAACCTTGAAGAACATTCAGTTCTTATATTTTGATATGTGAGTGTGAAAGATACATATTATAATGTTGGCTTTCCACAAATATTAAAATGGATGCTATATGAATAATGCTAAAGTAGCATAAGATATAAGCTTTTTCTGTAATAATAACTACTGCCCTTATTTCTGTTACTAACTAAACTTAGACATAGTAGTAAAAATAACTGATATAGTTATGCTTGTGGTAAGGGAACAGTCTGCTTGGTTGGATAACATCTAACGAACGGACATGCCAGCTATCAGCAACCACCGTCTGCAGGAAATATAGGCCCAAGCTCAAACTGGAGATGATAATGAAGAACGGATGAAAACCACAGCCAAAACTGAGCATGCTGTGAAAAGGCAGGACCAAGGAGGAGCCATGCTAAACAGTTCCTGGAACATGTAAACTAGTCAGAGGAAAAGTTGAAATATGTATAATCGTTTATGAATATGCATTTGTAAAGGTATGTAAAGGGTGTCTCTGCAATAGCAGGTGTGCTCTTGGCTGAGAGCCAAGGGTACCCAGTGCTGTAATCTTTTGCTTTATCTTTGTCTCGTATTGTCCTTTATTAAACTTTTAATATTTTAACAGGAGAGTGAACCTTGTTTTTCACAGTGAGCATACTGGGTTGACAAAAAGACATGCAAAGTCCTTGGTGATGTGCCAGTGTGCCAGAAGGTCATGGACAGGGAACTTTATTGCAAATAAAGGCAGAAGAGGGAAGTAATATGAGTATATTTTGGCTTGGTTGCATATTTTATGTATTAGTCAGCACAGAGAGACTATGCAGACTGTTCTTGCTTCTGGTTTGCTTGTTGTTTGAGATTTTTGCATTGCATGCTTTTTATACGCTTACTTGATAATAAAAATAGTATTGTATTAGTTTATAAAAATATATAAATGCAGTTTTTCTCAGCAAATATCCTGCAGGCTGTATGAAATGAATGGAGATGATGCAGTGTATCAACATGCAAAGTTGAGTAACAAGTGTCTAAATTTGGGCATTTTGTGTCATCTACACATTACATTGTGATTATAAAGTTTTCCCAATTTTAGTTGTTCTTCTCCAGCCAAAACACTTTTTTTAAAATATAGAAATGAGTTAACAATCAAAATAAAATATTTAAGTTTTGCTGTTGTTGTTTATTTGGTTTTTTTTCCACAGAAAAATAGTGTTTTGTTTTCTTTTATTCTAGGATTTTATTTCAGGTATTTTGAATTTTACCTATTCTGTGTATGTTCAATATCATACTGGATTTAAAAATTATTATTAAGTCTACAAAAGGAAGTCTGTCATATATTCAAAACAATTTTTGATACCTTTGCAAAAATGTAGGGACAAGAAAGGACTTGCAACACCAGACTTACATGCGTGGTACATCAAAAGTGTAAGCATGTAATTGATTATGGATGAAATTACATTGCAGGTTTTGCACTATGTCTTTGGAGGATGAGAGCTGTGGAAGTGAATTCCCATCTGCTGGCATGCAGAGGTGGGAAGCACAGAAAAAAATATTCAGAAAATATTAAGAGAGTAGAAGTAGTAGAAGTAGATAGAAGAAATAGTACTAGTTTAGAAGATGGATGACATCACTAGCATTCTGACCACACTCCTCAAGATAATGAAAAGACAGGTTCACCATCGTTTTGTGAGAATCATTAGGGCAGTTTAAATGTAATCATTAATAAGGGATTATTAAAATCTCTTACCAGGAGGCAACATAAAAAAAAAAAGGGTATTTTGTCTCCAAGAATTTTTTTCTAGACACACTGGCTTTTTTTAAAAACAGTTCGATTATGTCATTATTAAGGCTTTTTCTTTTCTAGAAAATCTGAATTAACTTCCAGATATTTGGATGCAGCATTATATGAAAATATGTACAAACTACAAAGCAGTGACCTTACAGATCAAATTAATACAAAGTGTAATGCTCTTGGGATTGTACTTAGCTCACCCTAGAAAGCAATACTCACCTTCCCCCTTAGCCCCTCAAAAAATTTCAAGGAATTGCATGATAGCTATTGTCCCTGTGAATGGCTCTGGAGAATTGTTTTATGTTTCTTTTTTCTTTCTTTAAGCTGCTGTCGCGGGTTTAGTTCAAAACCGGGCAGAAACACCAATTAAGTGTAGTGGTTTGATTTGCAGCTTTTAACTTTTTGTGAGATAAGAATTAGAAGTAGGGAAAGCAGGCACAAACTTTAGAGAATATAAAGAAGTTTATTACTAATAGAATTAAAAGTAAAAAGAAATAATAAGAGATTAAAGCAAAAAACCTTCTTTTTCTCTCTTCAGTACCTCCCACTTTACTTAATGTGCACAAAGGACAACAACATATAATATCGGTCAGATGCAGGTTTTAAAAATCTTTTCTATATTTGAAAAAAAGAGGTTTTTTCTGCTTTCATGGTTTCCAAACTGCTACCAGCAAAACAGAGTCCCGCCTGGAGAAATACCCTGCTGCTGTAACATTTCTCTTTCTCTTGAACACTGTAGTTTTCCCACACTGTTTTTACGAACTATACATGGGGTATTATCTTTTTAAGGATAAGCAAAACT
>VXBT01006749.1:0-14846 GCA_013400235.1 Oriolus oriolus
GAGCGCAGGCGCGCCCGCCGCAGCTGCCGGGCCGGGCGATGCCGCCGGGCGCTCGCGTGCCCTCCGCCCTGCCCTGGCCGCCGCGCCGGCCCGCGGTTACCCGGCTACACCCCCTGCCAGGGAGGCCGGGCCCCCGCGGGACGGTGAGCCCGGCGGCGGGGCACGCCTTGGGGTCTGCTCGGTCGGTGCCCTTGATCACCTCAGCTGCTGCTGAGGGCTGCAGCTCGGCCCTCGTGGCTGAGAAGGTCCGCGGAGTGCCACGGTTGGCAGCCCCGGGCGGCGCTTAGGATGCTTAGGATGGTGTTGCATCGTCTTGTGCAAAAGGCGGAAATATTCGGAGGACCTCAACTGCATCGTCTGCTGAAAAGTGAGAAGAACCAAGGGATGATTTTCAAAAATTTTTAATTTTAAGGAAAACAGATCACTTGATGATCCTTTTTGACCCGGGTCTTGTCTCCAGTGCAAACCATCTCCAAAACTGGGAAGCACATGCAAAATATGGGAAAAGTAGTTTGGAGTTTACTCCTCATAGAGTTTCCTCCTAATTCCCTTTCTTAGGTTTGTGTAGTGTCTTGAATTGCACTGGTTTGTTTTTCTCTGAAGTCCCTGTATTTAAAGCCCTAGTACCAGGATAAGGCTAAATAGTACTGCAGATTATTTTATTTGTTGTGGCTTGATAGAGTGTGAACTATTGAGGTATTCATCTTTTTGCCTAAAATCTTTCCATAAAGTAATGCCAAGAAATACACCAAAGAAGTATATTATCCTACACATTTTTGAATAGTTAGTGGTTTTCTGGCAGGATGGAAGATTTACCACTGATTTGTTTCCCCTCCTTTAAAAAAAAAAATGTGTATGACTGACTCACCGCATTTGCTTAGTTATTTATAGTCTGGATCAATAAGATAGTTTCATATCATAAAAGATACCATTTTCAAGTTCTATAAAGCTGTTATCAAGAGGTATTTTGATACCTCTTGGTATTCACTTAACACTTCAACTGCTCAAACTCAACACAGCCAAAACAATATCTTTTTTTTTTCTTTGTTTTTCAACCACATTTTTCCTGTTAAGGAGCTGTCCCAAGTTTAGTGCTTGTCTAGGCCTGTAGTTTTAGTATTCCCTTTGAGGTTTCCCCAGTTTAGTATTCCCCAATTAGGTTTTCAAGAGTTCTTGGAAAACTCATCCTAATGATTCTTTCTTGCTACGTAAGGTCCTTATGACAGTTTCTTTTATTTCATTATCCCACAGCTAGCTGCTACTGCAGCTCTTCTCTCCCGCCTCTCCCACTGTCAGTTTCCCATGGCCACAGTTTCCGTCACTGCAGCTCTGGCACTCACCTCAGTGCACAGTAAGCTGAATAAACTCACTGAGGCAGCAGAAAACCAATCCAAGGGGAAAAAAAAGTGATTTGCTGGTTTTATGGGCTGAATCACTTCACCAAGGATGGGAGCACAAGAACTTGAAAAAAAAATAAAGGGGAAAAAAGGAGGTCCATGGGGATAGAGGAAAGAGCATAATCCATTTCAACAAGAACAAGCTCTTAACTGAACCCCATCATCTCACATACATGTAATTCACCTGGTGGGCAGTGTTCTCTCAGTCACTCCTTTGCACTTGAACTGGTACATGAACCAGTAACTGCAGTTTGTAAGTCTAATGGATCATATATACGGCATCTCAGTGCTGGCTTCTGTCCTTGGTTCACAACAACCCCATGCAACACTACAGGCATGGGGAAGAGTGGCTGGAAAGCTGCCGGGCAGAAAAGGATCTGGGGATGCTGGTCAACAGCTGGTTGAACATGAGCCAGTGTGTCCCCAGGTGGCCAAGAAGGTCAGTGGCATCCTGGCCTGTATCAGCAATAGTGTGGCCAGCAGGACCAGGGCAGTGATCATCCCCCTGTACTTGGCACTGGTGAGGCCACACCTTGAGTGCCATGTTCAGTTTTGGGCCCTCACTGCCAGAATGACATTGAGGTGCTAGAGTGTGTCTAGAGAAGGGCAACAGGGCTGGTAAAGGGTCTGGAGCACAAGTCTCATGAGGAGCAGCTGAAGAAGCTGAAGTTTTTTAGCCTGGAGAAAAGGAGGCTGAGGAGATACCTTATTGCTCTCTACAACTACGTGAAAAGAGGTTGTAGGCAGGTGAGGGTCAGTCTCTTCTCCCCAGTAACAAGTGATAGGATGAGAGAAAATGGCATCAAGTTGCACCAGGGGAGGATTAGATTGGATATTATGAAAAAATTCTTCAGCAAAAGGATTGTGAGGCATTGAAAAAGACTGCTCAGGGAAGTGGTAGAGTCACCATTCTTGGAGGTATTTAAAAGACATGTAGATGTGGCACTTTAGGACATGGTTTCATGGTGGACTTGGCAGTGCTGAGGTAACAGTTGGACTCAGTGATCTTAAAGGTCTTTTCCAACCTAAACAATTCTATGATTTTTACATCAGCCTTGGGATCTTGTTCTATGACTAGGATTCCTAGCCATTATTGTGTAAAACCAACAATAACTTTTGTGAGATTGCAGAATAACAATCAATACACGAGAGCATTCTCCATTCCCATGCGAAAATATAAGGGCACAGCATTCTCAGCTTTCACAGCATTTGCAAATACTACAGCCTGCAAACAGGTACAAACAGGTACAATTTCAATTCTTTCTGCAGTGGCAAACCTGTCAAGACTTAAGTCACAGCTTGGTCTCGTGAGCTGATCAGTTCCAAAAGAGAAGGTACCAGAGGCACCATCTTTTTAAGGTCACACTTTAGTTGGTGATAGTTTTGAGGCTTTACACATCCTTGATAGTTCAGGAAGCTGGTGACGCCCAAGAGGTACCTCAGCCTAGTCTATTTCAGGCCACAAAGAGAAGAAGAAACTCAGCTGAAGGCTGGCATGAGTTGATGGCTCTGCTTTTCCTTCAGGGTTTCACATTTCTAGCCAGGTTTTCCACTCGATGAAATGTCACAAATGCGATAAATCAACACACTTGTCTTCCTTCCCCTTTTCTCTCACACTGCTGCCATTTTTGGGCAACATCTGCTCTTCATTCCCAGCCCAGTATTAGTAAAGGAATAACCAAAACAGGATGTGCATTAGGAGGCTGATGGACTTCAGATTCTCCTGGAGCATGAGCACTGGGAAGCATAAAGCAAAAGGGCAAGAAGTGTCACTCCTCAGGGACCCTCACCAACCTAGTGTCCTAATGAACTCCCGAGGGCAGCTGGGAGAGAACAGCTGGAAGAGAACAGCTCATTATTTTTATTTGAGATGTCAGAGAGAGCACTTGTAACAGCAGATCCTATACTAAAGAGCTCGTTTAGTACAAGAAATGAGCTTAACCACAGTCGGATACTGTTGGGAGACATCCACGTTAATGTTTGTTAGTCTCCAGAGAAGAACTAGCTACAGCCTCATGAATGAAATAAAGAAACCATGAATGCCAGGGACGTGCAAAGCAGTAGTGGAAAGGGAAAGGAAGAAAAAAGAAAATCTCAGAAATAATGGTTGAGCTTAAAGGTGACAGCTATCAGTATTAACACTGTATATGTCAGAGAAGAAAGGACTACCTTTTCTCACTGAAGTCATTCTTCTACATTATAGTCTGCGTCTGCCATGCACTCCCTTGCAGGGAGCAGCCCCACGATCCGCAGTGGGCCAGGGCAGCAGGAGCAGTGGATTCAGTTGGCCATCCAGGGATCATCAGGCGTGGAGAGGTGGTGAAGCAGCTTATGTCAGGGTGGGGGCCCAGTCAGAAGCAACTGCAGCAAGGACACCTGTGAAGGGAAGGCTCTGACATGCCTTGCTCATTGGAGGGCTGAATCCAGCACCATGCCAATAACATGGGCTCTCCTTTGAGTGCCTAGTAGCCAAATAAAGCCCATGCCACCTATATTAGTCACAGTGATGGTTCTGTAGGGCTTACTGTTTTATTTTAGAAGATGCTAAGTCTCAGGAAGTAAGTTACAGTGAATCTGATTGAGATAATTTTAACAGTTATGTTCAAAATTAGACTTTCCTTCTCAAGCAAAAGCCCAATGTTTAAGTGTGTCTAAAAAAGCTAGGCAAGCATCTTGAAAGTGAGACTGACTCTCAGTTATTTATGTCTGTCTCCTATGCAAGCACACACAGATAACCTCTTATTTTGAAAAATAAACTGAAGTGTAGTAAGTTTTGGGTTTTATACATAAGGACTGTAAAGAATAAAATGAAATTCTAAAAATATAAACCATAAAATACATGAGGGGCAGCTAAAACACATTTTCTTTTCATACATACTATTAACATCTTGAGATCATATTGATAAATGGTAAGTAACAAAATAGGAGGCAGGGGCAGGAAGAGGCTCTGATTCCCAATCTTGCAACATGTCAGGCTGTGCTAGGAATTTGTCTGGTGGGGCAGAGGTAAGGGGGGTGATGCGGGAAGCTTTCCGAGTCAGCACAGGACCTTCATCTGGGAAGTATCTCAGGTCTGAGGAAAGCAGTGAGGGCTTCATCCAGCAAAGGAGAGGAGCCAGCCCTTTCCTCCCCTCTGGAGCCAGCCAGGCTGGAACCCCTCACTCGAGCACCACAGGCTCTGGGCAGCCTTGAGCCACCACTCATTCTGCAGCACAGTGCTCCAAGTGCTGCACTCTAGCCCCAAGCGAGAAATATCTAAAGGCAGATAATCCACCAGCTAATCATCAAAGATATCTTTTTTTCCAAGTTATTTACAAGCAAGATACCAGATTATTGAACACCAGGTTACTTTGTTAGGAATGTAAACAGGGCCATGGTAGCCTAGCGGCAATAAGATGAGATATGATATATGCAAAGACACATTTGGTGCCTGTAATTGTTTCCTAAGCCCTATACCTCTGGTTTTAAGCCTTTTTTTCCCTACTGCCACAGCAGTATAGGTATTAAGGAGACATGAGATCCTCAGACAATTCACATGGGAGAGGAAGAAGGGAGTTGTACTGTGCCTTTCTATGTAATTTCACTCTTCATGTTCACATCTTTTCCCTGAAAGTCCCAGTCCCTTTACTAGATCCTGCTTTTAAAATGATATAAACATTCATCCAAAACTGTGAAAGCATTGTTTGAACCCAGGATCAAAGCCATGAACAAAGACTAAACCAGACTTCCCTCTCACTCATTCACAAAGACCTCATTTCTCAGCATCTGCTGCTTTATTTCAATGTCACCTTTCAGCAGCCCTTTGGCAAGAGTTCTGTATTTATTTATAAGCTAGTGCATTTATGTTTGGCTAGTATATGCATTATGACATTAACCAACCTTAAACATTATTCTTCTCTCTAAACTTATATGCCTTTACATGTGCTAGTTTTAAATGTTAAGTGACAAAGTCAAAATACTTGGAAATAACTGCTTGAATCCATTTGAATTCTTTGCTCATATGCAAATTCAAAATTCCCTATTAGAATAGAACATTTGCTCATTGTTTTTTTCCCCCCACCTGATCATTAGTTTCTCTCAGGGGAAACACACTGGCAAAATCACAAAATAGCAGTGCCACAATAGAAGAAACATGGAAGAATGCCAGTGAGTAAAAATATCCTCCCCAAAAGCCAGTACAGAGAAACATAAATATATCTGGGAACTCCTGGGTCATCATCCTCCAAGGCCAGTTACCAGGACATGGTAGGCTTTTAATCTACTGTGGGGCACAGTGTGGCGTGACCACAAATATCAGTAACTGCAAAATATAGGGAGTTTACTACAAAACACAAAAAACCCCCAAAATCTATAATGCACCATTAAACAATGAACAAGAAAAAAAAATTGATTTCATTGCCAGCTTCTAAGTAAATCTATCGTGTATCTAGAGGCAGACCCATCAAAGACATTTTCCTGGCCCATGCCAGTGTCTGAACTGGTGCTCCAAGGTGTCACCCATCAAGTCACATCGGATGGGAATCAGCAATGTGCCACCTAGAATCAGCACTTCTGCCTTCACACAAAGAGAAAGAGCATTTGTTCAGGCAAAATGCATGCCATTCAGAATCAATATATTTAAATAAAATCATGAGCAAGTTTAATTAGTGAGTAGCAATAGAGTAATTGAACATTGATGAATGTAGAGAAAGGTAGCACAACATAAGAGTAACACAAGAGGGAGTGATGAGAATAGACTGTCATGAAAAACTGGCATCTAAAATGTGATTTAATACAATCAGTTCAGTAAATCTGAGAATATTAAAGACATTCTTCAATTGCCAGTACAGAAGCTAGTGCCTTCCTGTTTCAATAGACCTGAAAAGGGAGAAAACCTTTGAAACGAGGAGAATTATACTCTGAGATAAGTCCATAAGACTTCTGCTACCTGCCTCTGGAATGGTAAAGCCATTTCAAAGCCCTTAGGCTACTGTGCACCCCCACACTTAAACCAAATTCTCTACCTAGAATAGGAAAACCAGGAAGGAATGTAGTGAGCTATTTACAATTACCTGGTCTGAAGCAATACAGTGTAAAAAGAGTTACAAAAAGCTAGCCAGGAATGCAGCTGGTGAATAGGTACCAATGTTCAAAAACAAATTTAAGCCAGATATGAGAGCAGGGTTTTGTTGGTTTTCAGGAAGAATAATTTGCCCAGTAAGGCATATTTTATAGCCTTAGGGTCCCTATATAAATAAAACAAGCAGATTTCATAGAGGAATGCATGCAAAATTATTCTGAAGTTATGTGTTTATTATTATAGGACTGAAAAAAGAGCCAAAGGAAATGCTTTAAGAGGAACCATATGCTGAAGCATTATTCACCTTTTATCCTCAAAAACATGTTTTTAATGTGGGCACTCTGAAGGCTCATTTCAACAAGCAGTAGCCTCTGCAGCTGCTGACCCAAGAAAGCTTTTAAGCATGGCAGTCATGGAGGCTTATTTCTGAAATCCATCAGTAAATTTAAACTATTGCAGCCTCCCATTCCATGTTAAAGACTACCCTACTGTTGCCCTAAGCTCTGATCTGTGTGGCCCGCATTCTCTTCTGAGTTAAAGGGAAAAGTGATTCCCTGTGGTTCAGGAAAATGCTGTTGGGTTAGTTCTACCCATAGGACTGAGATCAGCCCCTCAGCTGTCACTGAGGATAAACAGAGACTTTAATCCAGTGTTCATCGCTTGGGCAGGGACTAGGGAACCTTCTTGCACTGGAGCTGAAGTGAGAGGCAGCACAGCAGAGATGTGGTGACTGTTGATCTGAGGGGTGCTGCACACCACGGGGATTGGCCTTTTTAGTGTTCCCTGCAAGGGACAGGTGGACATGCATTGTGCTGAAAGGACACATCCTCAAAGAGGGAAAAGCAAGCTAGCCCCACTTTTTCCCCTGTCAATTTCCTGCCCTGAGTGTCATACTGCAGATTCTACTGCTTACTCCAGATGTGATCCAGCAACTTCATTGCGGTCAAGAAGAGGCAGGTGATTGTTCCAGAGCTTCTTTAAATGATAATTTAAAGACTAACCTAAGTCACCAGCCTGTACAGCTCTTCAGCTTAGGGTCACAGACACTCGTAAAATATTTATTGTCGTGACATTTTGTGGAAGACCTATTCTAATTTTAGCTTTAGCTAGCAGGTTAAGTCCTAGCAGGAAGATGGGAGATTTTCATTGGAAATACTGTCTGGAGTAGTGAGGCATTGCCAGGACAGCCATTCTGCAAATACAGTTTCCATGCAACTGTGCAGGGAGGAGGCTTTATCTGCTCCCTTTCTCCACTCACCCTGGCTGGCAATATGGTCCTGGCCTGGATACTAAGTACATGTTATTTTCTCTGTTATATCTGTGGCCAATAATACAACTTGCAAAAAAGTTAGGGACCAAGCAGTATATGAAGGCTGTTGACCGAAGTTTGCCTCTGATCACGAATCCTCTCAGCCAAATCAAGACACTACAGACCTCCTTTCATCCAGATGGTGATCTTTTATTTCCTTCCTTGCAAAAAAAAATGGTTTGTATTAATTTTTATGCTATTATGAGATTTCTGTAGGGACCATTAAGACGTGGATGTTGTGCAGTGCTCAAGGACACACTGCAGAGTATGACCTCAAGGCTCTCACTGTAGGCTTGATGTCATACAGGACATCTCTGGGACTGCTGCTGCCACTCTCAGCAGGAACAAGCACTGAGTTTCTAATTGTCTTTACTAGTCCTCGGAAACTCTTTGGTGCCACAAGGACAGAGCTTGTGTTTGTACAAGAAATGCTGCAGTGCGTTCACTTTCAATATGCAACATCACCTGTTGTGAATGAAATTCAGTTATTTTACATATAAAACGGCTATGTAAAATTAATCACAAACAGTTTAAAAAGAAAATCCTGCCTATAATGTAGCTCATAAACCAGATTTTCACTCAGATGTTTTTAGTCTGTCATTGTTGCCCCTGCAGCTATTATTGCTGGATCTGAAATGTCAGAAAATGGGCTTCCTATCCATCACCTAAAGGAACAGTTGCTCCCAGCATAAGGACAATACAAAATAAGTAAATCTTCAAAGGCAGTGTTAGCAGGTTTCTTTAGGTATTAAAAATCTTGTTAAGAAATATTACTCAACAAAATGAAAGAGAATACTAGTAAAAACTGTTATTATTTACATGCACATATACATGCACACAGGCATAGTCATACACAGACTACTTTCATGCTAGTACCAAATAAAAGGAAAGAGTTGAACAGAAAAAAACTGCAAGAAAGGGTGTGGATTCAATACAGGGTGTGGAGCTGTATAAAACCATTGGAGAAGGCAATCCAAGCTGCTTTCTCCTCATGTGGTGCTCAGTGTACTCTCACTGTGCAAGCAGAAATTCCCACTGATGTGTTGGTTTGTGTTCTGTGAATTAGATGTGAGCAATGGTGAATTCAACAAGGGCTTTTTTTAAATGTTGGCTACACCCTAGAGGTGACATGCTGTCCAAGGCAAAGGGTAAAATCCTGGCCCCACAAAATTCAGTGGTAAAATTTCCTTTGCCGGGCACCTATTCTCCAGGTTATTGACACTTTTAACCCATTATATTGTCTTCTGAGAAGCAAAGAGCTGTGCATCTGAAACCTCTTTATGTAGTGTCTTTGACTCTCCATGTGTTCCTGTAGGAGCCTCTTCGGAGGGGTCCTCTTCCGAGAAGTTTGATATCCCCATTCCCTCCTTGGCCTTGGATCAGCAATTACATTTCAGCAACAAGCATTTCATTCAAACAGGAAGAGAAATATGGCTCTTAGAAGGATGACTTGATAGCAAAAATTAAAAATAATATTTGCAATTTTCAATTGTTTAAAGATGGTAGCAGTTTGAATGTTATGCAGGAGTCGTAGACCAAGAAATCACATTGTCCAGCAATCCTTGAGACATTTAAATCTGTAAATTCAGCAGTATCTTGGAATGTTTAGTATTGTTTAGACATGTAAGGTAGAAAAATTCTGTCTCTACACATAGCTGTTTACACTCAGCTGCCTCAGGGGAGAAGTTTTCCTTGTTGTGTCTTCAGAGAGAATTAGAATTACAGTCCTCAGGTGCAAATGATTCCTCAGAGTGCTGCTCTCTCATGTTTTCCTGCACATTTCCAACTTTCCTACCTAGTCTCCATAGAAAGATGCCCATAAAAGAGGTGTTAAGGAAATTTCCCTGACTGACCATCTAGGAGCCACACTGGCACCACCTAAGCTGGGACTAAGGCCCCTTCATAGCTACACATCCCACACTCACATGGTCAGACCAGGTTTCCTCACCATCCTGACCCCAGGTTTCCTGCAGCAGAGTCTCAGACATCTCAATCCTTAAAATAATGTCATCGTGGTGAAATAACAAAATAACAGCTTGAACTGGGTGCCTCCAAGGAGGGACCTGGAATAAGGGAAACCCTGAGCTTTTGTACCATCACCGAGCCCTTCGTTATGCAAAGGGTCAGCAGTTCACAGGCTCTTTTCTGGACTTCCATCACCCAGAGCTCAACCTGCAGCTCGCACTGCAGCTGCGCATCAAGCTACCTGCACCAAATGTCTTCCTCAACACAGGGGACCCCTTGAACCCATAAAAGAGAATTCCCCTGCTTTCGAATGCTCCTTCTTGGAAGACCAATAATAATTTTGGAACAGAGGACACGATGATATGCCCATTGTTCACAAGCTAAATAACAATGTGCAGCATCAGCTTCTAAATGTCAAGGTCATTTGTGGTATTTCTATTTTGAGTAAAATGGCTCCTTACAGTTTCCATGGTTTCACCTGAAATATGTACTGAGCCTCATTGTTAAGAACCTTGAAACCCAACCATTCTAATAAGAAAAAAGAGATCCTCTTCTGTAGGTAGTCAATTTGACTTTTAAATGTAAAGCAGTCTGTATTTGCCCTGGATAGGTTTATGGATCTTTACACTGCGTTTGTGAACAAAACCAGTTGTTTGGATTATCCAGTTTGCCCTTCTTTTTGGCATATTGCACAATAATATGTTTAATTTTTTCTACAGCATAGACTTTTTTTTTCTACAGTGGAAAGATTGGCTTTATTGTTTACTACATATAAGGAAATACCAGCTTTATTAAAATAAACTATTGAGAAAACATAGTAAGTCACAGTCATAATGAAAATGCAAAAGAAACACAATATGCTTTAGAAAGAGATTTTAAAAGTTTAGCATTGCTTCAGATTGTATTGTGTATGTCACATTCAGCTGTGGAAATAGTAACAGTTATCAGAAATGCCAAATTTTACAGGACAAGATAGTATTTTTTCTATTATTGCTGTTACTTAATAAGTATTAATCAGAAACAGAATGCTGGAAGGAGATTGAAGAATGACTCAGATGAATAAGGCAAGAAATAGTTTAATGAATTTTAAAACCTCAAAATGCAAAATTAAAACTGTGGATACTAAAAGATTTCCATATTAAGTCCTCTAGTACTGTTCTTGTTGAGTTGCCAGTTTCAGAATGCTCCTCTTTGCAATATTACTGGCATAAACACTATGTTTTGTCACCAGAATGAGGTGATGCAATACAGTGATGTAGCTCCGCTGATATAGATAGGATTGGAGCAGACACTGCATAGCAAGGAAGTCCCTTGTCTCATTAAATGGACACTTTTCCAGCCCAATTTTAAGCAGAATATGGAACCAGGTCATTATTTAAATTTGTCCTTCATTCTTCTTTCCTTTCTTTCTTTCTTTCTTTCTTTCTTTCTTTTGAAGGCTATCTATTAGTAGACTGTCATCAGCTGAAGTTCTCATCATTCACATGACATCACTCTGTGGTATTTTTCTCATCTGCTAGTTACTCTTTTTACAGCTGTAGAAGACACAGAAAATATAAGAACATAGCAGAAAATTGCCATTTTACCTCTGATAAATTGCAGTTTCATGTTGTGGAAAGTCTGTTCATTTTCCTCTTATCAGGCCAAGAGATTTTCAAAAACAGCAAATGGGATCCAGCTCACCCAGCTGTAGTTAGATGTGGCCATTCATGCTGGGTTCATGGACTAGACTCTGTATTCAGCAATACAGAGAGAATTCAGTGGCTGACCTGTAGATACCTTTTGTTCTTTGCTTTATATACATACAACAAATGTATGTGAGTTACTCCTATGTGAAAATGCTTAGAATGTCTGTACAATGACATAGCTCTGAACAGTTTTGCTTAGTGTCAACAGTTTCCCATACAAAACTGAAATGTGTGAGGACTTAAGACTTTGGCTACCTATTTTGTATTATTTAAAGAGTTTGCATTTATTTCTATATCCTTCAGTGTTATTTCTCGGTTGATAAATTTCTCAGATGTGGAATTTTAGAGTCCTTATGGTTTTAGTTATTAGAGAGGAGGAAAAATAAGAAAATAAAAACTTTGCATACCACGTATATTTTCTTACTCTCATTTCATTAGAAATCCTAAACAAAACTGTAAAAAACTACAATAATTAGTGTCAGAGTTGCTTGCATCCTCCATTCTTCCTATCCATCCCTATTGCCTTCCTCATCCATCCTTCCAAAAAGGTCTGTCCCACTGTGCTGCCAGCTATGCCAGAAGTCACCTCACAGGTGTGCAGGAGGATGTGGTCTCTGCATTGCAAGGGAGTGGGTGCAGACCACGGAAGGATGAATTGTTCCTGTCAGCCTCACCTCAGTATGATGGCATAGTTCTGTACTCTCCTCATCTTGTTCAGCCAAACCAGCTGGCCTGAATCTAGCTTTTGGAGCAAAACTAAATTGGTCAAGCAGAGCTTGTGTCAGATCATCAAAGAGGCATCATGATGTGACAAAGTATTGCATCTGATACGACTAATGTGTTAGTAAGCACTTGGGGTTTTTTAATACAGAGAGGTCTTATAAATATGCAAGATCTGTCATATCCTTTCTTATACCTCAAAACACAAGAGAAATGCACAAGTTAGAAAGTATTCCCAGCACACAGACACTTCAAATTCCTTCATAGCTTTAATGCCTAGGAGAGTAACAGGTGAAAAACACTGTCTACAGTGCTCTTAGGTAACAGAAATGACTGAAGGCTGCCACATCCTAGCATATCCAAATAAAAGCATAGGATGTTACAACCAGTTAAGATTATGAGAACAGTATGAATGTTTCACAGACTGATCTATCTTAGGCAAGCTTACACCTGGGGCAAGGTGCTTAGAAATCTTTTTTTTTCCTTTTTTTTCCCACAGCATTTTTTTCCTTCACCTGCGAAAAACATCTTTCTTGAAGCTCAGAATATGCATGGTGCATGAGTACTGAAACTTCATATCTTTTGCTAGTTTTGCAAAAGGCCACATGCTGGGTTCTTTCGATCAGAATTGCCAGCCCTTGGAGAAAGAGATTTTCTACAGTCACCTGGCCTATCTTGCCTGCAAAATAAAATCCGTGCATCCAAGAGTTTCAGTCAAGAATTTATAGGGAAAGCTTCAAAGCACTGTAGACAGAGAAGAATTTAAAATATCTCTTCGCTTTACAGAGTCCTTACTCTTCCCTAAAAGACCATACGGTTGGTGCTCTGCTGCCAATTCAGTGAGTGGTAAGAAAGCACAGATTTTTAATCAGCTGTGTTAAAACTCAAGCAATATTCTGTTGCTGCTTTTAGTATTAAAGAATGTAAATATTTTTGAATGGGTTTTACATGAATAACATGAGAATACTTTTTTTAAAAAGTTGATGCATTTTAGTGTCTAAAGCATAGAATCATAGAATGATTTGGATTGGAAGGGACCTAAAAGATCATCTGGTTCTAACCCACAGTGACAGCATCTACGTATTATCTAAGTTTAGAATTCCTTCTCTAGTCACTGAAGATAAACTTATTGACTAATTTCCCAAATATAGATACCAAGTGCTATTGGAGATGTCACAGGACACCTGGGAGCACTGCACAAAGGTGACAGATGTTGCACACTACAGAGGAGACCCATGACTTTCCAAGCTTCAGCGGGACATCAGGCAGGACACTCAAAGGGCATTAGGCAGACTCAGTAGAATTTGGAGCTCCTCATGCAGGGTGCTGTTTGAGGGTGACTTGAAGAGCTCAGAGCAGCAGGCAGTCTGTCAGCTGCCTTGGTGAGGTTTCCATTGAGTGTAACAAAGTTTAGACAGCTCGTTCCCATGTAGTTAGCTACATCTAGGCACCTAAATCTTAACATCTGTGGCCTGCCGCTGGGTCTCACCATGGATGTGCAAGTAAGAACACAAAGTTGTTTGGATTTGTAGAGAGATCAAGTAAAATGTGCTGTGCATCAGGTAATAGTGATGTTCTAGGGGACAGCAATTTCCAGAATTAAACCATACCTGAAATAAGTTGATGGATAAGGTCCCTCTCCAGGAAAGTATTTACCATTAAGCATGCAAGAAGTTTTGTCTTTATTCAATGAAGCATTGCAGCATACTCTGGGAATTCAGGATGTGCTTAATAGGTCTGCTGGTTCAGGACTCCAGCTCCATCTGCATACACACATTCTGCATTAAATCTTGTGCTTGTGCACAAGGCTTTGCAACCACTGCCCACTGTGCATAACCTTTGCGGAAATGGGAAAAAAATTAAAGTCAAATAAGTGGATTTCTGAGCATAGCCATAAGATAACTAGAAAATCACATCCTCCTCATGTTCAAGCACTCATGGTAGCTGCCAGTTTGCTGACATACAGCAGCTGATGAAATTGCCTTTGTCTGAGCGTCACAGGGGTTTGCCTTCAGTTGTATGGCTTTAGTTCTGCAGTACACGTGCAATTCAGAAACATGTTTTTGAGTAAGGAGTATCTGAAGTGGAATTCAGTTTTAGGAAGCTTGCAGACCATAATTGATTGGCAAAAAGATAGGAAACATCTCTTACCAAGAGGTTTTTTGTGCGTTTTGGAGGCTATGAAATCAGCTGTTACAAAGAAAAAAAAAATGGATATAAAAAGCATTTGACTGTGGGATGCCTCTATAGTCAATGGGAACTTTGTAATAAAAATATTCGTTTATTCTTAGTTCACCCAGGATTTCACTTCTGTGAACTTAGATAAAAATTCAGATCTCTTCACTCCCAGGGCTGAACTGAAAGATTACAAAAATAAATGGTCGTGTTCTCATGGAACAACCAATTTCTAGTATCAAATATATGGTAAAGAAGAAAATACTGGTAATTTAACCTAATTAAAAAAAAAATAAACTGGTCTTATTATCTAACTTAAGTATGGCTCCTTATCAGAGCTGGAAAGATCCTTGTCTTGAATAGGTTCTCTAGACCTGTCTGAGCTCTTAGACCTGATTTGCTTTTTCAGGATCTGTGTAATTGGCTTAAAATTGAGAGAGGAGGGGGGAATGAGACACATGGGAGGACGCATGATAGATGCACATGACACTGGCAAACTTCAAGTAGCAATATTTTATTTTATTTTATTTTAT
>VXBT01006749.1:14865-55309 GCA_013400235.1 Oriolus oriolus
TTTATTTTATTTTATTTATTTATTTTATGTTAAAAAGTCCATTCCACAGTAAAACGTCTTAACAAAAATGTCCATCTTCCCAAACCAAATATGTGTGTTGTTTTTAAACTTGCCTTTTAAACCAAAGCCAAGCTTTGCTTTATTTGGTCTCCACCAAGTTTTTTTCTACATTGAACTGAACTGCCAAATGCATTTTCAATGAATAAATTGTCCAGAAGCTTTGCTGATAATTCTACTGAAATGACAAGAAGATGCTGATCTGCTTACCTTATCACTATGCTCCCCAGACAGCTTTTGCCCATTGAAAGATTGTTTCTTTAATATACCCATTACAGTGAAATATCTGGTTGTTTCCCAGATCTTATTATCTTAAGCCATGAACCCCATATGCATGAGAACAACCATTAATACAATTTCACACTATATAATTATTCTAAATCAGTAAAATACTGTTAATACAACTCAAAAATACACTATCAATTAAAGTGAAAAAGTCCAAAAACACCTGGTGAAAGACAAAGATAGAAGGACTCAAACACTGGTACCATCCACTGAGGTTCAAATATATAAAGGGGCCTTGTTACTTGTGATGTGTGTTCTACTCTCTTTTATTAAATCCTGGTCGTGTAGCTGTGGCTCTGGCATTTTCAAGACAAATCCTTCATCAATGTTATAAAATTGGGCTAAACTGGCTGACAGTCTGATCCAAACTAACCCTACAGAAACATTAACAAGTCCCAAAAGCAGCTGCTATTAGTAGCTGATCTGTTTGAAGAAAGATGGACCAAGTATGATGAAGAGGTTAAAAATAAATTCAACAACCTGCGTGCTTGGCCATGCGGCTTTCTGCCTCTGTTATCTAACATGATCACCTCAGAAGAAATCTCTGATTTAATTAGAAGTACCAATCTGGGATTCATGCACTTACATAACAAATCACCTTGGGAACGAATTTTTAAAAAGACCTTTCTACCAGGAATACTGTCCCCAGATATTAATTATTTATGCTTGTAATTATTACAGCATGGAACTGCACAACTAGCCAGCTCACAGTTTTGTATATGCTGAATTACAATAGTTGCAGACAATTAAGGCCAGAACCTGAGTGATAATGATCATACTGCAGAAATATTATTTGTTTCCTCTATCTTTCATTATTCACTGCCATAATGAAACTTTTTCTGTTTTCTAAAATGTATTCTGGCCATTGTATTTTTATTATTTTTTCTCGCGAGATGATCTGCCATCTAGCCAGAAAACTGAAACTGGTTTAGCTTCTATTTTTAAATCTCTGCAATTGAATTAGGTTTTCTTGGTTTATTTGGTTCGTTGTTTTATTTAAAACTCACATCTGCCCCTTAAAAAAAAAAAGAAAAAAAGCAAAGGCCACAATTCAGTTCAGTGGATTTATCTCAAGTCCTGGCAGGTTAGCTTGACACATTTTTGCAGAACACATAGGACATTTGGGATTAAAGTTACTCCTTGTAACCGTGTCATTAGCATTGTAGCAGCGTGCAAGCACTGATTATATTCTCGCTGCCTCGCCTCCACACCTCTAATCTCAGAGCTGACCCGATTTATATCACTAGCTTTACATGAGCCTGTACATATTCAAATCCAGGAGAGGGAAAAGAGCTGAGACTCCCTGAAAATAAACTCAGCTGGCAAAGAGATTAACCCATTTATAAATGCATTTTTGCCTGTTGCTGAGTGTGCAGAGTTTCATCCATTTAAGGAACATAGGCCTAAATCCAGATACTAACACTGCTTGGAAAGGGAGAAGAAAGAAATAGATGAAATGGTATTTTAAATGGATCTGTTGCCAGCACACCAATTCAAATGATTTGGGGATTTTTGGGAGACAGGGAAGGGAGGAAACAGAATGGTGAATTTGGAGTCAACATCTCAGAGAAGTCATCTGCAGTAGTTGGTGTAAGAAAATATTCTTTTCATTTCCAAGTACCACTCATCATCAGTATCTTTGGAAAACCTGATGTCCTCTTAAAAGCATTCCAACAGCAGGTGCAATCAGTCATCAATGGCAGAGGTTTATGTAATCTCACATTTACAGTGAGGAAAGCAATTTATGGAGGAGCATAAACATGAGACACAGTGGCCCTCAGGCCTTTGTCAAAGGATTCCCGGAAATCAACTTTAGCTGACACGGAAATTACAAGTACACTTCACAAGAGTACTTGTACCCTTCTGAGCACCAAGAGTCTTACCCATTTGATGATCTCAGTTCTAAATGCAGGTCCTTCTGAGATTTAAAACACAAAACACCATATATTCATATGAAGACCATTTTCCACCCTTCTCTAAAAGGTTTCTGCTGAAGCATCAAACTCACAGAACTAGATCTTAAAACAGTGCTTTGAGAATTACATTCACACATAATACCAGCAAGACATGCGAGGTATTCCCTGAGCAGTTTATGCCAGATGTGGGTGGATGAGATGTTCAGATGCCAGATGTGCCCATGAGATCTCTTTGCACATGGGGAGACCTTAATGAGTGGGGATCCATGGCCGGGCAGGCAAAGCATCCATGGAGCTCCGTTGGGCTTCTGGAGTTTCAGCTCATTCTCACCTCTGACTCTGCTTCCTTCTTCTGGATTGAAGGCAAGTCCAGAACATTCATAGCTCTAAACTGTGTTTTAGGCACTGTAATGTCATCCCCAACAGCACACATGACTGTAGAACTTCAACACTCTGCTTGATAAGCCAAGGTGCATCTTCCAAGATTGTGGGTGTGAGCAGGGATGAGAACTTGGGGATGAGAGCTGTTCTTTCCTTGGGCCCTGGGACTAAGGCAGTAACTGTGCCTGGAGCAAGCACATTGTGCTTATTTGGTGATTTCTTACAGTGACAGGGCAGTACAGGTCATTGCACCAAAAATACTGGGATTATTCTCATTTTTTTACCTAAAATTATCTGGCAGTAAAATCTTCTTAAATTCCCGATAGTCCAAAGCAGGAGAATGATTTTTCCAAGAGGTGATTCAGATAGACCCCTAACATAGGTACTTAGAATAATTTTCAGCACTTCTAAGTCAGATCAAAACCAGAATAAAATTGGTATAGGGTTAGGAAAAATTGAGTGTGACCACAACTCTTATAAAAATCAGCTATCCTGAGACCATGGGAAGAATCATCCTGCCCTTGTCAGCCAGAAAAATGACATGATTGTATTGCTGTCAAATCTTTCTCTAAATTAGGAGGGTCACATTTATTTTTGTACCTGTTACTATCGCATGCCTGGTGTGTTTTAAATATATGCAGAATTCCTCCTCAAGAGAAATTTTGATTTTAAAATGAAGAAAAAGGTAAGATAAGTTTAAATGTGATAAAAAGAATAAGCAAAAAAAAGGAATTGAGTAGGAGATGAGGTAACAATCTCATTTAGATGCTTTGTCATGAGTCTGTAGCCAAGGGTTTTTTCAGACACTTCCTTCATATATAAATGTAAATATTCAATAAATATAAATACTATATTGTCTCTGAAGGGTAATAGAAGAGACACACAAGACAGTATAATGATCAGTTCAGAAATCTATTCTACATTTAAGTGGATTTAAGGTTGAAAGCACTTGTCAATAATTCAAGGGTAAAATACATTAAGGGACTACTGTAATTATCCAAAGCTCAGGCAATATAAGCTGGGAAACTGAGAATCAAGGAACTGATTATAGAACATCCAGCCATGCAATCATCAGGATTTTGTGGTTACTGTATAGTACTATGACAGAGCAGAGTTAAGGATGGCTGTCTGCCTCTGTTGTGCCTGCTTTATCTATATCTATGTTGATTATTTTCAGTGTAAAGTAGCTATATATTTAAATGTAGTTGTTTGCTGACCTTGGTGCCTCTACTAAGAAGCAGTCAGCTCCTCCAGTGACTGTCAGAACACAAATAAAGTTATTCTCCTATCCATGCAAACATAAACAGCATACTTCAGTGAATTAGAGCAAGAAAGATTAAATTAAAAGACAACCCCTGGTCTCTGACAGCTGTGTCTCCTTTCCCTCACACAGCCCAGAACAAGACATCTTGTATGTTTGAAAACAGCCTAGAAGAAAGTGATCTGTGTGTAAAATCATAGAAATGATCTGTGTGTAAAATCACAGAAAACAGGCTGAAAGGGATCTCAGGAGTCCTGCCTAACATATTGCTACACCCTAACCCCATGCAATGACTCTTTCAGCAGGTCACTGTTATAGATAGCAACAAAAGGAAATTACTCTTTCTTAATGCTTTGCCTTCTTAGCTATTGCTGTTTAGGAAAAAATATGCTTTCAATATAAAGAAATGAAGAAGTTTTCTTGGGAAAGTGCTGAAACTACGAATGACAATCAAATGAAATAAAGCCTGTGTTGTGGGCATTAGTCATCCATTCTGCGTGTGTCCAGTCTGTTCAAAATGACAGAGAATGCCTTTGGCTCACTTTGGCATTAGAAAAGAACTGTCATTCCACTTTTGACTTGTTTTCTTAGTCAGATGGTCTACATACGCTCAAACAAATCTGAACAGCTGAAAAAAAAAGGAGAAATAATAAACATCTTTTTGCTTTCTTCACCACCACTCACTGTGCATCTCAAATCAAGGCTAATTAATTCTTACAAGTCATGTTTTCTTCCTGGAGAATGTGCTGCCAGATCAGATCAAAACAAAGAAACAAAAAATCTCCACCTGGAATGCAGCCTCATTCGAACAACACCGACACAGATTGTCCCTGCACAGTGCCACGACAGCTGCGTGCCTTATGCAGAGCACACAGCTGATGGCAAAACAGAAACAGGAGCGGCACGAACTGAAAACCATCCACTCTGTTTAGTCTGTGGCTGTGTGGTTTTCAGGAGTAAAAGAATATTCTGGATGCTTTCCTCGCTGCTGTCTTCACCCAGAACGTTTCCACGGCTGCTCTGAAGCGGGTTGTCGCAATACTGGATGCTCTCAGCTCTATCTGCCTTCCAGCTGCTGGCTGCTTGCTGCAGAGCCCGGCTCTGACACCTGCCAAGGGCAGGTTCCCTCTGTTCCACTGGCAGTGAGTACCTGACCTCACCAGTCCCCAAGTCATCCTAGCAGCCTGACAAAGGGTGTTTTTACTTTGTCCCTCTCTGGCCCAGGCTAGGTGGTAGGAAGTTTAGGATAGGCCAGCTTGGCTGTTGATTTGATGTTCCTATCATGTTTTTTACATAACTTTCAGAACACTTTTATTGCTAGATGTTCTACAAACAGACTAAATCAAACTTATTCTATTAAAATACTGGGCTAAGGGCTGGGCTGCAAAACTGAATGCTGAGTTACAAAGAGATCAAGTGATCTAATGGATTATTAATTTCTAACTAGTATACTGGCTTCATCTCTCACCCTTGACAAGCCACAGACACAATAGTGAATATGTTCCTGGCCAGCATTTCCTTGATTTTGGCCATTTATTTTATATTCCTCCTAACTTAGGAACACAAAGAGTTAAAAAAAGCATGAACATAAATCTCACCATTCTCCTGGTCCTTTGGGGATAGGACAGCATCCTAGCTTCATACGTGTCTTCTTCTGTTCTTTCTATTCTGTTCACGGAGTTTGTTGTGTGTTAATAGGAATGGAAATGGAACAATTTTTTTCTCCTAGATCAGCCAGTCTGAGTAATGCTTAACTTCTAATATAAGTGCTGAGAATGGATTCTTGATACTCCATTGTGCTTAAATTAGTTCATTAGCCAGAGTTATTTATTTTGTTATAGAACACCAAAAAACATATAAGGTTTTCCTGACCGTCACCCACTGGGCTCTTGTGTCCCAGTGGCATTCCACTTTGAGTCTCAGAAAAAATGACAAGCAGGATAGTGGAAACTCTGTCCATTGTAAAACCTCTCAAACAAAAATGAAAACTGAACCATTTTTATAAGTAATTAGGCTGGATAGAAAGGAATCATTGTAGCCCCTTCTATTACAACTGTGTGGCACAGTATATGCAAAGTTCTGGACAGACTACCACAGCTGAGTGCCTCCATAGTCACTGCTGAGGCTGAATCCTGTCCTATCTGTACATATGTTACACACTTGTGTTGACAGCATCAGCATAGAAATCTTCCATCTAAGGCTGACCAACATTTTCTGTTACAAGCCCCATGTGCAAGCACTTACGAATTTACATAAAGGGCATATATAAACATATTTGTATGGGACTTCCCACTTCATTCAGAACAAAAAATTAAACAAATAAAAAAATCCATTGTCATTGGCAATAAAACATCCTGATGCAGGAAAACATTCAAAAAGAGACTGAGTGTATGGAACTAGATGTAAGTTACCTCAAGGATTAACTTGGATGGTTGGCTTCAAAGATGGGTTCTTTTGATTCAAAGAATGGTATTGCTGCTTTGGAAAATATCCAGCAAAACATGCCTGCCAATTTAACCTCCCAAAGGGGACAGCTTGATGAACATTGCAGGCAGGAAGTCAGGAGAGTGCAATATGGCTTTGCTCCTGAGCACCTATTACAGCTGCAGTCACAGTGCAGGGCAGCCTGAGGCTGCTTCTCTCCCACAAAACAGGGGTTCAGGGACTAGGCAGGAACAGCAGAATTTGGGCTGAGTCTGATTGCTGCCCCTCAAGGGTGACAATGTCACTGAGAGACACAGCAGAATTTACTCTGTGCTCAGAGCAGTGACAATCTCTCCACTAAGTGTAGTGTATCGATTGCAGGTAGTGATCGAAATTACACTTCAAATATATTCCTTAGAGTTTGACTCTCTGGTGGTACAAACTTGACTGAGATTACAGGAGCTCTGTCAATCAATTAAGCTATAAATCTGGCCTTTCAACTATCTGTACCCAAATATTGAGTAAACAGAGAAACTCTATTAATACACAGTCATAACATTCAGAAACACCTGGATGAGTCCAGCTGCAGCCAGTTATGTCCTCTGTAACCTCTCTCCAGTTCTGCCACACATCATTTTGAAAGTTGCCCCTGGCTCTTGCTGCACTGTTTAATCCCACAGTCTCATCTCCAGAAACAAAGAAAAAGAGATAAGGAGAGATCCAGTCTAGTGTAACTATTAAGGGCGTTAGCCATACATTGTGTATTGGGCAATGCATTTCACCAATGCCACAGAGATGCTTCTAGAAAATCAACAGGCTGGTGCTATAAGCTGCTCTCATTTCCAAGAAAAGCATTTGAGATCAGCTGTTCCTTCAGCAGCCAGAAAATGTTTAGTAGCTGTGAATCCTCTTTGTGCTTGGCTGCAGGTATATTACAAGAGCTCACAAGATGGATTCAGTGAGTGATATCCTCAGGGATGATGCCTTCCAGAAGATACTCACTTGAGCTGTGATAATAAAGGACACAAATAAACCAGTGACTCCATAACCCTGAACCTGCTCTAAAGACACAGAAGAACCAAGTAGAAGAGAATTCACAGCTGAAAATAAGACATACAACTGGGAAGTTTCAAATTGGGAATTTTCTCTGTATGTCCTGATAATAGATCCAAAGTCCACTGGCCAGAAGCTATGCAGGTAAAGTTGAACCACCTGCAGCTCTGAGACAGTTTGGTTGATTAACTGTGCCCTCTTTTCTGTCGGTGATTAAACTCTGAGAAATGCAATTTACTTGCTGTGGCCACAAGACCTCATGCACTGCAAGGCCTGTGTTTGCCTCCCTTGCTTACTGATTTGCATCCCTGCTCTGCCAGTTACTCATTTAGCTTTCCCCCATGCAGACTCCAGTTCCATGTCTGCAGATACTGAGCCAGCACTTCTCTCTAACAAACCCTGGGCCCAGGGGCTCACAGATGCATTTGTGGGGAACATGGGGACTTCTTCTGAAATGTGGTCATTTTTATCCCTTTTATCTCCGTGGCCAGATAGCACAAGCCTCCACTATAAGAAAACAAGTGTTCTTCATTTTTAACTCACTGCTAATATAGGAATCTACCAGTGAAAGCTGTTCCTCAAACCTCTGAGCAGTTAGTCCTAATGTTTATCCCAGCACCACTTTTGTGGTGCTCTGTCACATTTCAGGAACCCCATAACATAGGTTGTCTAACCAAAATGGATAAAGCAGGCTGAAATTAATATACCTGCTACAAGCCCAAAATTCATAGGTCTGTCCTGCATGATATGATGCTGCCTAGAGGTACTCAAACCAGATCTTGCATTAAGACCCACAGCAAGACTTATTACCTGTGCTTTTCTATCCTAGTTCTCAGATGACAAATAGCACCCAAATTCTTCCCAAGTAATACATGAGGAGGAAAGAGATTCAGGACATATTTGTTCAAGCTTGGGGAGGGCAGCATGGTACAACAGTTACACAGTTAATGCTCCTAGCACAGACTCCCTAAGCATCACCTGTACAAATAAGATGCTGAAGGATCCAGGCCTTTGGGCCAGATCCAGCATCACCAGTTCCAACAGAAAGCTCCTACTCATCTCAATGGATTCTAAATTAAGCCCTCAGGCCCTGAAAGGCAGCTGCTCAGAAAATTATGCTAGGTCATGGCTAGAGACCAGGCACTGCAGTCCTGGGGATTACTGAATATTTTATGATCCAGTTATTAAAAAACATGTGTATCAGACATCTATCAGGTTGGGCATCCATAACCCTGGCTGCTCCTGGGGAATTGAGGGAGGATATTAGCAGAAGAGCTATTTCAGGACTGCAGGAGCCTGCCTCCAATAAGCCAATGCTTTGGTGCAGCGAGGGACTTTGCTGGATATTCTTGTATCTGTCAGTAGGTGTGGGGCTGACTCACGCTCTGCTGCAGCAAACAGCCGTAACAGATTATTCAGGGGTGAGCTGCCCTGTGCATGTCCCTGGCTTCCTGGAGACAGATCAGGGCAGGGCCAGGGCAGACACCTGAGAACAACCACCTCCTCCCAGCCTTGTGTGCACACTGGGTCGAGGCCTTCTGGGTGAGAAGCAGAAGGAAAAAGCTTCTGGAAAGAGAATGGCTGCAGAGAGCCGTGCACAGCCAGGGCAGGTTTTAACAGGCATCTCAGGGTGCAGCTGTGATTTCAGCAGTCAGTTCATCCAAACTGAATCAAGCTGTTCCCAGCACAACCTTAGACATGTTGCCATTAAAGAGCAGCTGGATAACAATCCACTTGAAAAGCAGCATCAACAATAGCACAGCTACATAGGGTTTTTTCAATACAATATGTAAACAAGCTAAATCACTGTTAATTGCTTTTTAACGTTACTCCTGCTATGATATGAAATGCCAGTCAGTTTGCTGTTTCTCAGATTATTGAGAATAGCAACGCCTATTTGATTAATTCTAGTCCTAACCTAGCTGATCCAAGATGAATAGCAAAGGAGATGTGAGAAATGAAGTCTGTATTAAAAAAAAAACAAATTTACTGTTTTAGTCTTTGTGCCTCATATCAATGTTTTCTAAGACAATGAAAGATTTCACATGTAGATGCATGTATTCAAAGAAAGAGCTGAAAGTACACCGGAGCAGTAAAGTGCCTCTGATTTCTTTCCCAGTCCAACTCACTGAAAACAAAAATTTTTGAGATAAATCTTACAAGAACTACTATGGACTCCATTTTGAGGTGGTCTGTAGGGAAGCCCCATGTCCCTGAGAAAAGTGATTTAGATTGTAATATGCCAGTCTGCAATGTTCACTAAACCAAAAGTGACAGTGACAGTGTTAAACAGACTTTAATACCTGGTAACATTTGTCTGTCCTCTGATTTCCACTTCTGCTCAGGAACAGTTACTGCAAACACTGATACTTTGGGAATTGTGGCTAGAAGGAGTGGATCAGACTGAGGAGCACCATACCAACAGAAGCAGACATAATTTTCTTCAAGTAGTGCTTCAAGAGAAACTAATCTGGCCCAGTATCTTTATTATAAGTAGTAGTAATGCTATGTACTCTGATTCAAATATATCACCACAGCATTGCAGTCATCCTTACAACAGCACTGTACTTTCTGCCTGAAAGACAAAGGGCAGAGAAAGCAAATGGGGTTGGATTTTCCTCCCAAGTGCTCTACGTTGAAACATGTTTTGGTTCATGACATTTATTCAGCTCCAGATTTAAGAGGACTGCGTGCTGTTATCAACAAAAGAAAGTGTTCAGGCAAGCTATAACTGCAGTTAGTGGTCCTGTTCCCCTCCCATGTCACAAGGCAAAATAACATGAATAGAAGCAATGGCACTCAGCTCTCTCTAGACACTGATGTGCATGTGGGAGGGGAAACAAAACGTGCTTCCCGTGCACTTGTCGAACAGAACTGTCCCACACTGCCACCAGACTCCATGCTACCTTCAGATAAGGGACACCCTGGATATGCTGCCCAGCGCTGCCAGGGGCCACCCAGGACAGTGGTCCTCTGCCATGCCAGCACAGAGGGAGCTGAGAGCCTCTCTAAAAGCCACTCAACATGTAATAAGAGGCCTGTCCCACCTCAGCAACAGCAGACAAACCTAAGCCAGGATTGTGTTACCCCAAGGTGAGGGAGTGCTGTGGGTACCCAAGGGCTGATTTCACACCCACTGAACCCGGGTGAGAAGTGATGCAGCCAGGGTTGCACGGCATTGTGTCACAGTAACTAAACCTCTGGATACAAATACACTGAGTGTTCATCTTAATTAAACTGTTTTAAAGGTCAGACACTACAGTTCCTAAGTGCAAGTCCTGGATGTCAAAGCTCATCCTGTAGCAATCAATCCCTTAATGACCTCCCTCAGCACCGGTTACTGCCCTCACGCAAGTTGCCCGGCTGTTCAGGCTGGCTGGGATGAGACAGGCAGCTCATCCATCTGGACACCATCTGCCTCACCGGAGCACCGAGTCATGCTGCTGAGGGCTGAGGCGACCCTGTGCAAGCTGTGGTGTGGAGAACACACACAGGCAAAGAAAATCCATCTGCAATCACTGCAAGGACACCACAGATTTTGTCCTAAATCTCTACCGCAACAGGTGGTTACGCTGACCCTGGACACCCGCAGAGTCTTGCCCCCTGTCTGCAGTGATAGAGGGAACGGCATTTTTTGTGTGGCTCAGTGTGTGCGTCTCTTCTGGATGACAGGCTGATGTCTGCCTCACAGCTGACAGACAGAAAGGAGATTTGATTATTTGTCAGATGGAAAAAGCAACAGCAATCCTCTCTTTCAGTCTCTGGAGAGGTGAAGAGGGAGTGTCTGCTCTTAATTATAGCCTTCAGACGATCGTATCCGGAGAAGCTGAGAGCAGGATGATACATACGCATATACTTATAAGTCACTCTAAGAGTGACTCTGTATTGGCATTTGTGGAGACAAAAAAAAAAAAAGTAAACTAACATGGCAACACTGTACTTTATTCACCGTAGCCTGCATCATTTCACTGTGCATCAAATGTGCAAGAGATAAGTAGGAAGGATTTTCAGAAAAACACCTCTCTCTCTACTGGCATTTGGTATTCCATTGCTGCAATGCCTCTCACCACGTCTTGCACAGGTAGAGAATCCTGACCACCCTGCTCAACACAAGTGTCAACCTGACCCAGTGAAGCCAAGAGAAGAAAAGCAGAAATGAATGCATTTAGAAAGTCTGGGTGTTTCCAGATGGTTGCATTAAGGAAAATGAAATGTTTTCAAAGGATATTTTTAAAGCTTGTTTTCATTAAAAATAAAAACCTCTGTGATCTTTTAAAGAGCAATGGTAGTGTGGTAGACGTAACTGGTCAATAACTGGCAAAACAAAGTCTTTGTAAATGCTATGAATCATTTAAATCACCATTAAAAAATAGCATTATAACCACACCTGCCATTTCGGGAAATATTAATGAGGAAGGAACTCAAAGTGCAGTTAACTGTTTGCTGGATTATAGTCAGGAACCTGGTTTTCCTGCCACAGGAACCGATCAAACTTTTGCCAGTATTTTCTGCAAGCTTTGCAATCCCTGCAAGAAGGGTCTGTGCCCCGCAGTCACTCCCTGACTTTGTTGGACAGTCTAAAGAGGATCCATCTCACCTAATTCAATCTGTCTATAAGCCAGGGCTGCAGCCTAGATGGCTTTGTGAACTTCTTTGTCAGTCAGTGGAAAGAAACAGGCACTTGAGGAAGGCAGTTCATCTTACTCTGGGCACTCTGTTTAAGGTAGGATGACACATCATGTGGAGATGATTGTAGGATCTAGATGTTCCTACTCAATTTTAAGGGAGGAGAAGAACCAGGTCAGATGAGAAC
The DNA here is from genome assembly GCA_013400235.1 of Oriolus oriolus. Taxonomy (NCBI): domain Eukaryota; kingdom Metazoa; phylum Chordata; class Aves; order Passeriformes; family Corvidae; genus Oriolus; species Oriolus oriolus. Next base: position 27,056 of record VXBT01006749.1, read on the forward strand.
CTTCCCTTCATAACCTTGCAAAATGGAAGGAATCACAGGCACAAACAGACAGCAGCGGTGCCTGGGTGGACAAGTCATACTTCAGTACCTTCTGCCTTGCTCTAGTTTCTCCTGCTAGCCCTGGGGAAAGCCCAAAACCTGAGTCACCAGTAGTGTTATTCCATGTTGCCTGCAGAGCCTGCTCCCCTATGGTTCCAGTCGTCAAGTCTGACCTCTGAGCTTTGTGTCAGGGCAATTATTTTGACAGTCCCACACTGAAATACAGTACCTTGCACAAGGAGCACTGAGGACAGCTGATTTACTAGTTCCCTTGCTTATGTCAAAATTTAAATTATTGTTTTGATGTTAAAAAAGTGTTGGTATCTTTTTCTTAGTGAACTGGTTTTCTTAGAATTCCGATCTTACCTGTGAAAAACTGTCAATGTCAAAAATGTGAGTGCTGAGTTCTCATCTTCAACTGCCCCTAGGTTTTTTTCACTTATGGGTTCCTCATATGAGTGAAGAGCACAGTTTTCTTATGTTTAGACTTCCCTAGACAACACATTTCTTCATAACCTTCGAAATCACTACCTGGACAAAAGCTTCTAGGGAGAGCATGAGGGAAACATTAATGCACACACACACATATGATTATATCATTGCTAAAGCTTTGTTTGGTCTATTCCAGAACATTGGGAAAGTTAATTTCATGAGGTCTAAATGAAATTCTGTCTCAACAGAAAAAATCTGAAATGTTGCTCCGTAAACATGTGTCTTGGTTTGGCACAGCCTGGTTTTGGGTAGCAGGAGGGCTGCAGAGATGGCTCCTGTGAGAAGCTGCTGGAAGCTTCCCACCATGTCCGGCAGAGCCAGTGGCTGATGGCTCTGAAGATGGACACGCTGCTGGCCAGAGCTGGGCCAATGAGAGAGGCTGGTAACGCCTCTGTGGTGACATATTGAGAATTGTCATCAAAACAAAGTCACAAGTTCTTGCTTCTAGTCAGAGAAGAGGAGGAGGAGGTGAGAACATGTGAGGAAACAACATGGTGGCACCAAGGTCAGTGGAGAAGGAGGGGGAGGAGGTGCTCCAGGCGCCGGAGCCGAGGTTCCTCTGCGGGCCGTGGTGCAGCCCATGGTGAAGCAGCTGTGCCCCTGCAGCCCATGGGGATCCACAGGGAATGCAGAGATCCACCCGCAGCCCGTGGGGGAGGTGCCCACGCCGGAGCGGGTGGATGCCTGGAGGAGGCTGTGATCCAGNACGGGCTCATGCTGCAGCAGGTGCGGTTCGGCTGCTGCTCGTGAGAGTGGAGCCACGGTGGGACGTTCACGGAGAACTGTCTCCCGTGGGAGGGACCCCACGGCCTCAGAGTGAAGGACTCTTCTCCCTGAGCGGCGGAAGAAAATCTTGGTGATGGACTGACCAAAACCCCCCTGCCCTGTCTCCCTGTGTTGTCGATGGGAAGGAGGGAGGGCCTGGGGAGGGGAAGGTGTTTTAAGGGCTTGTTTTACTTCTCATTACCCTCCTCTGATCCTGTTAGTAATAAATTTCACTTAGTAATTAAAGTTGAGCCTGTTTTGCCCTTGAAATATTTCTCCTGCTCTCCTTATCTCACTCATGAAGCCTCTGTTAACCCTTTTTCCTCTTTTCCCTCCTTTTGCCCAGCTGTGGTGGGAGAGGGTGAGTGAGCTACTCTTGTGGGTGCCTGGCTCTGGGCCAGTGTCAAACCACGACAACATGCAATTCTTTTTTTTATGAGACTTTGCTCAATGGTCTCAAAAATGTAAATCATCTGAAAAATATGTGTTTTTCAGAATGAAAGGAAAGGGAAATATCTGAGTAGTCTTCTTCCAGCTCTAGCTTATATCCTGGTTTTTTGTCTGAATTTCTTTATCAGATTGAATGCACAAGCAAATCCATTCCAAGGAAAAAGGCTGTGTCCTACAGAACCATCTCTGAAATTATTCTGTAGTTGGTCTCAGTCGAATGTCAATGCTGTACAACAGGGACACAGAAACACGAAGGACTTGATATCCAGATTTACAGCAGAGCAGATTTATGTTCATGACCAGAGACAGCAAGTCAGAAAAGAGATTTTGAACATGCCCCAAGGAGTCATGTCTCTTGACAGTGCATTGATTGCTTATATACTCTATCTGATCTCAGAACTGAATGTATAGATCTGCCTCACAATTCTCATTCTTTGCCTGCTCATAAATATGTCCAGAACCCATCTATGTTTTCATTAGGCATACATTAAATATGACTGGTCAAAGTATTCAATATAATTGTTGTTTAAACATAAAGTTTATAGCTAAATTAGAAAAATGTTTCATTCACCATAAAACTTTCCCCTCCCTGTACTTAAATAGTGGGTGATTTTCATTATTCTGATCTATAACCAAGTCTTAATTACTTTGACAGCTCTTTTCTACCAACATGTTATATTATTGTGCCATTATTTCATTTGTTTTAAATCTTTAACTTGCTGGCCTCCAAAAACGTGAACATTTCTGCATGTTTGAATATGCACTGTTGACCAGAGCAGAACAGGAGGAAGAGAACAAGGCCAATTTTCTACTCTGTTTTGGAAAGAGCTGGTATCCTTTCATTGCCTCTTCCAGCTGATTGGTAAGAAACAGTGAAAACCCTTTTTAAAAAGGTTAGAAAGTTGATTGCATTGCATTAAATACATCTTTCCTCCCTCAGCTGCAGTTGTACCTGCAGCTAAGTATTTGAACCATCTGTCCTGCTTTGACTAAGAAAATGAAGACATGAAAAGACATGTTGACAAAATCAGCAGCTGCTCTTATTGGGACTGTTTACAGTTGCTGACTTTCTTGAAAGATGTGCAAATCCTGGTGTTTTCACTAGTGCTAACACCATTCAGGAACGTACCAGACACAATTCTACTTATTATAATATTTTCCCATTTGTTAGATCTAGAGTGTTGGGCATCTGGTCCAGAAGTCTGAAATGTGGGGGTGTGAGGTACTGTTATCTTCACAGCCTTCCATGCAGTAGTAACAGTGCTCTCAGCAAACCATCCAGACAGCAGATTTCCACTCTGTTACCTGGAATGCTGGAATTTGTTATATGCAACTCACCTGAAAGCTTTGCCCTCAGAACATGGTGTTTGCAGGGAAGATGTAACAACAGCAAACAGAAACAATTACTTGAGAAATTTCTTCCACGTTAATTTCTCTGACTTACAAAAAAAAAGTGTCTTCTTCAGGAGAGAGTTGGAAATACCTCATCAAGGGAGATTTTGGAGTAACAACTCAAAATCATAATAGCTACATGTTACTCTGGTGTTTGAAGGATATGAACATTTTTTCTCTAGATCTGCTCTCTTACATAGATAGCTCTGTTACCCATACCAGTGGGTCAACCCAAGTTTCTGTTCAAGTCATGCACCAAAGTTATCCTTGGAGTCACACCACACTGATCAGCTGGAGAGAAAGAAATCTTCAACTGGTTCTGGGAAGAGAGAGGATTAGATTCCTAATGTTCACCAAAAGAGAAAAAGAATATATAGAGATATGCAGTGACCCTATTTCACCTGCATAGAAAGTATACCGTCTGTGAATAATGACTTCTACATTCAGCAATAGTTACTTGGAAGCTCTCAGATTTTGGGACTTTATGAAACTTTATGAAACTGCAGATACTGCAAGTAAAACATTTTATGTTAGACTAAACAAGCCAACTAAGGCTGAATTATTTTTTAAAGATGAACATTTCGAGAGTGTGATATGTTAAGTTCCTTACTTAGAGACCCTAGACCCTTTACAATAAATTGCTGCATAACCTGTTCAAACAGAGCTGCCAGGCTCACAGCCATCTCCAAAACAGTATGGTTAATACAAATGTGCCATGGTGTCAGGATGAAATGAAACTCCTGAAGAATCAAGTTATTACATACACAGAGGCCTTTTGACTCTGACAAGAGAAAGCTCACACAGTAACAGAATAGCTGGGGTGGGAAGGGATCTCTGGAGACAATCTGGTCCAAACCACCTGCTCAAGCAGAAGTATCTACAGTGAGTTGCTCAAGATCATCTCCAGATGGCCTTCAAGTTTCTCCAAGGATAGGGACTCTATGACCTCTCTGGGCAATCTGGGCCAGTGCTCGCTCAACCTCACACTGAAGAAGTGTTTCCTTGATGTTCAGGGGGAACCTCCTGTGTTTCAGTTTGTGCCCATTGCCTCTGGTCTTAGCACTGGGCACCAATAAAAACAGCCTGGCTCTCTCTTCTTTTCTCCTTCCCTTCAGATATTTATATACATTGATGAGATCCCCTGAGCCTTCTCTTCTCCAGACTGGACAGTCCCAGCTGTTTGAATCTTTCTTACAGGAGAGATGCTCCAGTCCTTAAATCACTTTAGGTGTCCTTCGCTGGACTCTCTCCAGTATGTCCATGTGTCTTTTGTGCTGAGAAAGGCCTTGTTAACAGCAGGGCAACAGCCCTCTCTGAGAGGCAGGAACCTCAGCAGCTCCTTCAGCATCTTGCTGGCACTGGCTGTCTGACTGCAATATTGGAAGAAATCCTAGATTTAGTCCCTCACTGGAAGAGGACTTCCTTCTTCAACTCATTGCAGAATGGCTCCAGTCCAAAGTAAACATCTGCTGCACCTGAGTTCTGTTTCCAAGCTGTCCTCTGCTGCTGTAGGAATAAAAACTGGCCTTTTTGTACCCAAACAGACACAAATCAGAAATTTGTCTTCATTCATCCAGACTGGTGTGTTCTACAGCATGCAAGGGCAAATACTCTCCATAGAATATTTCCCCATAAAGTTAAAAAAACCCAAAGAAATTAGGGGGAATTTGGTTATAAGCTATAATGGGCTCCATTGCATTTCAGGAACAGCCTCCATGTGGGTGGTGCATGTTAAATGTAATCATAGTCTTGAAAAAGGAGAGTGCATTCAGCCTTCGGCAGTCCAGGAATAGAGGACAAGAGGCAAGGCAATGGACAGGGACAAACTGACCTCAAGTGTAAATTACTAGCTTGGGAATTTAATAATGTATATTATACTGTCTGTTTTCCCAATTTTAATACAAGTCCCAAGATGTTATTTTATTCATAAAGATCCTTCTCTTGAAAACAAGCAAATATGCAGCATTCTGACCTTTTTTCTTCTTGTGAAAGTACAAGATCTTTTCCATTTAATGTTTAGGATTTTTGTTTTTATTAATAGAACAGTATCTTAGAAAATTCACTTAAAGAGCAGAAGACAGAGGAAGGAAAAAACCATCTCAGTTTGTGTCACTGTGCTGATGATTTGGCTCTTAACTCAGACTTCCCAGCAGTTGCCTTACATCCAGCAACATTAATTTGTGGTTATTTGCGATACGTGCTTGCATTCATGCGTAGCAAAAGCCTTGTGCGGTCCCTTCCCGGTTACCTGAACCCTGGATCGGCGGGGCTGAGGAAAACCAGCGCCTCTGCTGAGGAGGCACCCGCGCTCGGTGCCTCCGGCCGCGGGGAGATGCGGGAGCACCCGCAGGGTCGCATCCAGGCAGCGCAGCCACCCAGGGGACACGGGGCTGTGGCTGCTGCTCTCGGCACTCTGCTGCTGTCACAGAGCTCTCCCCAGCCTGAGTGACCGTGACTGGCGACCGGGAGCTGCTCCCACCCGAGCCATCCCCGCGGTCCCTCCCGAGCAAGGCTTGGCTGCGCTCCCGAGCTCAGCCCAAAAAATCCATCTCCACCTTCGGCCAGAAGAGGGCAATAGTACGTCATCTAAAACGCCCAGAGGCCGGGCAGACTCCGCAGAGACAGAAATCCTTGTGAGATCCAGGGAGGGGGAGCCGCGGAATCACAGAATGACAGAATCCTAGAGTGCTTAGGGTTGGAAGGGATCTCTAAAGACCAACTTGTCCAATCCCCCTGCATTGAGCAGGGACGTTCTCAACTCAGTCAAGGTTGCTGAGAGCCCTGTGCAAGCTCGAATGTTTCCAGGGGTGGAGCACAGACAGCATCTCCGGGGCAACCTGTACCAGTGTTTCACCACCCCCATCGCAAAGAATTTCTTCCTTCTACCTAGTAAAAATCTACCCTCTTTCAGTTTAAAGCCGTTTACCCTTTGTCCTATTCCAACAGGCCTTGATAAAATGTCTGTCTCCCTCTTTCTTATAAGTCCCCCTTAGGTGTGGAAAAGTTGCAGTGATCTCTCCCCAGAGTCTTCTCCAGGCTGAGCAACCCCAACTGTCTAGCCTGTCTTCATAGGGCAGGTGCTCCATAACATTTTATACCAATATGATACAGCTTTTCTACTCCTTTTTGCAACTCTGTTGTGTTTTGCTGCTTTACGTGGTTCATAGCAGGTCCCATTAGACCCCTACTCACCATAAGACACCTCAGCCTTCCAGCCCCAAGCCTGCTGAAGCTGCCACCTGAGGGTGTGAAACTCAGTGATTTATCTGCAGAGAGCAAAAGTCATCGTAAAGCATAAGTGCAAATGCACTTGAAGAAAGGCAGAAACAAGCAAAAAACTTTATTTAGGTTTTTGAAAGTTCAGAAAAGAGAGAACAGTGGTCTCTGTAGAGGAGTTCAGCTCGCACGCTGCTGTACTGGCAGTGCAGACCTATGTGTGTGTGAGAGGCAGTGACCAAGTGAACGCAGCCAGCTCATCAATCCCTTCATCCCCCACCTTTGTCTTCTGCCTCTTTGGCTTTCTACCTCCATTTCCAACCAGTCTGTCCTGCTGGTCTTCCTGTCACAGGCTTGTGCACACTCTGAGTGTCTCTATGTTCCCCTCTGCATCCAGTTTCAGCACTTTCAGCAGTGTCACTTCCTGCTTCAGCACTTTCCCTGTGAACTTTAAGCCTGTGGACATCGGGGGAATGTATTGCTCTGTGCTTCTTCCTAACCCTTCTTCTGCTTCCCTACTTCAAAATTTTGGGGTAAATATCTCCCTTACAGACCCTGAGGAACAGGCTCTGAGCCATAAAACCGCTGGGGGTAGAGATTGTCTTAAAGGTTTTTCTCAAACCCTCTGGATGTTATTAATGCAGCACTTTGTGACAACTTTGGCAGCTCAGAAAATCTCCATTCACTCAATTAGGGAAGTGAGTAAAGTAATTTCTGTTCATGTTCTCAGTGCTTTTCCAGTGCAATGACAGCCAAGGGGAAGTTTCCCCTGTGGAGCCAGTGGTCAGGAAGGCAGACAAATGGCACAGATGAGCACACACCCCACACCCAAATGTTTCTTTGGAAGCACCTCATACTCAAATAATTTCTGCCAAATCTGGGGCAAGTTTCCTGGCAGACTGTGCCAGGGTTTCAATCTAGCACTCATCCACCACAGATGATCTTTATCAAGATTACCCCAGGGCAGAGCAGACAGACAGTATCCTCTGAACAATTTACTGGTTTCCATCTGTCTAATATTTTTTCATATCAAAAAGTCAAATCTCGTACAATTTCCTACAGAAATGTTGCTTGCTGACTAACTATAAGCAAAACACCATGCCTAGATTCTTCTAAAATCTTTTTCATGTGACCTTTAGTTGTTCTGAATAACAAGTGACACAGTCTGTGTCATGTATCTCCCCTGGTGGGGGAGTTTACCTCAAAGCCTTGAATTTAGAAAAGCAGACGAAACTTCAGCATTCTTTTGCTCAGGAGGTGTTTATTAAGTCTTATCTTAGGTACAGTGAGCACTAGCAAGCAAGCTGATGTTACTAGCTCAGAATGCCAAAATGGATGCTTATCAAATCTGCAGCCCGTTCTTACAGGCATATTGACCAATTAACACTTGAAATGACAGATATTTTCTTTTTCTGCCCAATGTCTGGCAGTATTCTCTGGTACTTCCACGGGAACTGCGGCATTTTTCGTCCAATAATCTTAACCTTGCAGTGCGGCAGAAAATGGAGAGGTAGGGGAAGAAGGAGGAAGAGGTACAAAGTACAACAAACCTCCATCTTGCAAGTTTTCACTATTATCTGTGCACCCTGCTGACAACCCCAAAATGACATGATTTTTCACCCTGTGACAATCCTACATACTATTCTACTATCTAGTTTACACTTGAGAGCATTTTACAGTTTCCCAAAGGGTAGGCAGTTTTCTCCATGGATATAGGTCAAAATCTGGATTGTACATAGGGGGTTTTTTCTTCCAAACAGCAAGAGGAATATCATTCTGTGCATTCCTGACTCCAACAACAAGAAACCAAGTAACCTACTCCTGCAGAAACACTGTGCACTATTAACAGCCATGGCTTGAGTGAGTGCACCTTGTGTGCTTCAAAGAGCTGACAAGAGTTTTATAAACTCTAAGTAATGAAGTACATTGGCTCTACTGGCTAATATAGCCAAGTAAAAAGAAGGCTCAGCTGACATACCACAGAAATCTAGCTCCCCCCTGAAAATTAAAAGGGATTTTACTCAGTCAAAACACATGTAGTTTGACCTAGATGCTTCTGTGAATAGCTCCTTGGTTTTTCAACTACTGTAAAACCAAGAACCTGTTCACTTTCATCTCATCAACTGATCAAAGAAGTCATTGTGGGATAGTGGCTTACATGGAGGAGAGCTGCCTATTGTGTCACCAGCTGCCACAGCATCTCAGCGAACACGCGGGGTCTAACTGGGATCAGCTTGGCTAATCCAAGTGCTCTCACGAGGTCACAGCACAGGCACTAAGGCTGCTGTCCAGAACTTGGGAGAGCCTTGATATCAGCAAACATTTCCTTGACCATTTCCATTTCATAGAAATGCCTTCATAGGTAACAGCGAAGTTGCTGTATTGATGCATTTGCACCTGCATAAAAGAGGACTCAGGCAATGAGAGCTGGTTATGGACCACACTAATAGAAATATCCCTGACAGGGTTTGCACTACCAGAAAACTCAGAGTCGTGTAGGTGGTAAGACTAGGCAGTTTCCTGGATTTGTGCTGTTGTTACACAGACATATAAGAAGGTTTGGTCTGTTGGTGAGAAGAAAAACATGATCCCTAGGCAGAGCTAGTAAGTGGTTCTCTTGTTTATTTTATACTTCCATTTTTGTTAAGAGCAGGAGGTGTAATACAACTGCAGTGTCTTTCCTCTGTCAGTCTTCTCACTTCTAGTGATGTCTGAACTTCTTGATCAATTGTCCTCATAGACTGAGGGACATAAAGTCCTCAGGGATCTTATGGTGATGCAATTTGCCCAATAACTGCAGTGTGGCTGGAGAGGAAAGAGCCCAAACCATCCTCCCCCTGATGAAAGGCAGCACCCAGCAGCTCCTGCCCAGGCAAAGGCCCTGCTCTCACTCAGCAATCATGGACTCAGCGCAGCAACAGCATGGGAGCTGGACAGTAGTGGATGTGGAAGATTGGAAGACCCACATCACACCTCCACTGGAAAGCAAGCTCAGAGTTATTTATAAAATTGACTGTCCTTAGGTACACTGTTCTTTTTGCCTTGGACTGATACAATTTACACATTTTTATTGGTTTCATGCATTTTGCTTTCCTTATCCTGACATCCAGCACCTGAAATCTACTTAACTGTGTTTTATCTCCTATTGCAATAAGCCTCTATTAAATTTACTGAAATCATGGAAGTTAAGTTTGCCTAAAATATCTCAACTCCATCTTTTTTACTACTTTGAGGCTGTTTTGTGCCTTTATATGTATAATGAGCCAGCCAGCTATATTAACTTGGCCTTGTGTGATTCAGTGTGTATTTTCAGGGTTCTGAAAGACAAAGCTAACATTTTGTATACAGTGCAAATGACTCCTTACCACTGCTGATTGTTCTTTCTCTGGTTGGTGACATCTACATTTTCCTATCTATAAATTTAGAAGCAGAAAATCATTAGTTTTCCTCAAAGAGTTCAATGATTTTGAGTCACCCAAACCAAACAACATAAAAAACAGTATCCTGACCGCGGCTCACTGGAGTGCACAGAGCCTTGTCTGCAGTTTATTGTCATGAAATGTGTGGCAGTAGCGAGCTCATGTGACTCCCTCTTCTGTACATCATGATTGCTCCTTAAGACTGTGCAGTGAACACTTGAGGGACCTACTAAAGATTAAATGATAATTTCTTTGCACCTGAAAGAGGGAAGATATGGTGGGAATCTCCACAGGGGGTGTAGCTGAAAGCAAAGTGGTTAACTGATAGCAGACACACTATTTTACTATAAAACACACAGGACAAAAAAAGAAAAAAAACTCAAGAAAAAAATCATTAAAATTCAAGTAGTCTTCTGCAAAACTGAGATAATATTGCACCTTCAGCAATTATAGGATGAAATCTTCAAATCCAATTGGACAAAATAAATGAAAGTTAAATCCTTGGGTTTTCCTTTTTTTTTCTTTTTTTGACATTTTTTCACATGTATCAATACAGATGTACAATTGCTTGTTTATTGCAAGGCAATAGCCTTGTCAGCTAATAAACTATTTCACAGATTGAAAAATATATATTTATGAGTGGTACTGGTGTAGTGGTTTGTGGGAGCCAGGAAAGTGCTAATTCTGATCCCACAGAGCCATTGACCAATGTCTGCGGTCAGATAACTTGACCTTCTCTTCCCTCAGTCATCCCAGCTGGAAAGTGTGTTAAATGCATCGCCCCTGGAAAATGACTGTGTGTGTTCATGCTTTAATGTGTGTTTTACTGCATATAAGATGCTGCACTTCTCCTTCCCCTTCAGTTTGGGGTTTCTGGTTTCCTAAAGTGTGATGCAGAATCCTGTGCAAGTGATGTTTTACATTTCCTAAACCTTTTATATCCTTGAAGTTTAAGAAATTAGATAGCATTATCTTTCCTCTCTTGGATTTCTAAAGACATTTCAGGCTTGTCTTTTATCTAAATCATTTTATGGCCCATTAATTGAATAGATAATGTTTCTGAAAAGTCTGAAGGGTCATTTAGCATTTTCAGCATGACACAGTATATTTTCAGCCAGGGATGATTTTTACTTTACAGTTTTAGCACCAACAAGTGAGCCAGGCTTTGATATCCACTTTTCTTGATACATGTAAATCTTTGTGCTGAAATTTAAGCAGAAGAAATAAGATTTTGGTTGAAATGGCATGTCATCTAATGCCATCATTGAAAATTCTGAAAATGCAAGGGAGGCATTAACTACTGCTTTTGATGAGACAGGATAAAATCCCCCAAAGGTCTAGCCATTTGTTCTCATAAATTCAGAGAAATCTTTAATATGTTAGGTAGTAAAACAGATATTTTCAAAGAAAAATCTAGTTATACTACACATTTCAACCCAAAGCCAGTTTTGTAAGCCAGTTTATTCTCTGCTAAATACGTTTGTTAATCACCCAGTTCGAAGTGCTGCCAGTAGTGGCCTGTTGGCACAAGGAACCCAGTTGCCCTATGGCGCAGTCATAGAAATTCAAAGAGATAAGTCAAACTTCTTACAGTTATTGATATTATTCTGAACATTGGGCAGTATCCAAAGCAGTCAACCCAAGCCATGCTGGGACTACAGAGCCATTAATTCTACCACATATCAAGGACAGGGGGATGTGCATCCTCCTTGGGGCTCTTCTGCCACTGCCAACTGGGACCCAGTCCTGTAAGGCCTTGGAAACACGCTAAGCTGCACACACCTTTCCCAGGCAGACATGGACAGGAAGATAAAATCCTATTGATCTAGTTGGATATTTCATGTTTGGAGTCTATAAGACTTCTTGGGGGAAAATAAAAGGAAAACTAGGGTTAGTGGTTAAAAAAAGTCTTGCATCAGACCTTTGGCTAATCATAAAATCATAGAAAGGTTTGGTTTGGAAGGTACCTTAAAGATCATCTAGTTCTGATCCACCGCCATGGGCAGGGACACCTTCCACTAGATGCTTAAATAATTATCTGTTCTAAATTTAATGAGAATAATTACATTCCGTAGTACTGTTTCTGTGGACAGTCTTTGCACCTGAGTTGTCATAATTTGTGATGGGTCTTTAATTTTTATTTATTTAGTAGCTACTTTTGTGGAGGATATTTTTTAGTTGAACTGGGGCGGGACAAAGACACCTGATCATTCATATAAATATATGTTCATATACATACATATATATATATGAATATAAGTACTTACAACTACTAGTTAACAGCTACTTTAAACCTTTAGTGGCCACATTCGACAGCTACAACCTAAGAATATGGCAGATTATAGTCCATTACATAATTTTAAGTCATGATAACTTCAGGGTGTGTTTTGAAAGACTGTGAGCTCTCTTGGTGAATAGCAAGTAACTGCACTTCATTTCTAGAATTGGTCCCTATTGTTGCAATTCAGGTGGAAGAGATCATAGCTGTGTACTCACCTCTTACTCCTCCTTATGGTACTGTTGCTCCAGGGACTACTTATGAATTCACACTAAGTGTTAATTAAGCAGATCACTCAGAGCTTGCAACTTCTATTTCAGTTCCTGCCATATCACAAAGAAACAACAGGGCAAAACAGGGAAGAAGCATCATAACACGTAATGTTATTTTCTCTTTCATGACTGCAGGTGCTAGCACAGGGCTTAGGTTCTCTGTGAAATGAGAACAATAGATCATTTAGTTGTGCCAAGAGGTGTCAGGGTGCCAAAAGAAAATTCTGTACATTTATGATCTTGTAGAGAGAATTAGGGCACTCAGAAGAACTAACCAGCTTTTAAAGTCATCTCTGATCTCCAAATTACTGCAGGCCCCAAAATAACTTTTAAAAGGATGTTTCGTGCACATCTGTTTTTGATGAGCACCAACACAAAAGGAGAACCTCAAAGGAGCATTTGCCCCACAGGGTCAGAAATCCTTAGTGTAGTGAAAATACCCAGAAAGCTCATGTGAATAAGGTCTTGTGTAGCTCCTTTTACTCTGAAAATATTACTTGCCTCCCAAAGAACAGGAAAGTCTTGGTTTTTTTAAATACTAATGATATGGCTGCATGCTCAAGTTGGAAGCTGTGCAGTCCATTCTCAAACCATGAGCCCACCAAAATAGCTGTCAATATCAACTCCAACCATAAAAGACAAGAACTAAGAAGTTATAGAAGAACAATTTGGGTTGTTGTAGCCAGCAACTGCCTGAGCATGACATGGGGCAGATTCTCTAGGAATGAATGTTTCTGATTCCATGTGAGTGAATGACACCTGATTTCATGTAGGGTTTAATGGCCAGGCAATAAAGGAACTCAGCATCCAACACAAAGTAAGTGCCTATGCTCGTCCTTCTAGAAACTTGATTACAGCAACGTAATCATTGAAAGAACTGAAAGGCTGAATATGTCTTAGCTTTGTAAAGTTATCAAATAGTGCATTTTTAATGTTTTTAACAAAAAGCTTCATGTATAATATAGCTTAATATAAGAAGAAGAAATAGTAACAAAGGTATCAGACAGACTGCACAAGGTGCTGCCGTGGGAGCAGGCATGACTTTCTGAACAAGGGCTGTGGCCTAATACCAGCAGATAGATGCTTCCTGGGGGGAACATAAAAAGTCAAAGGAAGGACTAATGGGAGAAGGAGGGTAAAAAAGAGCATTCATGGACCCCTACACCCATTTTACAAGCAGTAGAAAATATGATGCATCTTACTCATATTGCATGATTCAGGCAGTAGAAGGAATCACAACAGCAGCCAAAGCAGGGGTCACTAAGATCCAGAGACATGGATGTGCATATTTTCAACTGTGTGTGTATTTTTACCTTGTTCAGCTCACTGGTTCTTTGTTCTAATCCTCTCCTCATTTTCTTTCCCTCTGCTTTGCTCCCCCCAAGCTACTGTACCTAACCAATGTTTGCTGTCATCCCGCAGCTAACTCTGCTGTCTCATGATTTCCTTTTTCTCCATGTGCACTTATCTCATCCATTTGCATTGAAAGGTCTCTGGGACAGGGGACACTCAAGCATTGTGTTTTCCCAATACCTTTAGGCCAGCTCTGGTTCCTGTACTGATTTATAAGGTGCTAATCTACTCACTATAAGAAGCCACAGAGTATCTTAACCGATAGCACATTTAAAATAGATTATAACCACTCACTGGTGAGTTTGAGACCAAAACAACACAGTATACCTACTTCCTGTGACAGTCCTGAGAATAGTTGCAGTGTATCTTTTAAATGTCAAAATAAAACAGACTCTTTTCTCAAAATTTCTTACTTACATATATCTTTTTTTATTTTTTCCAGTGAGCATAGGGGACTGAAGTCCTTTAAGGGAAACATTTCTACTGTGAAATGAAGCTCCTCTCTGTTTTTGATAAGGAGCATTAGCAACAAGTCCATGTGCATTTTTTCGAAAATTAAACAGGCAGATGATTTGTTGGTAGTGGGGTAAAGGCTTGCAACCCCACATTAAATATTTTGATGGGAAAAAGGCTATGAGACAAGTCAGATTCAAACTCCTCAGAACTTGGAGGGAGCTTGTGGCCTCCTGGTGAACACCCAGTGAGGTCCTGCTCTCAGTGGAAGCAGGAAGATCCTACTCTAAGTAGGTAGAATTAAATTAGGGATGAGCAGTAGATAAATTAGATGAGAGAAACACAATCTGAGATAAGTGACTGAAGAAGCAAACCCATTCCATTAAAAATGTGAAACTAAAAAATATGAGCTCTGGTACATTTCCTTTCTAAGGATAAGTCTGTGTTTCAATCAGAGTTGTGGCTTCAGCCGCATGCATAGACTTTACCTCTGAACTAGCCAGATGCTGATATCCATGGAGTCCAGCAGGAGCCACCAAACACCCAGGACAACCTTGAGCTTACTAACTGTTGCTTACACCAGTGGTCTAAGCTACCACAACATTGAGTTCTCATTCATTTGTTACAACAGTGGTCTAAGCTAAGGCAGTTATCTGTAGCTAAGGGATTTAACAAACCACAGTGCTGTCCTGGAGAATTTTCAGGTTCTTCCCTAGTGGAACTTCTGCCCCTGAAGGCAGAGGATGACAGCAGAGAACGAATGGATGGTGAGAGCAGTTGCATAGTTTATATGAAACTGTGAATACAGTTGTACTGCCATTTTCTCTGGGGCGAAAAGGTCTTGAGAAGTTTCTCGTTCTCATTTTTTCACCCCTCTTGACTTCACACAATTTGCTTCCAGTGCTGCAGGTTAGGGCCCATCACGGCTTACCAGTGCAGCTCTGTGGGGCGATGCTGTGAACAAAATCACACAAGGCAGGAGCTTCCCAAACTGGCTCACACAGCAAGTAGAGTACCTATACAAAGAAAGCTGAGTATCTATAATATATGTCTAATTTCTCCTACCAGAATTGTTGCAGTCGTATGAGTTGATTTAAAATCTGCTTTTCTCTTATTGTGGGAGACAGTGTAGGAAGCCTTGATCCCTAAATTAGACCACTGCTGTAGATGAATTTGAAGATTCTGTAGTCTTATTTGAGCTTATCTTGACCAAGTTTGCAAGCTCGGGCTTGCCTGTCTTATTTTCCCAAATTTGAGGATGGTAATGCAAATATTTACCAGAGAACAGTGCATGAGGAAAAATCAATTAAGACTTTGTGAAGTGCAGTATTCTACTCCAAGACTGCATCTTTTGATTCATCAGAAAAATTTTAAATAAACAAGATCTCTCACCCTTCCTCTATATTTAAAATACAGTCATTTATAATTGTATTTCTATGTTATTGCTCAACCATATCTTCCAGTTCTTGGAAACACTAGATTGCAAAAGCCTGTGTGACCAAAAATTTGTCTCACTGATATTTATATAAGAATACTGGACAAAGCTGGGGCGTACACAAGCTTTATGATTAAATCATTTCTGTTTTGTCCTTATTTGAATTTCTGTATTTACTTAACAAAAGGTTTCACTGGGGCTCTTCAGTCCTTATTTACATAGATCCATCAAAGATGGCATAGTTAGACACAGGATGTAGTTGAAAATAGACAATAGCACAGCAGGGTTAAGGTATTGGGCTGCAGCTAAAGTGTTTTGTTAGGAAGATCTGATAAGTGCTTAGACTTTTTGCTAAAATAAAGACCCTAACAACAGTGGGAATTCAGCAGGGTAATCACACTTAATGCAGACTGTTTAGAGCAATTAGAGGCGATTGGCAGTGTCTTAAAGCCCTTAAACAGAAACAACATATAAAAAGAACTGACTTCAATTGGATTTCAGCTTCGTTGCCAGTTTCAGTCTAATGCATTATATCTATCGTTAATGTACATAAGACTAAAGAATTTTTTATTGGTACTGTAAAGTATCGGTACTGAGACTTCTTATGCCATGGGAATATCAAAACTCTCCACTCTCCACGTGATATGCAGCACTAGCAGTAGACAGTGTAAATAAAGAGTTCGTACTTGCCAAGGGATAAATCTCTCTTCCCTGATGTCCATGAGGTGTTTATCAATGAATGGATCAGGAATGCCGCGGGGAAGGCAGGGAGACAGTGACAGATGATCCAAAGGCAGAATGGACTGCAAAGTGTGTTTTTAATGCAAAACCAAAGTTTGCAAAGACTCATCTACAAACAACCGTGTATTTGTGCTTATAAATAACACACAGATATTTAATCTGCGGTGAGTGCGATACTCTGGTTTAAATCTCTGCAGACACACTGAAGTGACTGCAATGAGGCTGACGTTTCATTTCCCAAAGATTTAGCTCATAGCTCTAAGTGGAACTAGCTAATGTAATGAATCACCAAGGCAGTTACACACATCTTAGGAGCCTTGGCAGGATTTCTGTGATAGTGTTTTTAGGACAAAATTTGCTAAGGCATGGCACTCACTGACGCTGTCAAATGTTGAGTACTAGGCTGGCCTTGGTAGAAGAGGTGCTTGAAATTAAAAAGTCACACTTAACCAGAGAGAGGGTATGGCCAGAAAGACAAAACATCTACCTGGAACAGTTTAAATTATGTCGGCCCAGGTAAGAATTGCCATGCTTTCAGCTGAAATATACAGCCAGAATAGTCATGTGCTCCTATGTTGTTGCAGTGCAGAGGCTGAGTATCTTAAAAGTTAAAACCCTCATTTAGGAGGCAGCAGCTTTTTAAAACATGCTGTCCTGATGACTTCTGAATGTCTAAAGCCACCCAAGTTTTCAATATGTTTTTTATATTTGTATTATTTATAGTTATACAATGGTCGTGTGCATAAGATGTCTAGTGTTCATCTAACTTAATCTGTTCTGAAAATATCTGTATTACTACATTGCCATCATTGTAGCAATTTATTTGTGAAGTAGGGTGTTGGAGTGGCTGTGGAGTGATGGAACAACCATTGTGCTGTGTGGTGAGGGAACAACCATTCTGTCATGACAGTCACCCCAGCCAGTACCTTCTGGTCTCTAAGGAGAAGGGGCAATGCTGAAATCCACAGCTGGGTACACTGCTTTAGCAGCAGAATTTATGCAATGTAATTTGTGTATTTTCACAAATGCAAAATAATGACCCAAGGGAGCAATAATCCTCTGCCAGTTTGAATGCACAGTGAGGTGAGTATAATACAAGAGCCTTTCTCTGGACAAAATCTAGAGAAAATGAAGATTAGCTCACAGACTTTGCATTATGACAGACAGCAAAGAAAGCTGCTGGTTTAACTTTCTTAATCAGAGCCCTAGGTTTAATCAGTAGTTGAGTAATCCCATCTACACGAGGCTGGGAACTGCCTTGGTTTAGCCACCCAACAGATAAGCTTTTCTCTAAGTCTGACCCACTCACCTGGACTCCCTCCACTGCCAGTGGAGACAGAATAGACACCTTCACATGGATATTCCTCCCACCCCAGGAAGGCCTGTAAACCAGGTGGATCAAGAGGATGTCTGCAGTGACTGCCTGCAAGAAGGACATACACTATGAACTCATTGCAGGTACTTAGCTTGCAGTGATTAAAGTTTAGGTAAATGTTTGCACGGGGTGTATAGCACAGTCAGATACAGTCAGATACAGAGACAGATCCCTCATCCTGCACCTATGGATACTAAAAAGCCTTTCCTCTGCTTTCAGATCCAGTAGGAGCAGAGTTTTCTCTTGCAGGTTATATGCAAACCTACCTGCACGCTGTGCAACTCCTGAGCTGTTTGCTTGTTTCACTTTGTTCCTTACTGGTTATAAGCTAGATGTCTGAAATCTCTGCTTGTGTACACATTTTACTTGTAAAAGAACAGGTAATAAACATTTCAAATGGGTCCTACATTAGGAAAAATAATGTTCCATTGTTTTATTGCATAAAAAAGAAAAAAAAAAGAGGGAAATTAAAATAATCTCCCAAAGACAAGCTCTCAAAAATAGAGTAACATCATCATTTTGGTTGCTTGGCTAGTAGCATAATTTTGAAGCTTTTTGCTTTACAAACAACTTCGAGTTTTATTTCCATTTTTAATACATTAACTGGGGGCACAAGCTTATGGCTACTTAGAATGTTAGTTAATTAAAACAATGTTAAATTACCATCCTTTCCCTTGCCATGGGGAGCAGACAGCCAGAGGATAATGAGTTTTATTAACTCTCATAATGTCAGTGTTGATTGCATCCAAGTATCGGATCCATTATTTGTCAGTCCCCAAAGAACCACCTAGAGAAGCAAATGGGTCAGGGATTAATTGATCAGTGTGAGGATCTCTCCTTCCAGTCACAATTTTGCTACTGTGCCATTTATATGTGCAGGAGAAGAGAGTAAAGGTGTTTTGAGGCTTTTTGTTTTTTCTGCACAGCACCAATTACCCTCCTTTTGCCTGGCTTATCCAGTGGATGTTGTATGGCCAGTGATATCCCTGCAACCTTTCAGCAGCTGCCAAATATCTTTACAAAAAACACTGGGCTCGACTGGACACTATCAAGGAATTTTCCGACCAAACTTCTTGTTTTGCTTTGTTTCTTAAACTTCATGCTAATTTGTGGAGTTAGAGTCATTACCTGGGAATGTACCCCCCTCCAGGAAATTCTCCGGAAAGGACTCTCCAGCACAGAAATTTGGAGAGACATCTGCAGCCCAGACTAAGGAATAGATCAGTGATTAGGACACTTGACTGGGATGTTGAAGACCTATTCTTCCTCTGCCTGTGCTTTGCACTAGCCCTGGGCTACTGCAAGAGGAGGGGAATTTTTCTCAATCTCCTCCAAGTGCTTTCCACTTGGAATAAATAAACCTTTGCTTGCTGGGTGATAAAAACCGTGTCATTTCATAATGCAGATAAATTTGTCAAACATCGGTTTGCTACTCATGTAGCTCCTGCAAAAACTTTTTCACAAAATTCCTGCTTATCTGCAGCATCAGGAATATTTCCTTGGCTCCATGTTCATGGGTGAATACTAAGTCTACACAAATTTCTGCTCTCTCAATTGTCTGTTTGTAGGGAATCCAAGAATCATCAGTACCAGCACAAAGAAGGCGGAGCACAACCAGGAATGAAGGGGCAAAACTGGTTTTTTTTGGTAGCAAGTAACCCTTCGTTCGCTTCATGTGCATTAAGTGATCATATCACATCTTGACACCTCTCTTGCCCCTGTTTGCTTCTTTTTTTGAGGGGAAGGAAATTGGATTTTGATTTCTTTTATTCTTTTAAAAAGACTTGGTTTCACCTCACCAAGGAAAATAAGGTTGGGAAGAAACATTGTTTTGCAATTTTCCATGGTACAGCTTATGGGGATTTTATCCAGCCTTTATTACAGATATCCCTGAGCTGGAAAGCAAAATGACAAATCCTCATGAAGATCACACTAGTTTGGTGTCAGAGATATTTTCTAACGTGTAAAGAGCAAGTTACCCTGCAAAGTCCAAAACCACCACAAATTTAGAAGAAGCATGTAAAAGCAATTGATTCCACTGTACAGTTCTGTCCAATGTGGGTGAATTTTCAGGAATTTGCCTCATTCCCCATACTGGGTCCAACCATCTTTCTTATTTACATGTTGACTTACCCTCTGACTCAACTCTGGTGAGCCAGCCAGCTCTGCAGCCAAAGCATGTAGGTTCAAGGAGGGTCTGTCTCATCCTTCTGAAATTAAACAGAAATGCAGTATTTCCTTTTCCTACACCTTAAACTGTCCATAAAGTGGATTTTAGATCATGTTCAAAGGAAATTTGAGAAGCAAAATACACCATGATACTAAAAATAAGCAGTGAAATGTATGAATATAAGAAAAAAAATATTTAAATGATGCACAAAATCCTTCAGAATATATTAAAAATGGGAAACACTGGAAAATACAGCACTTTGCACTATGTTCCAACAAAATTAAAGTCTCAGTTCCTGCAACCTCTGGTTTTCAAGAAAGATGTCTTTCAGTGGTACATCTTCCCTTGATACTAAGAACTGAACAACGCATTTATAGAGTTCCCATAACTGCGACCTTTTAGGAACTCATTTCCAAATGTCATTTTCGCCATTTCCACAAACAACTGTAGCTTAACGTTGGCAGTGTGACTGGAACGTGCTCTGTGCAGCTTTGAAATCCAGCTTGTTTGGCTCATGTGTCTGACAAAGGAAATCCCCAACAGTTACGGTAAACTGGGACCCAGTGACAACCGGCACAAGTGTCCATGGCTCCACATCACTGAAAGGTAAGCGATGTGACCGTCTAAGATATCCCCCTCTTCTCCACTCATTCCAGTTCCTGCTCATTGTTACACTGCTCCCTTAGCTGATCTAACGTGGCTGCTCGCAGGCACATTGTCTGCATGACACTGAAGAACTGACCTGATTTTTTGAACATTAAGCAAATTAAAAATTGCTTTAAAAACTAATAAAAAAGTACCCATACGCCAGCACTGTGACTTATATCAGCAGCAAGACTACTGTACAAGGAAAGACTAAGGGGTTTAATGAAGTCAGTGTAATAAACCTTGTGCTTGCCTGTTCTCAAGAGGCTCAGCAAAACTTCCACTTAATAAAACAAGCCAACCTCTCTTACAAATAGGAGATATTGCTGGATATTAACACTCAAAGCCATCTACAGCTTGGAAAGTTGCATGTGTTTTAGACCAAACAAATCCTCCAGAGTGGCCTTGTTTGTTAAAATGGATAGAGAAGCAGGTTAAAGGGTCTGAAGATAAATAATAAATGAGTGACGGCTTAAGATCACAATTAGGCCAACATTAATAAGCATCAGTTCCGAAAGATAAAGGATTTATCTTTAGAAGTGACCACCACATGTCCTACTACACCTTAATGGATAAACTCACTTAGTATTACAGTTGAATACAAAACAGGAAAAAGGTTATACACAGGAAAAGTCTAAACACTTTTTCTCCCTTTCCTTTTCTCTTGCACTGCCTCAGCAACAGCCTTACAGTCATTCCCACAGGGGAAGAAGTTACCTGAGTATCTGTCCATCCTCAGTCACACAATTCTAACCTTCAAGAAGAGATCTTTCAGGCATAAGTAGCTTTGCCCTACATACTATTGGCACGCCATTCTCAACCCTAAGGGGACCCCTCTCATGTGGCACTTTAAAATTTGCTGACTCTAAGAATTGTATTAAATACTAAATGTTCCAGCCAGACTGCTAGGTCTTCTCAATGCAGTTAAAGTAACCTGTAGAAAGTAACATTTCCAAAGCAAAAATAGTGAGTTAAATTAAATCTTGTTTGTTTTTTTGTTGGCTTGTTTCCCTTCTTCTCTTCTATTCTTACTGTTTATTTGATCAAACTACACGGAATGGCAAAACATCCCTCTGATAAGTCTGGCTCCTGCTGAGCATATTAGCTTATCTGTTCCTTCAGCCCATCTTTTACAAAATTGAGTGCTGTGACAAATCACAGCATTTCAAAATGGTTTACGTTTCTCAGCTCTAAGTGATTTACTGTTAACCTTTGTTAAAAAACACGATTCTGTTTCTTAGAGATGAGATGATGACAATGTGCAAATTTATTACGTGATATCAACATACAAAAAATAATCACTGGTAAGAAACAGAACTTTAATGCATTATAATAACGATGAAGATGTATATCCTTTAATTAATCAGGACCGACTTTATCCCTTGTCCAGCCTACAGCAGTGGAAGTTTAATGTCTAACTTGGAGCACATGAGCCAAGTGCAGGTTTTCTTTGTGCTGACTCCAAAAAAGTCGGTTCCATGGTCCCGCCACAACCCTGGTTTACCGTAAGTCAGTGGAGTGATCCTTCAAACCTACACTCTGAGTCTAGGGGGTATGAACCCGATTTTTTAACATGAAGCACTGGAGTTGGGAAGAATGACCTACGAGGAGCAACACTGCAACCTTTACGTGGGCACCCAGGAGCACAAGTACCTTGTTTTACTGACAGACAGTAGCACTGCTTAAGTAACACAGATCTTCTTTTACCTATCATATAGCCAGGAAGAGAGTTGCTCTCTAGTCACTAAGGTGTCTTTGCCTAAAGCATTTAGAATAAAGAGACTGAATTAGAGGCTGTATCATTGTTCCCTTAAGGACAAGTAGCGTGAGGAGTATTATGTAAGTGTGATCAGATGATTTAACGAAATTATACTCTCCAACTTTCAAGAATTTAAGAGAGTAAAATTTTTCTTATTAAAGAAAATGGAGTTTCTTCATGAAACTGCAAAGTCCATACCAGCCCTGGAATATAATACTGACAGTAATTCAATACTTACACTAAAATTAAAAATAGCTACTTTCCTGAAGGTCATTTGAGCAACCACTGTTACTGCAGTCATTGTTTCTGTTGCTTGAAGCAGTGCAGGAGACAGTGGAGGAGCTAATACACTTCTTTAAGTGAAAACAGTCTTGTCAAGGTACAGCACAAAGCTGTTATGCTACTGGCACCTCCAGAGAAATATCAGGTGGTATCAGCTCAGGTAACCAACCTATCTCAGACAAAGGATTAAATGGATTATTGTCCTCATTTCACAAACAAGAGGGATATTTACCCAACTCTCAGTGACTCAGTGAAAGATTTCAGTTTCCACTCTGTTAGAAGCTCAATGATTCTAAAAAACAAATTAAAACTGAAGATAGTAGACCTATTTTCTTACATATTTAAGCATAAAAGTCTTCCCAAGACAATAAATTATTACTTTATTTGAAACTACCCTATTAAAGCTGGGTATGGTCTATCACAAGTCACTTAGATGATAGCTCTCTTTGTGAAGGAAACTGGAAGGAAGAAGCAAATACCATCATTAAACTAGGCATGAACAGGAAAAAACATTAACCCCATGCTACGAGTGCTGGATATTTCCAAAGCAACAAGGAAAGAAGTAACTTGTTATAATTTTGAAAGGCTAAGTCTCAAACTACTTTGGCAATGAATGATTAACATGGTCTAATGTCCCAGCTCATTGCAGGGGGGTTGGAACTAGATGACCTTGAAAGGTCCCTTCCAACTCAAACCGTTCTATTATTCTATTGTTCTGTGGTTCTATGATTCTGTTAAAAGTCCGCTTGATGTCAAATATCTCTGCTTCTCACCACTGTTCCAAGTTTCCCGTTCTCCTAGCTCACACCACTGAGCCCTGTCTGCCTGAGACAGAAGACTGCAGCAGTTACTGGTGTTACTGTGATAAACTCAGCATTAATGATGTATGATGGTGTCAGCACTTGCGTTCATGTATCAGCTGCCTATAGACCCTGC
This sequence comes from Oriolus oriolus, assembly GCA_013400235.1. Classification (NCBI taxonomy): domain Eukaryota; kingdom Metazoa; phylum Chordata; class Aves; order Passeriformes; family Corvidae; genus Oriolus; species Oriolus oriolus. The sequence goes on from VXBT01006749.1 coordinate 50,528, forward strand.
ACACTTGCAGCAGCAGCAATTACGTTCGTGACTGATGCGTTCACTTTTTATCCCGTTAGATCAATTCAAACTGCAAACACCTATTGGTCATCTTTACTATAAACCTGGCTGATGCAAGTCTTGCTGGTGTTCTCAGAGCTTAATATTTCCTCATGTGCCGGTTTCCTTCTCTCCAAGTCCCTGAGCAGTGGTTTTGCATTAGGCCATATGTCCTTCACATCAGGCAGAATGAACATATAGGCATTACTGTTTCTATATGCAGGTTGAAATTCAAAGCTCCTTCACTCTGCCTCCAGGCTTTATGCTTCTGAACTTCTCATTAAATCAGTTGCAGTTTTCCCTCAAATGAGCACGTGAAAGGGCACACAGGGAGGGTTTGGCTGTACCTGAGAGTTTGTTTGGGTGAAGATTATGTACATTAGGGTTACTCACCAGCTGGTGAAATAACTGGATTATTCAGGGACTGCTAATGTTTGTTGAGGTTTTCAGTTCTGTGTTACTGCTGTCTAGAATATAACTCATGGTGGCACCAGGTGCCAGCTGTTCAGTGATCCATGAAAGATGAGCCAGTAGTAGATGTCAAGTCCTTGGGAATCTGACACCCAAGCAGGAGAGGTGAGTGGTTATGCTACCAAACCCATCAGAGTCCTGATGAATGAATCCTAAGTGTGAACTGCCGAAATTACGGTTTCATAAGGCCAGGAGGGCCCTGGCACGCTGCAAAGGAATTACCCTACTTATTTCCCAGTGCTGGTGGAAACCTGTGCTGTTAATTAACCCCTCATTTACAGCTGATAAAACAGCTACTTTGTTGCTGTGGAGGCATAGATATGGGCACACTCCCTTGGTGATGTGAAATTTGGTGAAGTGAAATTTGGTGAAGTTTAAAGCCATTCACATAAACTTTGGGATTACCTCCCTGTAGCACGTGTGGTCTGAAGTATACTATTCTGATTATTTTTAAATGAAATTGTTAAGGAGCAAGTTTAAAAAGCAGTGAAAAGAAGAACTCTTCCCACAGAATATAATTACATTTATTGCTGTGGTGAGTTTTTTTGGGGCAGTAGTAAAAGTTACTCCAAAAACAACTTGATAAACTAGAAATATTCCTTCAAGGACTGTGTTAACAAAAAAGCTGAGCGCAGACTCACTTCATGAAATCTTTAAAAGGCAGGTGGCAGAAAACTTGAAGAAGTATCAAAAGTAGTATTCTATGTCTGTTTTCATATTTTCACTGAACATGGAGAAATGATCATTCAGAGACACAATTTCTTTTACCTTAGATTTGAACCGGTACTTAATTTATTAGCTCCCAAGAAAGATAAAAACTATCTTATGTCCTTGTTCTGCTTATATGTGAAAGAAACCTTAATAATTTCTGGACATCACATTAGTTTGAACTTACAAAAATATAGGATTTTTCCTTTTTCTTTTCATACCTTTGAAGTGTATCGAGGATGCTTCATGAAATATGTAGGGATGAAAGGGATATTAATATGTTTCCTATATTTCCACCAATATATTAGCCAGTAGACTTTATACATTTCTTACAGCCTTTTTCCAAAACATTGACCAGCAGAGCTGATGCCATTTCCTGCAGACTTTCTCCAAAGTGTTAGTCAGCAATGTACGTAAAGATGTCTTCATTTTTAGTCATATTTTCCAGTATGTATCTCTTTAAAACCACTGTTACTCTGTGCTTCTTACTGTGGTTTTCCAAGGCAAATAGGATTAGAATTGCATGTAAGTGTACATGTGTAGAACAGAAGGAGGCCTTTAAAGGGAGTATCCTCTTTACAGACAGAAATTAAAGATAATTGGGTTTTCCTTTTTGGTTTTAGTAACGTGTTATTCCTATTATCAGTCCCATTAACAGGCTCATTTTATTTTAAAGGCAATAAGTATTAGAAAGACATGTTTCAATATTGTCCTGATAAAGCCCATCCAAGCAAATACTGTTTAGTCCAGGTTAAAAATCTGGATGTGAGACACTGTGCTGTTTGCTGATATCTTGAAGTCATGGTTCATTAATAAACGATTGCACAAGGCACCACCAAACTTGGCTCTGGGACACATGACAGGGTTTGGCATGAGCAGAGAGCTTCCCTTCTTTTTAATGAACAAGCATGTACTCGTGAACAACTCATCAAAACACAGAACTTAAATCCAAAACTTGACACACGCACCGCAGCTCTAGCATTTCCCCCCTTTCAGTTCCATCTAAAAACATAGGCAAAATTACCTGAACACTTTTCCTTAATACACAGAATACTCACTGCAGGCTGGATTTATAAATCAGTACCATTTAAACATATGGATATAATCCCCTACTGCAGAAGCAGGTTCAGTCTGATTTTGTCCCTCTTCAAAGCTGAAAATAAAATAGACAAAAAAACTAACATCTGAATCCCACATGTCAGGCCCTAATTATTAAACACTTATATGTAGAGAGCTACACAAACAGAACTTAATTTCTTAAATTGTTGTATTCCAAAATACATATTTAAAGGTCATTACTTCATTATTGAAGCATATTTAGTCTATACATACTTTCTAGCTCACCGATCTGCATTACTTTTCTGTGTTGTAAATGTTTTACTACAATGTTTGTGGGGGTTTTGGCTTGGGGTTTTTGGTGGGGTTTTTTTCACTAGGCACTTGTAAATCAAAGTTCCCTCAGGTAAGAACAAAGGATGAGAATGTCAGCTCATGAAAACTCATCTATTCCTTAACTACACTCATTTCTTTAGTGCCAGTTTCTTTAAATACTTGTCTTAATTTTCCTTCAAAAAATTATTTTATTTCTTTTTATAATAAAAACTTTTACATGTGAGTATTTTGAAAAGAGAATGAAACTAACCATTAGTTAATGAATTTTTTTCCCTGAAAATTCCAGTAAAATAACACATAAATTGTCACTGGATGTTAGTGGCCTGCTACTTCATCTCACTGTGGCAAGTTGTCACAAAACATTAGACTCATGAGTGACTATAAATGTGCTATTTTTAGGCCATTAGTAGTTATTTCTTGTACTTCTTGGCCTTTTAAGAAAAAAACAAACCCTTGTCTGAGTTATTGTTAATGTGAGATGGGCTGCAAAATACAACCAGAAAGGTTCTAAAACCTGCTTCTTAATGAAACCACTAAGGTTTTCTGTGGTGCTTAGTTTACTTTCAGCAAAGCAATTCCATAAAGAAAGTTTGAGATTTGGCCTGCTATAGTAAGCACTCAATAGGCCACAAAATAATGCCTTTACAATAATCAATTTTGCCTTAACAGGCTTTTTTTTTGGGTAAAAATAGGTTTATAAGCCATGTGGCTTCATTCCACATCCAGCAACCTTGGGGTAACAGTCCCAGGCAGTAAGAGATTGTGAGGTAGGCCTCAATATTGTAAAAAGCCCCAGATTCTACACGGGAACATAGATTTCTTGGCAATTAGACTAGCTGGACTAAATTCCTCTCTGACATGATTTATAAATTCATCCAACTTAATTTTCTGATAGGAAGCTGAGCACTGTACTCGGGTCATTTGGTCTGATTTATATCAGAAAAGTGTGCAAAAGAAAATGGAGCTTCTCTATCTTGCTCTTGTCCTCTCCTAGATTCCTGTTACTATATAACAGGCATTCTTTTCCTTTAATTACCTTCTTCACGGCTTGAGAGCTTTGATGACTTGATTAAGCCTTGCAGTGCAGTTCCAGTCCCTACCCATCTGATTAATTAGCCCAAACCTTATTAACTTCCTAATTCCAATCAATAATGCACTGATGCTGAACTGTGGAAGGACAAACTAAGGATAGCAATTTTATCTGAAGACACAGAGCCATGTACAGTTTGTTCTTTACTTCTTCATAGCTGCAAAATTAAAACTACCCATCAAGGATATACTTGCTCAGGAATGCATTTTGTCACCACCTGAACCACGTCAGCAATAAAACTTATACTGATGGAGACCTATTGGTGGCAACTCTGTGCTGAGCTGCCTTTTTCCAAGTATTTAGCTGTTTCTTGTGGAAAATGGTACCCACTGTGTTGGAGTTACAGTTTCTTGCACAAAAGCTAATGGCACTGGGAGGGCAGGGCAGACCCACACTGTCTCCTGTACAGCCCTCCCTCAACCTGTCCAGAAGCAGGGAGAGACAGCAGTGCCTTTCACTGTATTTTAAGGATGCCTGTGGATATATTTCAGTGCTTAAGGATTATCTCAGAACTGCCAACACAGTCAAAACAGCACATAGGTAAGTCAGTGCAAGTGTAACTATGGGTGACTGCAACAGAGCTGGGAGGTGATGGCACTTTGTGGCTCTCAGCTCCTCTGTCCCAAACTCTGTCACTATACTGGTGCTGGAGGTCTAAACGCTTACAAAGGCTTGGCAAAAGGCTTTTTTTTTTCTTCCCCAAGATGATCTGAATGTGCTAGCAGAGAATTCAGCATGTCTGGGACGGCAGTGAACTGTCAGGCAACTCCATTCCTCAGGCTCCCACTTTCCCACTCCCGAGTGATTGACAATTGCCACCATTTCACATATTTTCATTACAAGTGTATGTTAGACCTCACCTGCACAGTCCATAGCTGTTGTGTCTTTTCTTTTTTCTTGCAGCAGCACTGACAGTGAAAATGGGATTCAAAGGTCTCCAAAAGTCTGTTCAGCAGAGATTTCACATTACAGTAGCTCTACCCGTTATTATGAAAAGTACTGCTCTTCTCTATGTTATCTAGGTTGGTCTAGCTTTCTTCAGCTATTGGGGGGTGGGAGGGCGGGCAGGAAATTACAGAACA
>VXBT01006749.1:58062-79718 GCA_013400235.1 Oriolus oriolus
TCTCCTCTCCTCTCCTCTCCTCTCCTCTCACATTTACCTTGACATTTACCTTGCTCTGATAAGATCCCTAAAAAACCCAGCCTCGTTTTTACAAACATTCAGGTAACATCTGACACCTTTTGCTTGTCCTGGTCTTCCATTACCTGTTCTCCCGTCGTTCCAGTAGCCCCTCACCCCACTCATAAACATGCGAGCCAGATAACCATCGCAGGACAAAGACAGCAATCCCGATGGCAGACAGCACTGAAAGGACAATCAGCTCCTGCTGCCAAGCCCTTACGTACATCACCGAGTGCTGTGAGGCTGAGCACAACTGGCTACAGCCAGAGGAGAGGAAACACGGGTTTGGTGAGGCACAAAAGGAGAGACTGACATTCCTTCCCCAGTCACTCCGTGAGAGGCTGTTTCTCACGTCTGTGCAGACACCAGTTTGCAGGGATGCAGGTTTTGTCCAGATGCTGCCACCAGCCTGGTGACCTCTGCTTCTGACATTGTGTCTTACGGGATCCATGCCCTCAGGGATCCCTGCCCCCAAGGACTATAGGGTGAGGGTCTTCCTAAACATTGTCTGGGCAAATGCCCTTGACACCACGAATGGCGTTATCTGATCTGGTATGCATTTCCCTGCAATGCCACCAGACCTGCCAGGTCTGGTAGAAGAGCCTTCCTTAGGTCATGGGGAATATGTCCATCTCGTGTACTGGGGAAGGAATAGCCCAGGAGAAGGCTTCAAGGGCAGCCCATTGTGTGTATGGTACAAACCACAGCCAGGAGCTGACTCTGCTAGGACCCCTAGACTGCCCAACAATCTAAGTAATACCAGTAGTAATAACTTAGAAGATATTCAGCAAAATTACATCTGTTTTCACAATACTATTATCACAAACTATTTATCCCATTCCAATCCATGTCACCCTGTTTCAATAGTAACTGCTGAGTGTTCTTTCCTTGTGTTCCTTGGGACTGCAACAACAGGCTAGTCAAAATCTGCCTGGACCTATAATACTAAAGCTGCTCCTCGCTTTATGCATTTTCACACCAGGTAGTTAGTTACCTGCCAAAGCATTCATAGCTTAAAGGGAATAAATCTGCTCATCAAATGTGGGAGCTCCATGTTTTGGTAAAATGTTTTACATTCTTCAGGTGTGCCTAGGAGGGAAAAAACACAAACACAACAAAGTGAAGAAAACTAGGAAAATATCTGATTATATATAAAAGAAAGGAAAAAAAGGTATTTTATTATTTTTCCCTATATTCTTCCTCTTGAGTATGTGGAAAAGTTATTCTAAAATACATATAAGGAACAATATGTAAAATATAAAAAAAATATGCAGCAGGAAGGAAAGATCTGATGAGCATGGTATCACCCCAAAAACAAATCAAATATTTCAGGTTGGATCCATCTCACTCAGCATATATTTTAACAAATAGACTGCAGTGTAGAAAGGACAGTGAAATTCATCCCAGGAGTCTGAACTATGGCTTTCATTCTAGGACATTAATGGAAGATTTCTAACCAGGGTGAGTTTACTGAAACAAAAACATCTCAAGGTCACACTTCTTAGGATGAGATATGTTCAATAGAATCACTGAAAAGGGCACATATGTTCCATGCAGATATACTTACAGATGTCACTCATATATGTTCTTACTTTTTGAAACCTGAGGTGTAATGGGAGTATATTTATGTTAAAAGGCATTTAAAAAATCAAGAAATCAATTTCTGGTAAGAAGCCTTCAAATGAGGAAATGTTTTTTCCATCTCTTTGGGTTCCTTTTTTCTTTTTTTTTTTTTTTTTCTGGCTTACAGACATCGTGGCAAAGTACAGCAGGGGCTTTGTAACAGTTTATTGATGAGGAGTGGCCAAGGACATCTGTGGTCTAGAAAACCCACTACCAATGCAAAACAAAACCCTCAACCTCAAAACCATGAAGTGAATTTTAAAAAGACCACAAAAAGCTCCAGCTCTCTCCTCCTGGGAACCCCCATGGGAATTCTTCAAAAAGCTGCTTATTTTTTTTTTTTCTGTTGGGATTTCCTTTATCAGTGAGAAACCAGTTGATCCTCTGGAGCCTGGAAGTATTCATCCTGTTCCTTAGATAAAAGATACTATGACCACAGGAAGCAAAATTGCTTAAGTGCCATACCTGGAGTGCTATACTTCTTCAAAAGAAGCAGAGTAAAATTTTTCAGATGCGGAGCTGATGGTCACTCAGTTCTGTGCTGATCCGTGAAAACCCCAAGGCAAATTTCACAGACATTGGGAAGTCCTGTCATGGAGAGCCAGTTCCAAACCCTCAAAGCTGTATTTTTATCCAAAAATCTTCACTGTCTGACAAATGTTGGACCTAAAAAGACAGTTTCCTTGACTTGCTGATAGAAAAAAAATCAGGAACTGAAATGGTCAGTTAAACTGATGAAAATTATTAGAAGTCAGAATGGCAGTCTGAAGTCTGGCTACAACAGCTTAAAAGGCACTTGTATCACAGTTTTATTAGACTTTAATTTATCCTTCATTAGAAATATAAAACGACTGAAAATTAATGTGTTCCCATTACATTTAGTGCTGTCAATTCACATATCAACCTATTTATTAAAAGCTATCAATGTACCTATTTAACAAAGTAAATCCTGTGTACTGCAAAACATGAAGGAAAGTGTGATGGCTCATTTCATTTCAGGTTTCACTTCAGACTTCAGGCACATCATTTATTACTCTGTTATTGCAAGTTTAGGCTTTTAACTCAAGTAACGCAAAATCTTGTGTAATTAGTGCAGCTCTGGTGGACTGTAAACCTGAAAATACATAACATTCTCATTATGGCTTATACATTTTGACCGTCTTAACTTCAACATGCCTTTCTAAATACACACACATGTATGTTTACACAGAGATAAATTCTGCAATATAGTACATCTTGTGTTCTGTGGTGGAGGTGGAGAAAACACTTTTAACTCAAAAAAGTGTTTTTGCACTGGAAGTTCAATTATGTCTGCATCAGGGCCTTGAGAGTGGGGTCATACATAGAGCAACTGCTGAAAATTATTGGGAAAATAAGAGGTGCAACAGACAATAAGAATTTCAACATGAATATTAGGGCTTGGTGTTGTTTTGGGGCTTCTTCTTTTTTGAAGGACTTGCTAATAAAGGAGCAAATTCTAAGCATCATAAGTGACACAACAGACAGTAGGGTTTTAATCGAGCAATCCATACATCTGATTTTCTTCTAAAAATTGTGTCTGTCTTGGATCTTTTCCCATAAATGTGCTAATCATACTCTTGGAAGTTTAAGTAGCTACAAAGTTGTGTCAATTTGTTCACTATTTGAAATAACAAAAGGGTTCCGCCTCCAAGAAGAAAGTCTGTGCAAAAGAAAATTCAGCAATGCAGGAGAAGGAAATTCCAAGTATACCTAAAATCCTATAAAAAATAAGTTCATTAAATAGGGACAGACACGCAACCGAAAGTAACCTGACTGGGATATTCAGAACATCTACTAGAGCACCAGCTGCAGTGGGTCTGAGGGTGTTATATTAGCTAAGCAGGTTATTAGATAGGTTTCTGAACATGGTTACAGAGGAACATATACAGTGTTCCAGCAAAGGGCATCATCAGGCATGTGAATGCCAGCTCTGCCCACAGAAAGCCGGAAGGAATAGAACAAATGGGATTAAGAAGATACTTGCAGCAGGACAAAGACAAGAACCTGTGAAACACTAACACACCAAAATGTTCGAGAGGAAAACTTTTATTGCTTTGGACTGAGTCAATGAAGAAATAGTAAACAGTGGTTACAAATGTGTTAACCTGCTGGTTAAGACACTGAGATTTAAAATAGCTCACTTGCACTGGTGACATTGTTCCTTTACTGCTCTTTCCCCACACACCCTCCATGCATTGTGAGGAGCCACGTGTTGAATAGCACACAGAGCAGAGGCTGGTCTGCAGCAGGCTGTGGAGATGACACATGCTGCAGCTCCCTTCGAGGCCATGCCCTGAGGCTGTTTCCCCTGGAGAACGCGTCACCATGGGAGAAGGAAGCAAAGCTGGCTGTGGGAAGTACGTGTTTGTGTCTCACTTCTGCATAGTAATTTTTTTTTGAGGTCCGTTAACATGGATTTGGGCTCTATATTGGGCATCAGTCTCCGCAGTGCAAAAAAAATAATTTAACTGATCTGTGGCTCTTTTTTCCCCCCTCCATTTGGAAAATAAGAACTGCTAACCTCATCTGTCTTTACACAAGCCTATGAAGGACTAAGGACAAAAAGCATGCATCGGCATCACACTGGGACGTTGAAATATAACTACTCCAGCTTTGCCAACTTTCTGGCACGGACAATCAGCCCTGGTCCCACTTTAGGTATCCTGAGAAAGCCTGCTTTCAGCAGAGAAACCACTGAGTAACAGAAGGTCACCAAAATAGCTCCAATACCTCCCTCTGCTGCAGGCTTCCACCTTGTCCCGACTGCTGTAACAGTGCCTTGGAGAAGGTGGCACTCAGAAGTCAGCAAGAAAGAGGCTTGGAAGAGACCAACCCGGACCAGAGCCTGCTCTACACAGCTGGGAGCCACTGGTGCAGCCTAGACCAGCTCAGCCGGGCCACAAACTCCAGGACTGGGGTCATTGTATTGCAAAGGAGCCATTGTAGTGAAATCAATAGGGACGTTTCAAAGTACCCCTACATGACAATTCCAGTGTCAGAACACAGCAAGTCAAAGAAGTTTGTTCCTCATAGCAGGTTAAACTCCTGAGGGTAGGGATAATCTCGCAGCAGGAAGGGAGGAAAGTGCTGCGCCTGCCTGAGCCAAGATGCTTTCACACTCCCCATTGCCAGCTTTAGGCTACAGAGCCGGCCATTATCAGCATCATTGTCATGATTATCCTAAAATCTGCGGCCTGACATTCAGGCATCTATCAGGAAAAGACCCAAGGTCCTATTAGTGCAGGCAATAAGCCCCCAGGAGGAGGGGAGGAAACTCATTCCTAGAGAAATTAACGTTCCTGCTGGCTACATTCCTATCAGCTTTGTTAATTCTGAAGTGACATTCATTTGGTAAATCTGATTTTACCATCCTCTCCCATCAATCAGCAGGACAAGTCTCCTAACAGATTTTTTTTGTTGTCACCCACAATAATTTGTCTCACAGACACATGATCTACTGGCCCTGGGGGAAGCTGAGCATCAAGCCTCTGTTTCTATGCAAAAACCATGTGCCCACCACCATCAATGTGTCCTGGCTGTCTGTGATATCTGCTTTCCTGCTCTCAAGCTGCAGTTCAGGAAGTCAGCATTTTCCTATTAAACATATTAATCGATTGTGAAAGAATGCCACTCCCTCCCCAAGTGATGCTTCCAAAGAACATGGTGTTTAAACATTAGAAAAATCCTTTACCTGGAGATGCTTCCATTGCAAATGCACATTAGAGATTTGAAAACAGTGGCCAGCAAAGCCTGTAAGTTTTCCTGATTCAAACGAAATTGTTAGAAAGATCGTGAGTTTTCATCCCACACCTCAGCAAGTCAAGTCCCACTGAGATTCTATTCCTCAAGCTGATTCAGAAATATTTTACCCTGCTTTAGATGGCTGGTCACAAAAGACAATATCTGACAGGTTCTCATTTGCAATTATAAGTTAATCGAATATTTTACCAGCAAATGCATAAAATACAAAATGAATCAACAAATAGACAGCACACACATGCTATTTCTTTTGGGAAATTAAATATTTGGTTGTGATAGAATCTTCAAAGAGCCGGGTATAAAAAACCCAATAAACTTCTTGATATATTTCTAAGTGAATGGAAACAGGTGAAAGCCTGCACTAGTCTTATAGCGGTTTAGGGGGGAAAAAAAAAAAAAGGAACCTCTTAATTTGTTGCAGATTTATATACAATAATCCAAACTCATGAAACTAAGTGTGAAGAGCACAGTCTTTAAGGTGATGAGTAGTACTAAAATGCCTCCTTACCACTCTGAAGGCAGTTAACAGAGCTGACTGCCTCGAGCATTGACACCTTTAAATGTCATGTTTATCAAGAGAAAGATGGGCTGAATTTGTAAAATACTCGTCCTCCTTCTGGGGCCATACACTAACCCACTAAACTGTGTAATTGCCTAATTTTCTTCTGCTCCGCACACTGCAAGTGACGACGAGCAGTGATAAGAAGAGAGAGCCTGATGCTGAAGGAAAGCAAGTTTAACTGTGCGCTGGCAGGCGGGGCGATGGGCAGGGGGCTGCGGCGTCCTCCCTCCCACGGGGATAGTTCTGACAGCGGGTTAAGGGCTCTCTCTCACAGCCCCCCGGGGGCTGCCGTGTGTACAGCAGCACATAATGCCGCTGAGTCCCGCTGAGCCGCTGGCGGAGGCAGGGATCTGCCCAAAAGCAGCAAGAGATGGGCAAATGCTCGTGTGGGACTGTACAAGCAGAAGGCTGAGCAGGGGCAGAGCTGTCGGCCTGTTCCCATCAGTGGCCTGCTGAGCCCACCACAGTGCCCGAGCTCTCACGGGGCCACCACGTACCCAAGCTGCAGCCAAGGCACCTCGGATTAAACTACGGCAGGTTAAACTTCTGGTCAGTTTCTAATGACGGTAAAAACTCCCCTTTGGCCTTGGGTGCTATAACTATTTATGAGGTTGACCTTTAATTACTCTCTCACGTAGAAATCTTTGATAATATGTCTTTGAAAGCTTGACAAATACGGACCTACACAGCGCAGATCGATACCAATATAGTAACATAGTACAGCAGCTTCCACAAAAGCAGATGCTAAAAAGTATTACCAGCAAAGCTGCTTCAAAGGACTTATCACTTCAGCTGGGCACCATCGGCTCTTTCCTATTACAGAAGGGTTTAGGGAATGTGAAAAACAAATACGCAAGGGATGCCACATATTAACGTGACATAAAGACTGAGAAGGGTATGAACCATTATCCCACTGGGCCCAAGGGAACCGCAGCTGTCAGCAGCACTAGGACAAGAGTGACTGCCATCTGCCGTTGCTGTAAAGTTTTCTGCTCATCTTCAGTTCAGGGCTGGCAAAAAAAATGGATAGTGTTGAGTACCTAGTTTGAATGTCACAGCGTTTCTTAAAAAGCAGCTCCTTAGCAAATTCGTTGTCTTTTGCAACATGAATGCCATCCAAAGCAGTGATGAACTGAGAGTGGATAGTCATTAATTCTATATTCAGTTTACTTGAACATTCAGTATTGCTTGACTTTCCAAGTTTTAACAGATGTTATAAACATGCATGAGCATACCTGTATGTACACAAATGCACATATATATGTGTGTATTTGTACACACAAATAAAATCAAAAAGTCAGTAATATTCTGTTAAGAATGCTAAATACACTTGGAAAATATCATGTAGAGGAGGGGGTTATCAGTACAACCATACAGTTAAATAAAACAGAACCTCATAATCCAGAATACTTAATTTTGATTTTAACCCAACTAGTGTAACTTACTATAATCATACAAATTCAATACCTTGTGTCGTAAGTATTACAGAAATAAGTGGGGGTTCTTCTATGATAGTGATTAAAGCACAGAATATGCACCATCTTTGACCATCACTACACATTATAGGGAACTTGCCATTGTTCTAACCTAATGAAATTTTGCTGCTGAGAGGATGATTCCCAAAGACGCAGATTGAAGAAAATGCAAAGATAAAATTTTAAAGATTTTATAATAATTTTTTTATTTCCTCATCACTGCTAGAAAAAGAATTGATCCATCTACCAGAAAGATATAGTTAAAGAAAAGCATCACAGACCAAAAAGATCTGCACAAATTTTGGGGGAGGTTTTAAATGCTAAGAGTCATTTTAGTTTTTCTTCTCTTCTTAATTTCTGTTAAATTAAACTGTTTTCTCTTATTCAGAAGAACAACTGTTCTCCTTTAATCTTCTCATAGAACTTTTTTCTGTCATAACAACATCCTGGGCAAAACAGCTCCCAGGAGGCAAAATCAATGAAAGCCATAAAAGAAGAATGTTTTTGTCCTGCCAGGCCCTACTGCTCATGTCTTACACTTACAAAACCATCAGCAACTAAACTGGGATAGACAGACCATCTGAATAGATCTGGCCAGTCACTCTAACCAGCTGAAAAAATCCAACAGAAACAAACTATGTTAGCACTGTGATAACAGTGTCACATCAGCATGGAAACAGAAAAGGAACTTAAAAGCCTTAAATTCAGGGACTTTCCCCATGAGGAGGTAAGATCAGACTAGTTTTCTCTGAGGTTGCCTCCCTGCCTGCAGATCCAGCACCTGAACTCTTTCTTTGATGGAAAGAAGCTCAAAAAACCACTCTGCCTGAAAGGCTCCCTCTCCATCCCTCATTTCTCAAATCTCCAAAACATAAGGCTGAGGACACCCTTGGGAAGGGGCGTGGGGGGGATGAGTAAAGAACCCAGATGCTTGAGCAAATAACCAAATGTCTCTTATCCAGGAATTTTCCATTTTGATGGCATGTTTTTTCACGCTGAATTTTGTTTTGTGTGTATTACGTTAACTGTGTGTGTGATTTCTCTAGCACTTAAACTAAGAGAAAGAAGTCTTTGAAGAAGAGGCGTGGTGGGTTAAATAGAAGCCTACTGTGATAAATACAGTGATATCCATACCAGGTTTCATACCACTCTTGACTGGAGGTCCACCACAGTTGAGAGAGAGAGAAAAACTCTTTTTGACAGGTAAGCTTCTGAATCAGCCTCGTTACAGTGTGTGGAGCCAAGACACCCACCAGGGGCCTGGCTGGGCCCTGCTGCCTTCAGAGCTGTGGTGTGATGCCTTCTTTGGCTGACAGCAGAAGGAAGGAAGCTTTCAAGAAGGCAGCTCCAGACACACCAGAAAAGTAAAATCCTGCCCTCCAAGGGCGGGACTGTCTCTCCCCCAGCACTGCACATGGCCTATGGAAGGGAAAGCCCCCAAGCCCTCCTGCATCCTTCAGCGCTGCCATCTCCAGCGCTTCCTGCTCCCATCTTGCCCACCCCCAGGAGCAGCAGGAGCAGGATGCTGCCGGCCCATGTTCCCACTCTCTGCTTACTGATGGGTACATCAGTGGGAAACAGCCATACCTCAGGCTGGGGGGAGGCTCAAGAAAAAGAGCAGATTCCCCTTTGGTTGTTTCATTGGGGTTTTCACATCCCTGACAAAAAAAAATAAAATTGAAAACCAAACCCACTTTTCATTAAGAGTCTACTGGTGAAACTGATACTACAGAAATACACATTCCTGTGTGCTGCTTTCCTGCTCCATAATGGCTCTTGCATTAGGGACTGGGGGCAGGGGGGCTGCTATTGTCCATTTACTTTAGTAAAGATTGCTATTGAATGAAACCTTTAATGGGGTGTTTATGCTCCCACTCGGCTAAGAGCTCCAAGCTTGTGGCAGAGTAGTCTTTCCCTCCACCTTGACAGCTATTAGAGAATCAATACAGGTAATCCCTCAGCTGGCCCTCAGCACCGCTGCTGTGGGCCTGCCCTGGCCACTGCAGCGGGGTCACTTGTGGGAAAGCGAAACTTCTCTTGGGAGTGACTTTCCACAACACCCCTACCATCACTGCACTGACCCTCTGCAGCTCCAGAGAAAACGCCACTGACCCCACCTAGATTAAGCTGCAGGATGGATTTCCCTTACTCTCTAGGAAGCATGGGCCTCACAGCTTGCTTTCACTTCAGGGATTATCTGTGAATTGCACTTTTTGGCCAGTATAATCCAAGTAATCATCTCTTTGTCCTTCCTTCATCCACAGTGGATGCTTGCTCTGCTGCATTTCTGTTCATGACTAAGGTATCTCTTACTGGCTCTGCTCACGTCCCTGCCATCAAAGTAGGAGGATTGGATTTTCTCACTGCTCCTTTGCAGACTGATAACATTGCAGTTTGCAGGACTGTGTGGCATTCTCACACTAAGGCATTCAAATGTGCTCTCTACACTACTAAATTGCTGGGCCAGCCAGAGGTTAGTCCTGTGACAAAGATTAGTCCTGTGAGTTTAAGTCTGGTCTGCCACTGCTGCAGTGGAGATAAGCTGGGGTTCCAGGACAGCCCCTACAGCAAGAGCTGCTGCAGAGTGGCTGGCTGGGGATGGACGTGGAACAGAGTCGCTCAAGTCCCACTGCAGGAGAGGCAGAGGTGCTGTTGCTCTCCTTTGGTGCTGCTGCATAGCCCCAGTTGTCAACACCCAGCCCCAGGAACCTTCGAGGGGACTGGCTTTTCAGAAAAAGCGTTCACTGGTGGAGATGAAGCCTCTTTAAAGCTTGAGTCAAACACCATAGAAACACAGACTGAAAGTCTGGATGCGTTTCACCTAAGGTTATAAAAGAACGAAAGAAGAGAACAAAGAGCCTCACACCCCACATGTGCCCAAGGCCCTGCACTAAGTGCATTAAGGAGAGACAGAAGGGAGAATGTCACATGTCAGGAGAGAAAGGGAAATGAAGGTGATGGTGACTGTGTCTGTAGGGGTGAAACAAACACCAGCACTTGCTGTGAAGGCCTGTAGGAGACTGGGGACCCAAGGAATGGCTTTCTTAAGAAGGGGACAGCCAGTCAGGGCTCCTCTGGTGAATGATCTTTCTTGTTTAATGGACGGTTTGGCACTGACCACCAATTGTTTGTGGCACTATCTTCAAACCACTAAGCTCCGTGCTGCTTTTCACCTTCCCTCAGTGGTTAACCAGAACCCTGTTCTCCAGGCTGAGCAGCAGGACAGGGGCTGGGACAGCAGGGCCTGGGGACCAGGTGTTTGAAAAACAGGGATATGCAGGGGATGCTAGAGGCAGCAGATGTCGGTGGGCAGGCCTTTTGTTCTCTCACACTTAAAGGTCCCAGCCTGAGCTCTGGGACCACCCTTTTTTTTGTCTCCCCATTGTCATTCACCCAGGAGGAGCATTTCAGGAGTTAGCCTCACACAGTCTCTCTCTCTCTGCACCCCTCTGCTCCAACAAAACAGTTGATTGCCCTCACGCTCTGGTTTCTATTTAGATCACTTTCTATTAACATTTTAAAAACTCTGACAAGAGTTAATGCAGAACACCTAAAATCAGCTAGTGTCTTACAGGACTGATTAGTACCAGGGACTTGTCTTGCTGCTCCCCTTGGCAGGACAATTTTTCATTCTAGTTAAGGGAAAGGAGAGCCAAGGTGCACACACATCCTTTGCCTTAGTGAATGCAGTGAAAATGTGATCCCAGACAGGGACATCAACCCACAGCCATTTTAAGCCAAACTGAGTGAGAAACATGGGTACCTATCGCACATAGTGCATTACTGTAGTTACAGTCATGGAAGATAACCCTTCTGTCCTATATTTGAAGATGCCAAGAAATGCAAAAATTGGATCTCGTACAGTGCACAAAGCCACAGCCCAGTCCCCTGAGAACTGCAGGATGTTCTGCTGACTCAGCTCAGAAGTGGCTGCAGGAGCACGGAGCACCACGGTGCCTGCTCAGGGGGTACCTGGCACCCGAGCCTGCCCAGCACGAGGACTGAGCCTTTACACTTGGTCACAACTATTCTCCTTTCTTCTGAACTTGCAGTGCAGCCTCCTTCATGCACGTCCTTCTGTGCCATGCAGTCATTCTGGGAACCTGCCTGATAAAAATGTGCAGCACACACACATGCTCCCTCCCTCTCCCCCCTTCTTAGCTGTGTGTATAAATATCCAAAACCCATTGCTGGCTGAGCTGCCTGGAGCTGCACATTCTCTCAGCTGCTGAGAGCACAGCCACAAGAGGTGCAAGTAAACGTGCAAATCCTCGGGGAGGAAAACCTCAGCTCACTGGACACACACAGGGCACAGGTACACTACAGGAGCATTCCCTAACCTCTCCTAACCCCTATCTGGCAAGTCCAGCAATCTGTTGTCTCTGACAATCAGTGCATTTTCCTTTCAGAAAACTAAAATCTGCCGTGGTCTGGCAGGTGGCTCAGCTTGACCTCCCTCCTGATCCATTTCTCCCTACCCCACTGTGAAGTGTGCAGAGCCAAGTGCCATCCTCACTGTCCCCAGCCCCAGCACAGCTGGGGCTCACTATTCAAAGGGGAGAGGATGACTCTATAGGGCAGTTAAATGCTACAAGGTAGTTTAATTCCTCCCTTTAGTGCTCAATCCAGATCCATCACCTTGCTTGCAAGTGGGAGTGAACTCAATCCAGAACTGAATGGCCTCAGCTTTCATGAACTGTTGGGGCACTTAAGACCCAATCCATCAAGACACCGGGCGCCTTTGACTTCCAGTGCAGTCAGCTGCTGCCCAGCAGGACAAGGACTAGAATTCCCGATAAGCGACAGTTTGACATTGTAATGGCTTACAAATGACACAGAAAACACCCTTCATCCATGGCTAGTACCTCAAATACACAACTGCGTGCATCTGGCAGAAAACAAGCCATAGCCCACTAGTGTACACTGTAGGCTCCAATAATTAATTTTCATTCTTCGCATGAATGTAATTGTAGTAATATTAATAATAGTAGGAAAGATGGGTGCTAATGTCCTTACAAACAATTCGATGGGTGAGGGTCTATAGGACAAATGGGTGTTTATGTCTTTGAGATGGATCTTAATGTCGCTACCAAGATCAAGCTGCAAGTTTGTTACAGAACCCTGTCTGACTACAGCTTGAACTCCTGAACTTTATGGTAATAGAAAAATGGGTCGGTGCAAAGTCTGTTGCAGAACCTAGACAGTTTTAACTTCTGAACTTTGAGGGAAAATGACATGTTCAGGGCGGTTCAGGAAGGCTTGATCCAAGCCTTTCCCCAGCCAGTGGGGAAAGGAAAAGGGCAACATGCGGCCGGGAGTTTAGGATAGAGGGAGGCTGCATCGTCCGAAACCCCAGTGGACTGTCCCTCCTCCCTTTATTCGAACAAAGTTGCAGGACTCCTCTGTCTCCTTCATGGACACAGGCTTTTCATAACGTGGTTTTCCGCACAATAATCAGCATCAAAATTTACATATACAGTTTTAATGTGCAAGACAGCCAGTAGCTTCAATCACAAGTACAAGTATAACCCTTCACATACTCTTTTACAGGCAACACATCAAATACTGTAGAAAGGTGCAAATATTTTAGCACAAGACATTTGAGGTTTCTTCAAGAAGAAGAAAATGCACACAAGAGCACTACAGAGGCACCATTTAAATAAACAATCTTCATTCAGAACAAAAAAGGAGTTACCTGCATGGGAAGCTAACCAGGCATTTCACAGTACTTCAGAGCCATTCCTAGTCATAACATGTTTTTCATTAGTAGGCAGTTTATTTCACCAAATCCTGATTTTTTTAAGGGACCGAACTAACAAAGCCTTCACACACACAATTCTTGTTTCTGTTGACCAGGATTTTGTATGCTTGGGGAAAAGGAACTCCTAACAGCAGGCAGCTGGAAGAAAGGTTCAGCTCCCCTTCCTGTTCTTCAGCATGGTTTGTACACATAAGTACCTTGATAATTTTCTGCTCAGGAGTGAATTTTATGTATTTAGGGGTCAGGGATTCAGCCCTCAATATGTACAAAATTTAGCCTGATGTATTATAGCAATATTTGGTATTAAAATAAGCAAAAAACAATAATAAGAACACGATTTTCATTCTACCCTAAAACCTACATGTATAAATGTACAATACAAACGGACTTGCTTATTTCAGATACTGCCTGGTGCTGGGCCTCAATATTTTGTTTACCAGTAAGTGATTCAATAAATATTTTAAAAAATTATTTTTACCATGAAAACAATGAGAACAGAGCAACTTAAGATACAAAAAACTTATAAAAGTTAGTGCAAATCAATATATTTAAGGATATAGTATTTACACAATATAATTAAATGTACAAGTAACTTTTTTTCTATTTCTATGCTGTATTTAAAGAGACTGTTAAAGTTGGCACTAAAAAAAACCCTTTTTCTTTCTTACATTTTATGTGCAAAATTCTTATTAATCCTAGCTGATTTAGGATACTTCAAAGAGAAATTTATCACCCCAGTAATTTCGAACGACCCTGTGTTCATCAACTAGCTCCAGAAAGGACTTCCATTATTCCTCCTGGATGCAACAGACGGTCCCACTAACACAGCGAGCCCTCTCATAGGCACAGCCTCCTGCCAGTCACGGTGGTCACTCAGTGCTAATTAAAACTTCTATACCATTTACAGCACTCTCTACACTCAGCAGTCCTTCAGCACAGGCTTTTTGATAAGCCTCCTAGTTAAGATTTCACATCGATATGGAATGCTACTTTCTTAAGGATTCTTAACAATTTTGAAAGTACATAAACCTGCACAAATTGTTCCCGACTTGCTTGTATGGCCAGTGGGACATGCAGGATTACACCTTCCAGTCCTCCCGTGGAATCAAAGCCTTTCCTGCAGTCTGGGGAGGGAATGTCATGGGCAGAGTTTTAGGCGCTGAGTCCTGATATCACCTATTTGATACTTTCAATCTTATCTTTTGAACAAGGGAAGGGAGTGCCATTATAACAGTCACCCAACATAAAGCCAGGAGGAAGCAGAGGAGCCCTCCCTTCATATCAGGGCTCACTGCAAAGACTCACCTGGCCAGGACCAGGCAGGTTCAGTAAAATTCAAAAAGAAGAGCCCACTCCTGGGATTGTGCCTGCTCCTGGCCTGTTATGAGTCCACAATGAAACACTTCTGTGAGGCCACTTGACTGCTCATTATCCACCCAAGAGCTCACTAATGCTTAGGAATATCACCATGTTTGGTCCCCCAAACTCTTGAGAAGACAGAGTCAGCTTCCACTATCTCTGCTAGCTGGGACATCAGCCCTGCATCCCTCTTACCACACCCTACTTCTCTCCCTCTGGGCTAACCAGCATCCAGCACCCTCTGGAAGAATTGGTCTCACAGTCCTGGAGCTCCCAGTGTCCCAGCAGCTGAATGAAGGATTTAAAATACCTCTCTGTTGGTCCAGCAGTCAGTATCTCTGAGGAAGTTCACATTTAAAGAGAACATCATTAAAAGACATGGTAAGGGTAAGTAGACCATATACCTGTGGTCATGTGTCCAAGCAACACACACAGGTTAAAACAGCTTTGAGAAATGCACCTGATAAAAACATCCCTCGCACAAGCTTTGATGCAGACTGCACCAGGCAGTCCAAAGCCATGGTGCATTAGAGACGCAGAAACACTCCTCACAGCGATATCTGAGCACAAAGGGGTTTTGGGAGGTAGAATTCCCTCCTGCCTTTAGAGATTAGGGTATGGGAGGAGAGGGAGAGTGGCATTAGGGTGTACCCTGTCCCCTATGCTCAGTCATACGCCCTGGCTCCAGAGACCAGACCTACCCCAGAAGCAGGTGTCCCCTCCTGCGCTGTGCACGCAGCCCCGCACACACAGATACGCACAGACCGACACGCACGCGCTGGCCCAGGACACATCCGCAGGGTTCCTGGCTAATGAGCAGCGTGAATCTTCATGTGGAAGTTGTAATCCTCCTGCTCGGGGAAATGCTGGCCGCACACGGAGCACGTGCAGCCCTTGTCCTTGCTGTGCGTGCGCCGCACGTGGCTGTCGTGGGCCGCGTGCGAGGCGAAGGCTTTGCCGCAGTGCTTGCACTTGAAGGGCTTCTCCCCCGAGTGCTGGCGGATGTGAGTGCGCAGGATGCTGGATGCTGTGAACGCCTGGAAGGGCAGGGATCATTGGAAAGGAGATGGAGTTGCAAGTAATTGGCTTTCACATGTGTCATCCCTGCCTTCAGCTAATCCAGAGCCCATCAGAAGCACGTTACTCTGAAAATTAAGTCCTGAAATAGCTCACATCCTCAGGAAAGTGGGAAAAAGAATGAAAACTCCCAAAAATGAGGAATCAGAAGGTAACAGCTATTGCTGTATGGATGTGGCTGAGTCCATGGAGATAGATGAAGCTCAGAGAAAGATTTCTGACCAAAGACACCAGTAAATATCTTCTATATGTCAGAGGTAAGAAGTCAATACTGCCCTAATTAGCTTTGCAGCTCCTTTATGTTTGGGAAACATAATGCAGGCTTTCCTTTCAGTTTTTATTTTCAAAGTTGAACCCTTTGACTGTCTTAGGATTCAGCTGCTAAAATTCATCCATGCAGTCCACGTACATCTTTTACAGGCTCATTTTCCCTGCTCCATCACACTCTGCTCCTTCTGCAGGCAGACTTTCCAGCCTGCTCCCCCACCCCTAACACACACACTTGAGCAGCCCAAGTCACAAAGACTTCTCCTCCGTTTGGGGATAAAACTCTCTCATCAAAATTTGAACAGGAATGTTGTGAAGTTGCCCAGGTTTTCCCCATTTTTTCTTACCCAAAGAGAGACAATTTCAGGCCTTTCACTATTTGCGAACCAAAATAAATACTCTCTAGTAAGTTGTCACAGCAAATAGCAATACATCTCAGATGCCTTTTCACTAGGAACCTTAGAGCACAAAAAGCTCACAGACTCCTATACATAAGCCCTTGGAGGTTTGTATCACGGGCCAAAATATGTTTTAGGGGGAGAACGGTGATATTGACCCAATACTGTTCCTTTATCCTCACAATGTTGCCGAAATAAGTGACCACTGCTTTCCAGCAAAGGAGCTGGAAAAGCAAAGCCGCTGTTAAGAGGTAGAAGAGGAAAAGAAGAATCATAATTGCGTAGGAGGAGCAGGTGAGGATTCATTAAAACAGACCCTGGTTGTCCAGCCTCAGAAATGATGGCTATGTCCCAGGATAGCTGCATCCTGCAGCCTGAGGACTAATAGTTTAATCTGATCCAATCCACAACAGTCCAACCAGAACTGGCTGGGGGCTGGTCAAGCGTCCCTAGAGATCTCTTTACAGAGCAACCTATAAAGCTCTGCCACCTCCTTTTGTGATCAGAAGATTAAGGATGATATTTCATCCTAAACTCTGCCTACAAGTGCGTTCAGGATCATGGGGAGACAAAAAAATGTAACAGCCAAAAGGAGCTTCCTCTAAGATTCTTTACAGCAGGGCACTTCAACTTTGTGTTAGTCCAGCCAGTCATAAATATACTTCTCTCTCTACAAAATCAGGAGCAGGTTACCACTGCTGATTGGGCTTCTGGATTGCATGGACACTCCATGGCACCTGGAGCCCTACCAATACTCATCCAGCAGCAGCCTGTGCATCCACATGCTGTCTACTGGGAGAGCTGTCAGCACTTCCACAGGGAGAGCTCATCTGAATCATCCCTGCTGTGATGGGCAGTAACAGCAGAGCACATCTTTGATCAGGGCTGCATGGTTCTGTTTGTGTTCTTTTTAAGTGAAACCTCCGTGCCTAGCTGCCCATCAACAGCCTTGATATTTCAAGATAAGCCTGCACAAATTCATATAGTGCAGGTTCAGTTTATAGACCAGATCTGTATATTGCAATCCAGAAGCAGTGTCGCTAACACAAAAAGTTACCTATCTGATGAAAAAGTGGAATACCGGATCTAGCTGCATGCCTTGGATAGTATTTGAAATGCTCTCAAGCTTCCCTAGAGCTCATTTCTGTAGCAGATCACTGAGCTGGGACAAACCATCTGACCAAATTCCATGTCAGATGGAGACCAGACCCTGTTTCTTCAGTCTCATCCAGCCCTGTCACTTCACCTCACGACTGCCCGGAACAGACACCCACTCATCTGGTTGCCACTTAAATACAAAGCATTTTCTTGAAAGAAAGCAGAGAAGAAACGAAGCGCAGCAGAGGACCAAGGGAGGGATGGGGCAGGGCTCTGCCTTACCTTGTTGCAGTAGACACATTTGTAGGGGCGCTCCCCAGAGTGAACCCTCATGTGTTTGTTCAGGCTGGAGGATTGAGAAAAGCTCTTCCCACACACAGAGCACTGTGGGGGGGAAAAAAGGAATGAGGTTAAAAGGAAGCATGCAACAGCATAGTTAAAAAGAAAAATTAAGTATGTGGATGATGTGCACGTTTCTTATATATATCTACGTATACACATATATTTATGTATTCATGTGTAAACACAATAGTAATTTTAAGCTGCAACAATTTGAAATACCTGGAGGTTTAGTCTTGTTTTAAGAACAAATTTACATGTATATGTATGTGCATCTATATATATATATACACACACATTTTTATATCGGAAAATTGTGCAAAATTTTAAATAATTTGTGTTAAAGTTGTTTCAATAAAAATTGTTTTCTTCAGGACAATATTGATTTTCAGCAATAAAAATATGAAAAATTTTGTAAAATCACTTAATAAAAAAATATAAACCAACTTCCAGTTATTTTTTTTTCCTAAAAGACAAACTTCCTAAAGAATAAAATAATCTTAAATTGACCAAGGCAAGGGAAAATGAAAAAGAAAGGGAAAAGTATTACATGGTATTTAATACCTCATATTTAATAGAATATTTTTTATCTGTTACTAATTCCATGCACATATTCTGACATTGTAATAATGCCATTTTAGTTATAAAATACTTTTCTGAAAAAAATCACATTGTAGGATGATCTATAAAATAGATATTTGGAGAATTTTGAGGACTGATTTAACCCTGCCAGTTCAAGCAGTAGAACTTGCCCTTCCCAAGCTTTTAGAAAAAGTCTGATTTCCATTCCCAGTGCTGCTAGAGAAAACTGGTGCTAGAGGCAAGGTGTTTGGTGGAGATGAGTAAAGTATCTCAAAGGTTTGCTTTCATCAGTTGAAAGTCTGCTTCACATTGAATGTAAAATTTTTAAGCCCTATTTGGTCCAACAGGCACAGGTACAGCTGTGGTCAGTTCTCAGACGGATGGGTGGGGTGTAGGAAACAGACATGAGACATCTCTCTCCTGATCCTGGAAAAGCCAAGCACCTCTAAACACAAGTTAACCTCCCACACTGTGTAAGAAAAGGGGCAATACTCATACACAAACATCCAAAAAGCCCAGGAGAAATTTTGTGTCTTTTTAAACTCTCACTGAGGCTGTGGGGTTTATTTTCCTAATCAAAATCCACTAAATTTCTTCAACCAAGCTTTGCTGCACATGACAAGCTCTTCCTGCACAGGCAGAGAGAGCAGTCCCACCAGGAAACTGCCAGGGAAACCGAAGGTGGAGGAACATTATCAGCATCTTATCTGGACTAAAAAAAAAGACATTATTAAGTCCCCCCAGAAGAGCCAGTGACTGAGGAGAGACCCGGGAGCAGGCTCACCTTGTGAGGTCTGTGCTTTTCGTGAACGTGGAGAATATGGATCCTCAGCCTGTCTCTTTTTTCAAAGGATCGGTCACAAAGGTGACAGGGAAATTTGCGGTCCCCCTGGTCCACGCAGCGGGTATACTTGAGGTGTTTGTCCCGGTAGTACTTGTAGGCAAAAACTTTGCCGCAGCGCTCACACTTGAAGCTCTCCCCGGCTTCTGTACGGCAGAAGATAAAGTGCCACCTCTCTGTTACACCGCGGCAAAAGGGATTCAGTTCAAATCTGCACCCTTGTCAGAGCTGGGACCCCTACGGGGAGTTTAAAGTCTCCAAGAGGGCAACAACGGTAAACGGATGCTGGCAATATCATTAACAAAATACGTGTCGTGTCTCCTACGTTCGCAGTGCTCCCCTTGCCTTTTTAACGGAGAGGAACAAACTAGAGCCCACAGTCTGCTAAAATTATTCGGTTTTGCTACTAACTTCAGCAAAAACAAGATTTCATCCTTGTATCTCCATAAATAACCAGAAAACGTGAAAAAACAACTCAGAGTCCCACATAAAAACTTCTGGAATTTGTCCGTTAATTTTACCTACCATCCCAAAAAGAAAAAGAATTTTGCACACCTTTTCTATCGTTTTCAAATAACTATCGAACAAAATAAGATGTTTATTTGGCGCTTTTTTTTCTGTATTTCAATTCGTTTTAACCACTGAATTTAGGAAAAACACTGGAAAATTTTCAGACGTTTACACATCCTTTTTCTGTCTTTAATAAAAGTAGCTTTAGCTCAAGCTTTAAGTTGAAATGAACAATTTAGCATCTGTCTGAATAAGACACTTCAATACAACAGGTACAAAATTTTCCATGCCAGATTGTCACGCCAATTTGCTTCTCTCCCTTTCTGCTGCACCCAGCCGACCCATCCCTTCCCTGCTCCAGCTCTTCCCGTATTGGCACAAATCTGTTTTCTCCATACATTAAGTTTTGCTTACAAGGACATCATACTTTCTGTACATTACAAGTAGAACTGCCCTTCCCCTCCCCTCACCCTGGCGTAAGTGCATTTGGCATTTCTATGCAAGCAATATTGGCATTACGAGATCGGAACGACTTCAGCCCGCCTCATTTACTGAGAACGTTAATTACAGGAAAGTCAGGTGTGCAATCCTAAGATGAAACAGGACCAAAACTGGAATAACCCCGAAAAGCCCATCTCGTCCCAAAACGGGACCCTGAACAACGGCGCTGCGGGGCCGAGGCAAGCTCAGCCCAGAACCACCAGATGTTTTACAATCGTCACACTAAACAACACTTTAAGCTCCCCGAGGAACCGCGGGCTGTGAGCGGACTGCCGGCGGAGGAAAGGGCAGCCTCTTGCTCCGCGCTGCCGGCAGCCCTCGGTGCAACCCCCGGACTCCCCGGCGCCGGGGGGAAGCTGCTGCTTCGGGGTGCTGGATGCTGCAGGAAGGGGAGGTCGGGGATCGGCTTCCCGGGAGGGAGGACAGACCCCAGGGACCGGGGCTGGGGGGCCACCGCCCCCGCGGCGGAACCGGTCACCCACCACCGGCCTCATCGCAGGGTCTGGGAAGCCTTCAAAATAAAACAGCTGGAAAAAAGTGATGCCTGTGTTTCTTTACCTCGTCTGAATCTAATCCCGGCCAGGCACACGTCCGTCGGAATAAGGGGCAGTCTCGCCCAAGGGGTTGCTGGCAGGCTCACCTTCGGGGTGCTGCGGGGGTTTCTTCCCCTCCGCCATGCCCTTCAAGCTGATGGGGATGCCCAGGAACTGCACGTAGCAATCGCCGTACCACACCAGCAGCTCCTGCTTCGGGAAGATTTCCTTGCAGCTCTCGTAGAAAATTTGTCCCTGGCACTGGATAGCCGTCAAATTCTGCTCCTCGGGGAACCTGGCACAGTTCACCAGGGACATCCAGTTGCCAGCGGCGCCCTTCCCGTCTATGAAGTGGCTCAGGCCACCGTATTCAAAGATCTGGAGAGCAGAGGAAACAGCATCAGGTTTGACCGACCCTTCCGCACACCCTTCCCGCTCCCACCATCCACACTGGGCCGAGCCCCTCTTGCAGGCTACGGCAGAGAGGAGGCCGAAAGCCTCGCCCCGGCCCCGCGCTGCGGGTGCGGGGTGAGCCCGACGGTGCCTCGGCTACCTCCCACATCAGCGAGTTGTCGTCGTAAGTCTTGATCTCGCTCGTGTTGACCACTTTGCCTTGGAAAGGGCCGAAGCGGACTCCTTTCGGGATGGGGTCCGTACAGAAGACTCCGAGNGGCATCGGCCCTCAGGAGCAGGTCCTACCTCCCCGACAGAGGCCGCAGCCTGAATCACCCCCGGATTTTTCCAGGTGTGGGCTCGTAACGCAAGAAAATCACAGGGAAAGAAAGTCCGACGTGGCCCCGGCGATGCCCTTTGAGCCTGGCTGCCTGCATCCCTTGGGGCTGTCCCCGAACCCTCCCGCACACCTGGCTGGGTGAGAGCGCAGAAGCGCC
>VXBT01006749.1:80409-178677 GCA_013400235.1 Oriolus oriolus
AGCGGGCCGGCCCCTGCCCGCCCCCCGCGGCTATATCGGCCCCAGGAGCGGGGCGGGGAGGGTGCGCACGGGCGGCGGCTCCCTGCCCTGGGGGTCGCACAGCCCCGGGGCCGGGCGGGGGTGCTGCCCCGACCGGGGCCCCTACCCCGGGGCGGAGCCACGGCTACTCACGGAGCTGCCGGGCCGCCCCTCCCCACGTCGGGCTGAGAGGGGGTGGTCCAGCCTCCCGGACCCACCTTCCCTACCACCGGCTCTGCCCTCCGCCTCTCCAAGCCCCGGCCCGGGGGCCCGGCCGCAGTCTGGTGGGCTGTGCCTCTCCCCAGAGCAGGAGGCCGGGGTGCGGGAGCGCTGCTCCCTGCGGATGGCCGCCTGCTGTCGGAGGTGAGGCTTCTGCGAGGCAGGACATAGGGCTCCCACAGTGTCTTCGGGGGTTGCAGGTGTGTGGTTTGAATATGGAAAGGCAGAAAACACCCCTGGAACTCCACTGACCTGAACACACAGGAGCAGCGCACTCCCAGTGCCTGCAGATTTCACGGGCACTGCTTAGGTGCTTTTACTCTAGCCTGGTTAGCACCTAACTCCTGTTGGGTGCTTAGCAGAACACTGGGCTCCTGCTGGGGTTTTCATGGCTCCATGATCAGGCCTATGCCAGCACCTGCCCAGGATGGGACCCAGAGGAAGACACCTGGCCCTTGCCTCCTGCAGAGGTGCTGGGTGATCCCCACGTCTGTGGTTTCATCCCAGGTTTATATGGGGTTTCTCCTGCCTTCCTTCCAGGCGGCTACATGGCACAATTGCAATGAAAAGGGGACTTGCAGGATCCTAGGGGTCCAGGTGCTCACTTTGCAGAGTGTCATCCCTGCTGGTGCAGGGAGATGGAGAAATCTTCAGCCCAGAAATAACCCCATATAGGGTGTGTTACTGCATTCTAGCTTGGGTGACACTGCATATGCAGGCATGGAGAGAAGGGACAGGATGGGCTCTGCTGCACTGTAGAGAGCTTGGGGACTTGCACCCATGGCTCTCTCTCAGAGAAAGGCAGCAAGGCTTCCTGGGGCACAGCACAGCACGAGCCAAACTGCACATAGACACAGCTGGAGTGGGGAGCACAGCCAATCTTAGCTCCTGGAGTTTTAGATGCCATTTCAGTGGTTATATTTGGTGTGCTGTAAAAATTTATTAGCATAGCTCCATGTGATCCTCTCTAAAATATTGTTTTCATCCCAAAGAAGGGGTGCATTAGGAAGCATTTGAAGCAGCCCCAGACAGAGAAACCTTGGCACTAGACCCAGTCACTGCCTGCACTTGACCGGAGGTGAAGCCATCTGTTCAATCCTGATTTCTTATCTGGCCTGAGTGAAGTGCTCTGAAATAAAGAGTTTGAGAAAGAATCACTGGCTGCCATGGGGAATGAGGGTGTTCAGCCCACACTCCCTCAGGCACTGCAGTTCCTGCTTACCACAAGCTTTGATTTGCAATCTCCCTTTATGTTTTCACTCAGGACATAAACACTAACACAGCAAACACAAGCACACAGCCCCACTGGAGAGAGACATAGAGCTGATCCAGGCTTCCTCAGCTCCCAAGGTCCCTTCCACAGCTAGTCCAACACATTTCTGTCCCAAAAGTTGAGCAGAAACATTTCTGTAATTTGCATTAAATGTATTGGGCTAATTCTCCTACCTACAACCTCATTCTCCATCCCAACCTCTGTAAGACAACTGTACTGAATACACCAGGGAAGCTAATACACAAGTCTTAAGGAGAAGGTAGGAATCCAGCCTTCTAAAACTTGCTTGAGATAGTCCCTTAGCTTAAATGGCCTGATTTTTCAGTTGTCTTTTAGGTTTTAATTTTTTTTCCTAATTTTCTTTCCTTTGTGCCAAACCTCTGTTATTTGTACAACAGAATTGATGCTGCAATGCTTTAGGAAACAGTTTCAGCCAGGCATTTCAGCACGACTTTATTGATGCATCAGTAGCATAAAAGTAGTACCAGCATTAATCTGATTTACAGGAACAAGTCTGAGCTCTGATTGCACAGAAAAGTTTGAGTTACAGTTAGAATTTCAGTGTTGCCAGATAATCTGGAATCTTTTGACTATACTGTGTCCAGGTATCACAGCAAAGGAAGAGGGAGAGGGACTAGGGGAGGAGACATTAGAGGTTCAGGAGAAATGAAGTCAAATAAGTACAACATGAAATTTTAAAATTCTCATCGTTAATTAAATTGTAGACAAGACCAGGAACAAAAAGTTTCCTTTTTCTAGAAGCCTGATGACGCAGAATCCAGGAGAAGAGAAGGGCTTGAGGCACCCTTGCCACTATATTGCAGATAAATCTTTAGATGCTTTAACATCCTCTAAGAGGTTAAAGGCATTTAGTGCATTAAAAAAGTCATGACCTCGGGGAGGGATGTGGGGGAAGCAAAAGTGCAGCCATGCAGATGCACCCCCAACAGTCCTGTCAGCCCTGTGGACAGCCCAGCCTAGAGGCCCCCCCTTCCCTGATTTTACGTCTTATTACAAAGTAATCAGAGAAGTCTATTAGCCTCCCTTCCCCACTGCAGGATTTTAGAGTGTATTCCTTCTTTGCAGTGATGTGGGGATGCATATTAAAGACAAGCACCAAGGGACATCCCTGCAGGCTGCTTGTACAGCATTCAGTCACCTCTCAGTTTGAACACGGGTTCTTCATCAATCTTATGCCCACTCTGCATCTCCCTTACTCCAGGTTTAAAGCAGCCTGCCTCCTACACATTCCCAAACACAGAAGTTGCACCTATGAGCATCCTCATGATCCCCCAAAGACCACAGTGCCACAGCACTCCCTGATGCTCATCTTCCCACTGTGCGCTCCCTGTGCCCCAGCACCTACACTGATACCCAGCTGCAGCAATGGCACCAGATGCTGTCATGGAAATAACCTGAATTGCAATTTAGATGAGGTCAGAGCAGAGACAGTTTATTGCTATGGCTACAGAAGAGGATAGGTAGCAGAAGAGCAACTGACTCTGCTGGTTGACTATTAAAAAAAGGGGAAAACAAATTAAAGTGATTCAACTTTCCTTTTCCTGTACTAGTTGTTATCTTCAGATGCAGCAGCATTTTAGTGATGTTACCATTAGCTCTGTGACTTCACAAAAGTAATTAATTGCTCTCAACTCGTTCTAAATACACTGAGAATAGACAATTAACTGAAAAATACATGTATAAGAAAAAGGTGAGGAAGCCAGTCAAAAATTTGGATCAAACCAATCCTGTCACAGAGATGCAATCCTCTTTCCTTTGTTGGGGTGGGCCACTGAGTGGACACAAGCAAGGGCAGCAATATCTGTTGTTCTTGTCTCTCAAAGACACTTCGCCAACACTTTGCAGGGAGCTGAATAAATTACTTAGGATCACTGTGGGATCTTCCAGCATCCTGAGTAGTTGTAGAATGAAGTGATAAAGTGAAGTATAACCGGAAACTTGGATGGGAGAGACTTTTTTCAAGCAATAGGAGAGTTTTTCCCACATTTCATCCTCTGTCTTCTCAGGAACATCTCCTAGAGAGAAATTCCTGGGCACATCACAGTAGTTAGAGCAGCTTCACTTCCCCAGCAGTTGTATGGGACTGGGGGAGTGTCTTAGTTTCCCCAGTCTTTGCTATCTTCTTCAGTCTTAAATGAAGTTTTAATGAGTGGCGGTTGAGTAGTTTTGAGCATATGAACTGAAATACTCAATACGAACTGAAATATTCAAGGCAAAGTTCCTGCTGCTGTGTGAGTGAGTTTTACCTCTGGCTGTCTGGTGGAAGGAGGGTCTGAATGCTCTCTCAGCTCCTTTCCCTGCACAGAACTCCCCTTTCATCATAGAGTGTCTATGCCTTTAGTGCCTAACTTCAGGTGAGGTGGAGGAAACACCAATCGGATGGTATTCAAACTATCACTTGGCCTGTCCCCTGTACCCAAACTGCTGTTGTTCTTAAAGCCAGAATCTTTTAATGATCCACAGGATTCCAGCTCCTCAGGGGTGGAGAGGTAACAAAGCATTCATCCCATCGGAGCAGGGAGTTATCTGAGCATCCTTGGACACGCTGACCTCTTGTGCTCCTGACAATCACACTGGCTGACTCTGGGTTTTCCTGCCCACCCCCCCTTGTGCACAAGGATGGTAGCATTTGTCTAATGTCAGCAGCCATGGTTTGCAGGTTCACCCGGTAGCGAAGCTGAGCACAAATGCCAGAGACACACAGACACAGGATGCACATGCACAGAGCACACTCACACATTCAGTCACTCAGACTGCCATGAACAAGGTGCTGCCCTCAACAGCAATCGTGGTACCTATGTGAGACATAAACACAGCTAAGTTTCCACCTCTTCTCTAACAGGTAGAGCTCTATGTTCCCTGATGAAAGCACATCCTGCCCATCTCTATAGGTTCACAAGTATACACTGGTTCACTGGTGGCCTCGCTATGGCACAGCCCTTCTGCTGCCCAGTACCCCTGCCCCCAGCCCCAGCCCTCACACCAGCTTTTCAGGTCCTTGCTGGCTGGTGCAGCTGGGTGCATCAGACATGAGCGCTCACACAATCATCCCTTGGGCATTCCACGTTCCGGTTGTACTCAAGTGTACAATTGTCAGATTTCACCTTTTCAGGCAGAATGTTCTGTTTCAGCCACCATCAAATGTTTCTCTAACTGTCCTTTAAGATCTTCTACTTGATCTTAATTTTTTTTTTCTCCTGAAGGTGTCTCAAACTTCTGATTTGGGATTCTGTTTTTCATTTGGGTGGCCTCCTCATACCAATTGAAAAATATAACTCATGGGAACTGGGGAATTACAGCCTCTGGACTCCAAGATGCTCCTTAAACTTAAACCCTGTAGTGTGCTTTTCCCCTTCAAGTGTGTTTTTTTCATCCCCAAGGTAAGAATCCAGAACAAGAGACTGAAGAGGAGAAACAAGATATACAAAGGCTCCCTCCTGGTCACATCTGGCTTAAGCCCTCCGTGCTGGCTGAGGCTGGAGTCATTAGCAGCAGTAACAAAGGAGGCTCAGACTGGAACCTAAGTCAGATGTGGGTTATGGGGTCCATCACACCACCTGAGTCTTTAACTCTCGGTGGGGTTTCTTCTTCAGCTGAGAGATGTCCCAAGAATCTGTCCTGAAGTGGCAAAGAGCTCAATGCCCAGCTCTGAAAGACCACTGCTCATACAGGTTCACTCACTCTGTAATTTCAACCTGGACCTTTTCTGACCTACATCTCCTAAGGACTTCATCAGTTTGTGATCATTCTTCTTTCTCTGAGCTGACTAAAGAGTAGGAACTCTTAGTGTGACTCTGGACTGACCTGTATTAAAAGCTGGAACTCAGCTGAAGTGCCAGCAGGGATTTCCAGAAGGTGAGATGACACAAGCTGTATATACCCACTACATGCACAAGGCCAACAGAATCACTCAAGGCTGCTCTGAGTTCTGCTTTCTTCAGGACAAGAACCAATCCATCAGCAAAGCTTCACTGTGATCACTGTGAAGGGAGACAAGGGTGTGAGTTCGGTCAAGAGGCCCACTCGGGCTGTACTTGGTGTCTCTATCACCACACTTCATGGTCCAAGAAGCAAGGCAGAGGGCCGATACCACTGGCTGCTCTGTGCCCTTGCCATCGCCTGAGCCCAAGCACACGTGACACAGAGCCCTCCTTTTATACTGGAACAACACACAGAGAACCGCAAGTGGTGAGCAACAAGCTGGGGAATAATTCATAACCTCCAGGCACCCCTGCTCTATCCCTGTGAAAAGTCTGGTCTGCAAGACCCAACGTACCATTTACCATGAGAAGGACCTTTAAAAGGCAGTCAGTTTTTCCTTGGTCATGACATCAGGTTAGAAGAACTTGTCCGTACGTCACATGCACTGGTCTCTGTCAACAGAGCCTGATCTAGGAAGTAAAAGGCAGAACTTCTCTTTCATAAAGCCAGTTACATCACAGGTCATCATTAGCTCATTGTATTTTGATGCCAGGACTCTTAGCTAAAACTGTTGTATCTTCTTTTCAATATTAATTACCTATAAGAATGTCTACAGGCATTCCCACTGGAAACATTCTGCCTCTCACTACATGGATGTTTTCTGTACTTGCTTCTGACTCCACACTGGGAAGAAACATCCTTGCTTTCCTTAATGTGGCATTAGTTTCTTCATATCACCAACATTTTGCTGAAGACGAGAACTGCAGGAGAAGCCTTGTTTTGGTAGGAATGGCGAAAGGTTATCAGTATTTGAAGGTCTTTAACCTCTAAATTTTTAAAATATAGTTTTTCTGCCTCATCCATTTCCCAGAGAAGATCATTCTTGTACATTGTACATTCTTGAATGCTACAAGCATTCTTGTAGCTCCTTTTAGTATTATTTTTTTTTTAAATTGACCAATCAAACCTTTTCAGCTGTCTTAAATACACCATTTGGCATAGCAAGGAGAACAAGCCATAACTCTACTCATCTCCACTTCACATTTGGGGTCTGCCTCTGCTGACACTGCCATGAAAGACGCCCATTTCATCCTGACTGATAAAAAAGTACTCATAATGAACTGTTCTCATATTAAGCCGTGAGATAAACATTTTCAGTTAATATAGCACTAAAAAGATGAAAGGACTTGTAAGTAACAACTAGCTGGAACATAAATTCATCACCAAAGCCTGCTGCCTTTTTAAAACAATCCATCTACCCTCCAGTGCTTTAGTTCTACATCTTATACCCATCTATGAACAAATGAAGACACAACAGAAACATGTTGAAATCTCTAAAGCCATGTAAAACCCGAAGGCATTAAAATTTATTAAATGATGCAATAACAACAGAATTCTTTATTTACAATAGCATTATTTAACATCAAATAAGCAAATAGCATCAGCAAAGCAATATTAACTTGCATAAATGTATTTAAAATTTCTCTGAATATATCTACCTTTGCATAAACTGCTAACACTAGAAATACAAACATCAATGCAGGTGAACAAAGTGATGTTCAGAGTCAACTCCGTTTTGAAAATAAATCACAACCTGAAACACTGTAAGCTTTCTCCTGAAGAACCATAGTTTATATATTGCTTAATTTTACCCTTGTATAATCTTTTCATATACACACATCTCAGATGCAACTTCATGATGAACTGTACAAATAAAACCCACAAATGACATAAAGGGAAAAAAATTAAATGACAGTAAATGTTTGAAGAAATGTGTCCATCATCTCTATTGAACAACATAAAGATTAAGTGATGATGCACTTATTCCAAAATTGTACACAATTCACTATACAAATATAATACATCAGACAGCTATGTAGGAATATACAAGACTTAAAAACAGATCTAAGGCATTATGCTAGATTTTAGCATTTTGAGGTTCTTGCACATAGCTTTTACCTGTAGTAAGAAACTTAAAAGATTTTGTTTTAGTCTACAAAGAAACACCAGGGAGAAAATTCTAATTAAAATCAAAGCCACTACAGTAAATTTTCTTTTGTGCAGAGAATGCTTTTGCTCTTAGGCAGCATACTACCATACAAATACTAGAAAACTTTTAAATTCACACCAACAATTAATGGCTTAAGTTGCATTTCAAAACTGATTGTGTATCTTTGGGTTCTGCAAGTGGAGCTGTGCCACCCATTTCATCTGTTAAGCCCATATGAATTCCGCTTTTAAACAAAGATTAAAAAATGTATTGTATAAACTGCAAAAACATTGCTTTTAATTAATACAGGCCCAAAGGGATACTGGTGTGGGACAATATTTTAAGGATTGAGTACAAATTAACTCCTTGTAGCAAAACAGCTCACTTCACTTTTTAAACTCACCACATTACATGAACACTTAAACAGGTCATACGACCATGTATATATGCTTATTTTTCACATTATGCGCCTTTCACATTTAATAATGTAAATAGAACACTGATTAATTGTTCTCTTAAACAAAATCCAAGTACTTTCTCCGACAAATTTACTGTATACAGGATGAAAAATACTGATAATGAAGGGAATTGATTTGGCTTTTTTGTTTCTATAGTGATCAATATGATCAGAAGATTCCTTCACTCACTTTTCTCTTTTGTTACTTAGAAGACGACAAAAGTCACAATGAACCCAAACGGAGCCAAAGTGATAGGTACAATCTCCTTTCTTTCAAAATGGCAATGGATGATGAAGTATCATAATCACTACAGATAAGGGTTTGCAGGTCTGTTGTGAAATGGGACAAATTTAAACTATTTTTTTCCACTGTGAAAAAGAATAATCTATCTGCAGAGGTTACGGTTAAGAACCAAAAAAGAATGGAATAGCAACAAAATTATTTTAAAACTCATTTACACTTTGTGGTGCATGAAATCAATTCCTTCAAATTTATACATTTCTTATATAAGTAATTTTTTGTCAGATATATAATGCAAGTTCAACACCAATGTTGTAGTAATGAGGCTGTGGAGGTCAGGGCTGATGGTTATTTTTTCCCATCAGGAGGTCAAAGAATGATTCAGCTGACTAAATATTCTGTCTGAGTTTGGCAACAGAATGATGACAGCTGAAAAAGTGTTGCTTCTCCAGAATGGTGGCACTGTCCTCTTTAGGGACAAACACAGAAACAGCCTTTATCATATTTTCCTCAGCCTTAACATAGAATAGCTGCTATTTCATTTGAACTCCCACCTGAATACCAAAACAAATTAAATGACAACAGGACAAACCTTTCAATCCCAAAAGGCAGAGCTGATGAGATATTATAAAACGCATTGCATCTTACATTACATCAAAAAATTTGCGTTCAGGTTAGAAAGTTTGTGGATTAGTGTCCTGGTTCCGGCCAGGATAGGGTTAACTTTTGCAGTAGCCAGGAGAGGGCATGGCTAGGACCAGGAGGTTATTCTATATCACCTCACATCATTGCCGGGGCAGGGGAGGGAGTCTCTTCCCAGGAGAAGGGCTCTCTTCTGGATCAGCGCAGTGGCGGAGGGAGCGTCGGGCGTGTCGTGGGTTACCGTGAGAATCGTTTGTCTCTTTCTTGTACCCTCTGTCACTAGTATTGTAGCTGGTACTGTTTTCTTATCTCATTGCTGTTTCCATGAAATTGTTCTTATCTCAACCCATGATCTTTACCTTTTGTGCCTCCAGTTCCCCTCTCCAGCACTCCACAGGGAAAGATGGAGGGGGAGCGAGCGGGCTCGCAGTTTGGAGAGTCTCAGTGGGAGCACTAAATTAGGGAGTACCATTCCTAAACAATTAGGAGTCAGCAGAAAGAAAACAGGTCAAACTCATCAATTTCTTAATATTCCAAGTCCTCAGAAACTGATGTCAGTATAGTAAAAGATTATTCAAACCACAGTGGGCAAGGAAAAAAACCAACATGCCTTAACAGTGGCCTGCGTACTAACAGTTTTTCTAAGATTTGTTACGAAAGGATATAAACATACAAAAATCAAGAACTGGTTCCTACAGTGGCTGCATATAATATAGGTTAGTTAAATGATATTATGCGCAGAATCACAAGGCTTAGAAAATGAGAAGTCTCAAGCCTACAAATTAGGTCTAATCAAGGCATTGTGATCCTTTACAAAACACTTCTCCAGGAGACACACACGGCTAAGAAGATATCTAATTTAATACTGAAGTACCTCATTTGGAATCAACTTCACAACATGTATATCTCACAAAAATTATACAAGTAAAACACTTAAGTTTTCAACTTAAATTATTGCTTGTTTACATATAAACTGGATTTTATGTACCTTACAAAATGTCCTCGTAGTCCACACTGCTTTAAAATAATCAGAAACACTATAGTGGTGAAGTCTGTAGTGATATCTGCTATAGGTATTACAGGAATTGTTATTTTCCCAGCTAAGGGGATGGGAACCAGAAATTATCATGCTTTGAAGCAGGTATCTTCGATATTATGCACCAATTCTGCCACTACCATAATCAGTACATGCATTACCATCGAACTTTGCTGTTCGGCATCCAGTAACCAGCTGTGCAGACTGCTGGAAACACACCTAAGGAAATAACAGAGTAACCTGTTTTTTAATTCCATTAGAAAGAAGAAGATGACAGAGGTCAGGAGAGCCAGGTTAAAAAAAACAGATTTGCTGATTGTTAGGAATTTAATTAAATGAGAATGTAACCAACTTGTATGTTTGGATTCATGACTTGCATCATAAACACTACCACAAAACCCAACCAAATCACCCCTTATAAACAGCCCTCTCACAGGGTAATTTTCATCTGTTTTACAACTTTAACCCCATTCAAAATTGGTCTGTATAGTTTTCTGCATCAGTTGATCTTCTCTGACTGGCTGTCAGTGGAACGTGCTTGTTGGAGGTCTCTATATGTACCAGACGTTGCTTCTACGCCCTCCTCCATGCCTCCTCTCCGCCCCAAAATGCAGGCCTTAGTCTAAAACACCAGTTTTCAGACAGAACTGAATCCTTTGCACCAGACTGAGTAAGCCAGGGAAAACAAAGCAAAAAAACCCCAAGGTCTAAAACTAAACAGAAACAGAACAAGAGCATGGTTGTTTTTCCTTAAATACATACATTTAAATACATTCAATCTGACATGGTTTATGAAAATTGCCTGTCAACATTTACTTTGCAGGAGAGATCTAAGTTGCACTAAGGTGAATGCAGTGAACAGACTGAGCAATGTCTGTACGCTAGCTTCAGACTGTCAAAGAAGAGGCTGCTCTTCGGCAACGAGCACCCGGCTCCCCTGGGGAAGCAGGGCTGAGTTCTGTCGGCAGCAGGCAGCCGCCGGGGCTGGCAGCTCCGCTGGGACACGACAAACAGACGCAGCTCTTCAAACTGGTAAGGATTTGGGGCCGCAAGCCCAGTCAGATGAAGAAAGGAGCAACCAAACCACCCTCAGGGTCAGCAATATTTCTGCAAAAGAAGAGAAATGAGGGAAAAACAAGTGAATTCTTCCTGCCGGGATAGTGAATATGGATAGGTCAATGAGACCTGGGATGCTGGAGTGCAACATCGGCTGTCAACCGTGCATTGCTGCAATGCTTTACACCTGAAATTTAATTGGAGTTTATAAAGCTGAACTATTCTTTGTGTACACTGATACAACTGACCAGCAATTTAGTTCCTTTGATATCACTGGGGGTTTAATTTCGCTACATTCTTAGGTCCTTAATTCATTCCAATTATCCTGGATATTATGATAACGCAGGATCATCCACCTCCTGTAAACTCCAGCTGAGGGCATGGCAATAGGTTTAAGAGAAGTCTCACTCTCAGAATATGTGCAAAAATCTCTCTTACTGCTGCATCACCATCAAAGGAAACAACTACACTGGCTCACTTTTCCTTCCAAGACTCACAGTGAAAAAAGAGAATAAAGAAGTAAAACCAGCTTCAGCTGCTGATCCCTAGAGATGTTTTTTACCTCATACTTAATACCCTTGCAATGTCTTTACACAAATATAGTACAAACTGGTTTCAGCTGAGTTGATTATCTTCCTTCTTATTCAAAAAAACATCAGGATGTGGTTTTCACAGTTGTTTTAAGACTACTCCTTCCAGTGGCTGCAATCTGTGCCTTTCTGTCTTCCTCTCCTTGTAAATGCCTGCTCCCACGGGGTGCTGTGGTCAGTCAGGTCAGAGAGTCAGTCCAGCCAAACCCATTTTCCTCCTCCCCTGGGGTTGCTTTTCACTCACATCCCGTGGCTCTGGCCATGGAGGAGCTCTTTGCCCACAGCTTCCTGCCACACATGAGGAAGGCCCCGTTTGCTCAGGGACAGTGCTGGTGGGTAGGCAGCTTTCTCACCAGTCCACGTGGCTGCTATGCTGCCTTCTGGAAGCTGTTTACACTGTGCTTTGGACCTTACCACACCTTCCTCTGCCTTCACACAAGGCCTAGAAAAGTATCTTTATTGACAAATAAAGTCAGGGTCAGGAATTATCCGGCAATGCAGGAAAGCAAGGCCCTATGTTTTGTCCACCCCCTATTCCCAGTTTAGCTGGTGCAGCTGGAGCCCTTTGGGGTGTGACCAGCCATGGGCAGCACTGAGCCCCAGTCGTGGCTCCTCCTTCCTTCATCACTGCACAGAGACACCACACTCACATCCCTCATGCCCTGACTAATATGGACAAACTAAACTTTGACTCCTCTTTCTAACATGCTGAGAGGCAGTCCAGGGACCCTGTTAGTGGTTTTTGAAGATAAAGTGGAAACGAAAGTGAAAATCCAAAGATGTCCTTATTTTCAGGGTGGACATTTAGCAAACAATATCTCCAGAGATAGTAAATAAACACTCCCGCTATACCAGTGACTTGGAAAAAATTAGGTACTGCAAAAGTTGCACAGTAATTACACAGCTTGAACTTTCTTAAAAAAAAACAAAGTTATGTAGGAGTAGTTTATGGCTCAGCTGCATGAAAAAAGCAGCAGTTTAACCTCTATTACAGTTCAAAGTTCAGTGAAAGGTATTTATAGTGTACATAAACTGCATTTTCATGATAGTCACAGGTACATTAGTAGAACAAATGTAAAATTATGAAGAGCAGTCCAATGTACCTTTCCAAAATAATTTGAGAGGTTTTAAGAAGTTGCTTTTCTTCACGTGAGACAAAGCTTCTCTCATGCATTGCTACTGTCCCTCTCATTGTCATGGCACTGACTCCATTATTTTAATTTTACGCCCCAGAGATTCCCTGCCCAAAGTCATGCCACTCATTTCTTTCCACCTGCACCCTGACTTCTCTCCAGCATCTCTTGTACCCCTTCTGTCACATTCACTCTCTTTTCCTTCTCTCTTCAACAATTATTTAAAATCTACCTCCTCCTTTAGTCTGCTTCTGTCTCAGCATCCTTTTTCCCTTTCTTTCCTCATCAGTACCCGGTATTTTCTTCTCTGGCAGTCAGGCTTCTCTTGGCACATGAAATTTAACTTGTTAGGGAATGCACTAAGTAGGAGACGTTCTAGCAGCCTCCCAGTACCTAAAAAGGCCCACAAGAGACCTAAAGTGTGACTTTTTACAATGGCACATAGTGACAGGACAGTGGGCAATGGCTTTAAACTGAAAGAGAGTAGGTTAAGATTAGGTAAAAGAAGAATTTCATTACTGTGAATGTGGTGAGGCACTGGAACAGGTTGCCCCGACAAGTTGTGGATGCCCCATCCCTGGAAATGTTCAGTGTTGGATGGGGCTTTGAGCAACCTGGTCTAATGGCAGGGGGTTAGAACCAGGTATCTCTTCCAACCCAAACCGTTTTATGATTCTGTAATAACGCCTTGGTGTATAACAATTTCTGCTACAGCAGAGCACACTGGATCCTTTAATTAATCAAAGTGACCATGAAATGGTTGCAGAAGAGACTCTTTCTGCACAGATCCCTCACTCTTGGAAACAGACATTTGTATGTTCATATGAGCAATGAAGGTGTGAG
Source organism: Oriolus oriolus (assembly GCA_013400235.1). Taxonomy (NCBI): domain Eukaryota; kingdom Metazoa; phylum Chordata; class Aves; order Passeriformes; family Corvidae; genus Oriolus; species Oriolus oriolus. The sequence continues at coordinate 93,850 of VXBT01006749.1, forward strand.
AAGAACTGGCGTCTGGGAAGTTTTAAATACGTATGAATACAAAAAAGACAGGGATGCAATAAAATACACGTATGGCTACTTCTACCTCAGCACTTTCACATTCCTTATTTTCATTCATGTTGCTAGCTTTTCAGACAGATGTTCCTAGTTCACCTATTACTCAAATTCCTCTTCTTTAACAGCAGGGAGCTTCACCGCGCCCTGGCCCAGGGGCAGAGGCGGCGGCCGCCGCTAGATGGCGCCTCCCCCGCGCCGCTCGGCCCCCTCGGTCTGTCCATCTGTCCATCTGTCCATCCTTCCTTCTCCGTGTCCACAGAGCGCGCCTCCCTCACGGTAATTGCTGTTACCCAGGACGCTTGTAACTTTGCAAGCAAAAAGATACCGTATCCGCTCCAGCCACAGCACATTTATAGTTCTGCTGCGCCTGTGCCCCGTTTCTTACCCGTGCTGCATCTCCGTCCTGCTTTATCATATCCATTCCAGGCAGCTGGTTTGGAAAGAGATTGCCTCCCCTCATAGCAGGATCATTAACCTATTGGTAACAAGATATTAAGGAGAATGAATGAAAAAACACATTGGGAGGAGGGCTGGGAATTAAAAAGAAGCATTACAGACCATTACACCACCTGCATGTCCCAACACCCACTCTGGAGACGATGCTAAAGTCAGGGAAGTGACTGTATAGCCAAGCACTCCTCTTGCACAGCATGTGTTTGACTCATATTATTCTGCTTCACAAGCAACAACAAAGATTTCATTCCTGATACTGTGACCCTTACGCATGTTTTACAAAGCAGGCTCCATAAATTAGGTCAGTGTAATCTGAAGAGGACATCTCTGCTATCAAAGTTCCGAAAGCAGAAGCATGTAACTGTTTTCCTAACCTCAGTAACACATGGCTTTGCTGCTTGCAAACCACCACACAATTTTTTCAAAGCCTGATGAGATAACATGTAGGCTAAATTATACCAACTACTGACTTAGTTTTAACAATACTTTTCTTTTTGTAAGCAGTGGGAGAAAGATAGCATTAAATGGGAAAACATGCAGTGGCATGCTTTCCTAAGGGATGGTCTCCACAATTTTCTGAACACAGTCACAGGAAAGTATTGAAGCTGTGTATTTCGTCACAACCAAAAGGTCTGTTGTGCTTAGTTATGTGAGAAGAGTAGATGGCCAAATTTACAGCATTGCTTTCTTAGTCAAAGGATTAATCTCACCATGTAGGAACTGACAAAAAATACAAAACAGAGCCCTTCAGCAAGGTTCTGAAATATCACAAGAAACAGCTTTCTTATGAAGTTTTACAGGGAAAGAAACCTCTTTCTAGGGAGTCTTTGTCAATTTGATTCCCTCTGTTACTTCCCTCAGAGGAGATGGATGTGATAATAGTGAAGATACATCCCCTCCAGATCTCTCAGGAAGGAAAAAGATGTTTTCTGTGTCACCTGTCATTTAGGAGACATGTATTTCCAAGGACAATAAATTCTCTCTGTGGACTATCCCATTTCAGCTACAGCAACCTGCTGCAGCATGGGGGAATCACAAAATCACAGAACGGATAAGAGTGGAAGGGACCACAGTGGGTCACCTGGTCCAACCTCTCTGCTCAAGCAGGGCCATCCCAGAGCACATGGCCCTAGAGGTTGTGTCCAGGTGGTTCTTGAATATCTCCAGTGAGGGAGACTCCACAACCTCTCTGAGCAGCCTGTTCCAGTGCATGGTCACCTGCACAGTAAAGAAGTTCTTCCTCACATTCAGGTGGAACTTCCTGTGCATCAGGTTCTGCCCCTTGTCTCTTGTCCCAGTGCTTGGCACTGCTGAGCAGAGCCTGCAAGAAGAGCCCAGCTCCATCCTCTTTACATCTTCCCTCCAGATATTTTTATATATATTGTTAAGATCCTGTCTCAGCCTTCTCTTGTCAACTGTCTTGAATTTACCACACAAAGTCTTCTCATTTCAGGTCCTCCTCCTGTTATTTCTGTTGCCATTCACTGATTTTGAAAAATGCAGTAATATGCAACCACCTAAAGACTGGTTTCAAATGCTGCCAGATACAAGACTACAATTCAAGGGGAAAAACTAAAAACTTAAAATACTTTTGCCATAGGAATTTTAAGTCCAAAGAAATTGATTAAGTGCTGCAAGCCTTCTAGTGATACTTTCTGCTTCTTAAAGTGGACAGATGTTTGAACCTGAATGTGAAAATTTAAATCAGAAGGGAAGAGAACCACGTTATTTTATTCAGAAAGAAAGATAAAAGCTTTGCAGCTCTATCTGCATGCATTTGATGAATCCATGTTTAAAAAGTGCTTCCTGCTATTAATCAACATTCATCAGAATGTGCAAGCACAAATACCTTTTCTGTATTGTTCAGTAGACAAAGGGAGGCAAAAATGAAAAGCAGAAAATAAAAAATTTGTATCCTGAATCAACAGCAGTTTTGGAACAAAAAGATGACTGCATGATTTGCCTCATGGCACTTAGGTACAGAAAAGGAAGGTGGCTCCAGGCCACCAGAAAAGGAGCAAAGGCATCAATGAAGTTTCTATTACAGAATCTCTTTGCAAGTGATGATGCACGAATCCTGACTGTCATGGTATCAGATACAAAAAAAACCCAACCCAAACTCAAAAGAACCCATTAAAAAACCCCTAATATTTTATTATATGAATACATTTGCTTCAGAAGACCTTAAAACAAAACACCCCACATTAACTTTTCTGACTGCAAAAAAAATTCAATTAGAAAAGTATGGAGAAGGACAAAGACATGGACAGGTTTTTACAATTTTCTGAAGAAAGGTGAAGTGGTATTATCAGATACGAAATCTGACTAAAAAAGAACAAATATGTTTTACAATTCCTTTGCAATTAAGCATAATTAATAGTCTCCTGCTAGTAAAGCAAAGTTATATACAAGGTGTCTAACAAGAAGTTTCCTAGCACTCCAGAGCTCCTTCAATCTGGTATGCTGAATGAAATCAAAATACCATTTCAGGATAACTCTTTTTAGATGCCATGATAATTTTGGCCTGGGGAGCACTGCCTTGTGCAGATTAATAAACAAATACTCTGAGTGGACTTCTAAATAGGGGTTTATTTCATATAGTGAAAAGCCTCTTTTCTTGCATGGGTTTCAAACTGCTTCTTTGATATCTCAGGAAATAGCATGGATCCATGATGCAAAATAAGTAACAGGCAAAACCATGGCAATAGTCCACTGTGTAAACAAGAAGATGAGGACAAGGGCACAGTGAGATCTCTGAATGGTGCAACACCAGGAAGGTTTACTTTCTCGATGCCTGGGAAAGCTGTCTTGGACAGGAGGAACCTGCAGACCTGGCAGCTAGCATTTCAGCATTCCTGGTAGCTGCCTCCTAGAAGAAACACTAGTAAGAGCAGCCTGAAGAGATTTAATGTAATTATAAGAGAGAAGATGATAATGAGACAGGATCTCATTCCCCAAATATATAAAAGAGCCATTAAGTATATAATAATCACCAAGCCTATTTTGGACATAATCTTTTTGCTTGGTGATGCTGGGAGCCCAGGTGGTAAACAAGAGAAGTTGGAGATAACACAAGTATGATCAGATAAACACCAAACTTAGTATTTCTAAGGACTGGATATGTCTGTATGATACAGCATAGTGCCACAACGAGAGAGGAGGGAGAGCCAACAAAATCTCTGTGGTACCAGGGGTAATACACTTGCTTCTCACCAGGTAAATAAGTCCAGGCACAGCTGTTTATTATTAGGTAATAAGATCTTACTTCAAAAACCATCCAATAATAATAATGTTGGGTTTTTCTCAAAAGCTAGAACACATTTGTAGTGCAATCACTGTTACTCTCACTGTGGTTAGAAAGAGACAAGCACGTGAAGTTCAAATTATGTATTATGGAACAAAAAGTGACACTGAATAAGTAAACAGAAGTGTAGGTGACAATATAAGAAAACCTGAAAGAATGAATGAAATGGCAACAGTCAGCAGAATTACAGAAAATACAGTCATTTTGAAAACCACCAGTTACAAGAAAAAGTTCAGCAGAGTCTAGGGCAATTGCTAAATCAAGATGTCAAACAGTAAAACACTGTGCCCTGAAAACAGGAAAAAATGTCAATTTTAGTATTCAAGTATACATTTTTAGCTATTCATGTTTCTTAAGAAAGAAAATGCAAAGCAGTACAGCACATTTCTGAGGACTAAAAAGTACTGTCTCTTGGCCCAGAAATGGTGCCTCAGCTGTCAGCTGGCCACCTCTGACCTAGACCAAGCATAAAACATTTGCTTGCAGATGACAGTGCTGGGGTGATAAATCAGGGGGAAAACAGGTTAGTGTTACAGAATGAGCCACTGCACTTTGCTTAAACAGACTTGATCTAAGAAATGCAATTTGATGGAGACAGGAGGGAGGCAATACTTTTGAGAACAAAGAACGCAGGTTTCATCTACGTAGAATGTGTTGAGAAGAATTTGGGGGGTCATCACAAGGGTTTCAGTGTGACATTGTCACCAAAAGAATCAAGATAACCCATGGAGTGGAAGAGAAATTACAAGCAGAACTTAACTCTACACAGCTTTGGTGCAGTCACTGTTAAATCACTGTCTCTGGTTACTCTGTTCATATTTCTAGGAGGAGGTTACAATGGAGTTTAAAGTAGATCCAAAAAGGGACTGATGGGCTGAAACCCAAATGTTGAGATGGATAAAGAACCTCAGCCTATTCAGCTTACTGGAAGTTAGATAAATGCTATCTTGAAACAAGATCTTGTAGTCCAACAGGAAGGAAAAGCAGTGTGACAGCTGTGCCAGGGGAAACAGTAGCCTGCATGGAACTCTTTGAAATAAAACCAGATCTCTTTCTACAATGCAGTTTGTCAATTCAGGTTCCTGGGAAAAATTATGTAGCATGGGTATCCTGAGAAATCAGATTGGGTCATCACCTTTAAATCCCCTCTCTTTTCCTTTTTGGTTTTACTACATTAAATTTGTGCAACTCTATTCACTTGGGAATGAATAATAAAAAAGTCTGCTATAATTGGGCTTAGCAACTGGGAATGTCAGAGAAGGTGACAGATTTGGGAGTATCAAAATTACTTTGGGTTACCAGTATGTGGCAGCTGTAAAAGACAAATGTGATCTGCAGCTATATCTGTCAGAGTATTCCAAGAGAAATGGGGAAGAACTAGTGTTATGCACATGGCTCCGGTGCTTAGGAAATACTGATTCAAACTAGAACAGCTGCAGGAAAGGAAAGGAAATTTAAAGCCTAAGAGACTGAAAAACCCTGGCTTGTTTGGCTTACAAGAAAAACCCCACAAAACCCAAAACTAAACAATTCAACAATCTCAAACTAACAAAAAAAAATCATGTCGACAGAATCTTTCTAAAATACAAGAAAAGAAAAGAGCTATTTAAGGTAAAGGACAACATTGGAAAAGTAAATACTCTGTTACCAAATTTAGGCTGGAAAAAGGTCATATATTAACAAGCCATTAACATAACCAGCTTTAAACTGGAACATTATGGTATCAGGAAAAAGTTTTAGCAAGAGATGTCCATAGCAGGAGATGTTACCTGAAGACACAAGAGGCACTTTCCTGCCAATATTTCTAAGAATAGTCCATAATTTCAAGCCTGTGTTTCTGAACAAGCTGTGTTTTGAACAAGCTGAAGGTCAGCTTTGAAACAAATACATGAGCCTGTTAATTAAGAGGATTTGTTTGCCACTTACTAATGTACTGCGAGAGTTTAATTGCAGGCTGACAAACAGAAATGCTATTTTTTCTTATTTCAGATATCTTAAGTAGCAGTACAAAGTAAGGAGGAGTGTGTAAACATCCTCTCAGCAGAAAAGAACAGGTTACTTACCTATTGATTCAGCAACTTATTTTATGTGCACCACATTACAAAAAATGTGCATTTTGCGCTTGTAAAGTTGCCACATGGATAGTTCTGAAAGCTGATCGAATATTTATTGTCTGGGACTACAAACACTGGGGCAGTTGAAGCATCTTCCAAACCCTGCCCATGCTGGCAGCTTTCACTCTTCTCTCCAGGCAGCAGCTGCCTGCCATCCAGTTCTAGCCTCCACTGCTGGGAAAATCAGCAGCTGCAACTGCGCTACAGAAACTTACCGAGAACAGGGGCTACCATCAGCACTGTCTTGGGGTGACTTTATGCTGCTGTATCCCCCATCGCCTGCTTATTGCCCAGACATGAAAATTTGTCCCAAAATTCGTCTCAAACCAAGACAAATACGTGCTTCCCACGGAAGTCCAGGAGCTAGCTACAGTGCTCCCTACCCCACTGGTCACCCTGGCTATTCGAGTGCAGAGCTAAAACCAAAGCCCTTTTAACATCATCATTTCTCAAGAAAACTAGTAAGGGAAACATAATGCAGCGGACCTGAAAAACTGCTGGAAGTAAAAGCAAACCCTCTAGCTGTCATCTCACATCCTTAGATTCTCACCTGCTCAGGACCCATGGAGGACAACCCTGATGTAGGCACAGAGGTCGCTGAGGTCATGCTGATCTGCCCTGTCATCTGGTTCATGTTGTTCATACCACTTGTGTTGGTTGCCATGGATACACTGATGTTCATGTTATTGTTGTACATGCTGGTGCTTGCTTGCTGCCCAAAATGTGGTGGGGACTGTTGTGAAAACATGCTACAGAGCAAGGAATGGAAAAAGCAATGTGTCAGACTTAGAATGCTGAAGCCACTAAGACACTTTTAAAAATATATCTTAAGCTAGAATTTGTATATACTGTCATTTATTCCAACTTCAAAGGAAAAACTAGTTTTCAGCTACATTAATGTCTAAGGAGTAGATTTTCAAAATTTAAGGTCCCATGTCTGTGCACAAAAACGCATGCCTTTGCGTGTGAAACTATGGCAGAGTACAAATCTGGTATGCACGTGCAAGAACAGTCAATTAGCTGTCTAAAGGAGCCTTGTATGTATTTTAAAATAATTTTTGCAGGCAGAGGAAAACACCTTTATCCTCCAGTGTTAGCCCAGCACAGGACCCTTAAGCTGAAATTGTAGATGGGGTAATAACCTTTCTTTTTTGCAAAATAGGCTATTTGCATATATGAATACCAGATTTGCACATAGAATTATGGCAAGCAGGCTCACAAATATAGACATGCAATTGTGCAGAAATTTATTCACTAGTTCTTGGCATCAGGTTTTGAAAATGTGGCACTGTAAGAAACAACATAAAGTCTAAGACAATTACCCTCTATGTTTCTTTAAGGGCATTTCTGAACAACTTAAGGAGGAGCAACTGTGGAAAACTTCATCCCAGATTTTATTCAGTCCAAGTGCTTTCTGGACAGTATCTTCCTTCCCATTATGTTGAAAGCCATACGAGAGACTTCTTTACATTTCCTAAAATGCACTTCACTGTTTACACATCAGTCTTTTCTAGTGTTTGAGCATAATCCAACAGCCACTGAAGGAATTATTACTGACAATGTGTCTGTTTAGAGGATCTGCATTAGACTGAAAATACTTGAAGGGCTGCTGTGTCTCAGTATCAGTGGCTGACTTTCCCTTCCCTGTGAAGCACTGCTCCCACAGCTGAGGAAATCTTTCAGGGTTAACACTCAACCTTGCACTCGGGTACCCCGTTAGGCTATTGCTGTGCATTCTCAGACTTGGTGGAGTGCAACGGCATTCTGGGCACAGGACCAAACCCAGAAAATCCCACCATTCTCTTCCTTCCAATTCCATGTCTTTTCAGGCCGCCTCACCCCATTTTTAAGTTGTTATCTGGATGGCTGAAACAGTACACTACAGATCATTGTGAATACTCAGTGGCTTGTGTAAGCACATTTGACATGTCTCTGCTGTAGAGCTGCAGTTTAGCAAAGCCAACCATTGGACTTATGCAGCTGCCCCTGCTGCCATTTTTGGCAGAAGCCACGACAGCGGCAGCTATGCCTCCTGCAGATGCTTCAGGAAGACAGTGAGGATGAGGCATGGACAAGGATGAGGATAAGAGATAAATCAGCTGCTTTAGGGGGCACTTTACTTGAATCAGCCTCATCAATAAAATACTGGTGTTTTGGGTTTATTAAATAAATCTTTGTCAACTAGCAGGAAAAAGATTTGTTGCTGTGCTAGGACAATAAGCCTGAGAACTTCAGGATGACAAAAGCACTGTGCTAGAGACAGCTGTGTGCACCCCACTGCCAAGCGATACAGGCTGTACCTGATAGCTCCTCCCATCTTCCAAGGAAAAGCTCAGATCACTGCCATCTGGAAGCTCATTGCTGCCTACTGATAGTGTTCAACATCCAACCCATTTGATTTGGACAGACTGATTATTAGAGCTACACCCACCGGGGCAGGGGCCTCAGCTGAAAAGGTGACTGCATGCGTGAGGTATTGCTACAATGCTGTCAGGGAATGACAGCTATATGCTGACCCCCAGCATGTGCAAGCACTAATGGGCTGAACCTGGTTACACTCCAGCATTTAAAGTGGGAGGTGATAATCCAGTCACTGCAATTCCAGAGCAGTAGGGAATGCATAGGCTCTGGCTTAGCTGACCCAGCCATGTGGAAAGCAGTGTGGGAGCACAACATGAAAATCATATGCAGAAGAAATGCATCCACACAAACGCCAGGGGCTGGAGTTCACTGTGCAGCACAGGTGCTTCTTAAGGGCACACAGTGTTTGATCAGTTATCACAGACAAAGCAATGCATTGCATGGATGCAGGTCTTTTAGCTATGCACTCACTTTGCCTTGTATGAAGACAGAATTTAAACCAATTCGTCAAGCCAAATTGAAAAGAAATCTCTTTTAGGATAGGTAGTTAACAACAAACATTAACACGCAAACAATTACATAAAACAAGCCCACAGATAAGTGTAGACCATAAATGACCCCATTACAATGTGTGTTCATTTTGTTTTTCTTCTGGATTTACCTGTTACCACCCATATTCCCTTGTGCCCACCCATTCATCTCTGTAGAGGACTGATAGGCAGGATTAGCCTGAGACTGCTGAATCATGGGGCTTTGAGTGTGAGCCAGCCTTGGTGACATCAGTGGACTCTGAGGAGTGGTGGCCCCTGTGAAGCCTGGATCGGGCTGCTGACTAATGCCTGAAGAAGAAAACGAGAAATTTACCCATGGCACATTCAGAGTTAAAACGAACCAAGAGCTCATACCTGCTGACATGTCTTTACACAGCCCTACTTACATCATCTGGAACCTTTAACTTTGTATCTCTTCATTTTCATAAAGCAGTTACAAATACATGGAGAGAAAAGACTATTACAAAACGTTATTACTATTAGGAACTGGTGTAAAGGATAATAGCTCAGTAAGAGCAGATATCAGTTTTAGAGTTGGATGGACATAATTTGTTGTATCAGCAGAACTTTCACATAACATATTATTTAATATAATACAACTTATACAGTAGGAATAAATAAAGAAACTGTATAACAATAGCTGTGCAGAGGTAACTGCCCAGAACAAAGTGGTTTGTGGCTTTGTAAAACAAAGAAAGGAAATGGTATTAATTATCATATTACACATTGGGTTAGGGGTAGGGAATGGAATGCCTTATCTAAAACTGAGTTATATTATTTAAATTAAAGAGTTTTTTGTTTAGTTTACTCAAAATTCAGACTCCATCAAGCATATACATATATATGTTCGTGTGTGCATACATACATTTATCTATATATATATCTATATATAAACAAACACACTACACTTCTGCTACTGCTCAAAGAAAGAGCGATGCTTGGAGAATAACTGGCACTAGAGCTAGGAAAGTGCAACCTCCAAGGGGTCTTTTCCACTGTTCCCAGGGAGCCAGGCAAGAGCCTGTGGACCAGGGGCTTGGACCCAGCACTGGGGGGAACACAGGGGCATCAGGACTGACAAAATGCACTGAGGGGCGGGGTGGAACCAGTACCGTAGTTTGGAGGAAACGGAAACTGCTGTGCATTTGCCTGCGGGATGCGCGGGTTGCTCATGGTCGCTGGGATGCCACCGGTGGCCACCATGCTGGGGGTCATGCTCAAGCCTTGCCCTCGCATCATCAGCGTCCGCTGCTGCACCTGCTGCTGCTGCTGCTGCATCTGCCGCTGCCGCAGGTGCTGGCTCAGGATCTCCCGCTGCCTCTGCGCCAGCATCTGCGCGTTGATGGGGCCCTGTGGGGAAAACCACCCATCAATGACCCTTCAAGGCAACCCAACGCATGGAGGCATCTCCACTAGAGCAATCTGGGAGATTCCAGCAATTTTCCCCCGCATCACACAATTAACACAAATATAAAGCAGGAGAAAATAATCTTGCTAATACTTCTGCTGGGAAAGACTTCCAACAGTGCGAGAGTCGCTAACTGAAATAATACCAGTGTTTAAGGTTGCAGTGATTTGTAACTGCAAATAGAGCAGCTCATTAAAAACACACATCTGCAGGAAATTAGAAGCATGGTTAAAAATGCAGCTATATCAAATCTTTATTAAACAACCATCCGTCTCATGTAAAAATGGGAATGACTGTCAGATACAAAACAGCAAAATACTCCCTATCATGCAGGTTGCATTATTTGCATTGAATCTGTGCTTGCCACATAGCATTATATTGGGGAAAGCAAGCAAAAAAGGAAGTGACTTTTTTTTTTAAAAGGTGTTATTTCTCTCACCTGTGTTGGCACTCCAGTTCTCAAAGACAGATTCATATTGGAGACGCTGCTGATCTGATTTATCAGTGGCTGCCGATTCTAAAGAGAAAAAAACAAACCACCCCAACACCAAAACCCAAAAGTTTTTAGAGGGAAAGGGAAAAAAAGTGTTACATACAGAGTTATATAGATCTACTTCCCTGATCAGCTGGACTGTAGACCTAGTTCTACATATTCAAGCAGTGACTAATTCTCCTCCTCAAATCCTATTACCATTCACAGAATGCTGTTTCTTAAAGGGATAATACACCACACAAATAACAACACAGGTACTATGCTGGTTATACCAAACATGCTCCCTTCATAGCTCCTGTTCTTTTTCAGTTTAGGACTGGACTGTTGAGGTCCAAATTAGACCTTATCCTGATGTTTAAGGCAGAAAGTATCTTTTCTCCTTAAACAGATAAAGCATTGATATCTCACCGATAGTACTATGAACCTATATATTCAAAAATGAAACAACAACTAAAAACAATTCTCAAAATTAGACCAAGGCCAAGGGGGAAAAAAAGGATGTAGGTAACAGGCAGCAATAAAAGCAGTTAGACTGGTGGAAGAATCAAGATACAACAAATAGAAAAAGACATATATAGCAAAAAGCACCAATGTAACCTTGCTCAAAGACTTAGTGAGCTCTAGGCTTAAATACCGGCCATGTTCTTGCACCGTATTATACAAAGAATAACGTAGAGATGCCAAAAAAGAAGATCAAAAAAGAGAATCTGCACGGCACTATCTTGTCAAAACTCATTGCGGCTCCTGTTTTTAGCTTAGAAGTGGAATGAAGCAAGACCCGGTATATCTGGGGCAAGCTGACCGCCTGTGCCCCCGAGGAAAGAGACGCCCGTGCCAGCCTGGAGCCGGGCACGGAGGGGGCTGTACCTGCTGCGCCTGGAGCCGGTGCTGCAGCTGGAGCCGCAGCTGGTTGGGCTGGTTCTGCACGATGCCGGCGGGCCGCAGGCCGGGCCGGGGCTGCATGCGCAGGGCGGTGTAGCCCGGGCGCTGCCCCATGCCGTGGAAGCTCGGGTCCTGCATGGGCGCGTAGCTGCCCTGCGCCATCTGCGCCTGCGCCGCGTACTGCTGCGAGAACACCGGAGCCTTCTGCTCCATCAGCATGCTGGACTCCTGGCTGGGGAAGGTCTCGGGGTCGACAGCTTGGCTCTGCAGAAATACACCAACAATAGGAACAGTTGGTGGGACGTGGCTTTCCAGAGGATTATACGGGACTAATACGGACAGCCTGCGAAAACAACCTTCTAGGATGTGAATGCTTTGAAACAGAAAATTATATAAGCTTTCTTTACCTCACTATAAAACCTAAATATACTATTATATTTGAGTGTCAAAATATATTCTCGGAGACAAATTCCTCCTCTCTCTTTTCTTTTGTTGTTTTTTTTAAAAACAAAACCCCACAATCTTTCTTGTGTTCTTTACACACACTTTGTATTATTCTTGTAAAGAATAAAAACCTGAAACGACAAATGCTAGATCAAAATCTGTAAATGAAGTGATGCCAGTGTATTTTTGCCATTGAATCTGAGATAAATTCAAAGGTATTACAAATGAATAAGTAGATTTTTATCAGTATCTTTAAACAAAATAATGACTTCAAATAAAGATGCCTAAAACTATTACAGAAGCTAATGTGAACAGAGTGCCTAATTCTTTCAGGGCACTTTTGCACTAACTGATTATCCATTAGCATAAATAAGCCAACACAATTCTAAATTCCATTCTAGATACTCCCCATATATTTGCTCTAGCCAGAATAATTTTATAGCTTATTCCACACCGACGTTGAAAATGAAGTTAATCTAAATTTCAGTGCCCTCATGAAAGAAAGTCTTTAAGCTGCTGTAAAATGTTCGAAGGCTATTTTTAAAAACATGTTTTAAAATGAAGCAGTTCTCTTATCTGCAAGATCCTTTAACTGTTTCCACTGTATTATTAATTAAATAGGAACATATTTACTGCTTAGTTTGAAATAAATCATTATTCATAATTTTTGGTGGTGGCATTCCAAAACCTATATAACACTGCATAACAGTTTCATACGGCAAAATTGAAGTTTACCAATAAATTGTATCTCCAGCTCTACACCTCACTGAGTTCTGTGTTGTACCAAATAGGCTTGGAGATAGCTTTCTCATGTTCAAAGCTGAATTTCATTGGTCCTATTTCATATCTAAAATACAGAGCTAGTTCAGAAGTTATGCTCAGGGTGCTGATGAGTGGTGGCGAATGAAATGGGTATTGCAGGCTCCTCTGAGAATATTAAGTCATTATACAGACATATACTTATTTTGGAAATAAAATTCTGATGCTAGAAATGTCAGGAACTAACTTTCACGCAAAATACTTTTATTTTTACCACATTTTTTTTGCACCACATAAGACTGAAATGGGCAAGAACCACATGGAGGTCAACAACAATTACTGTGGGGAAGAACGGATGAAAAAGCATAGAACAAAGTTTAGGAAGCATGCTCATAATTTAGAAAAAAAATTACAGTTTAAGTTCTTGGAATGAAATCAGCTGCCTCAGATAAAACTCATCCCCTAACACACATTAATCAACTAAGGAAAAAACCATGGGTGAATTTACACATCTCAGGTTTGCTAATATAACAGCTTGTTTTCCCCATCACACTAAACTCTTGATCCTGCTCCTCTCCTCCTAGGTCTTCATGTTCTCATTTTCCTCTTTCCTATACTCTGTTTCTGGCCATGATCTTACCTTTCTCCCCCTACAGTTGTTCCTCTGACCACCATTTTTTTGTTTTGGTCAGTTTAGTTGCATAAAGCAGGTCAGAGGAAGGAGATCTATGTGAAGGTGGCACGGGAGAGGAAGGAAGACTAAACCAGGGACTGAGGGAAGGTTTTCAGGTGACACTGAGACATTAAATGGACTTCTACTATCCTAGCTTGCAAGAAGTGTTTTATAATCCCCTTTTTCAACCCCACCTTGACAACATATCTTATAAAAACAAAATCTAATACATGCAAAATACCATGGTCGAGTATACCTGGCTCACTAGTTCTGGTATTCCGAGAGCCCTGTCGATTTCTTCTAAACCATCAAAATTCCTTAATGCCATGTAAAGCTGATCCAGGAGAGCACCCTCATCACTTGGTGACTCTGATGAAGGATGATTACACAAGAGATCATCTGGTGAGCTGCCAAACGGTTGCCTGTGAAAACATGAACACAGCGTTGGTAAACAGCTGCTGGAAAACATGAAATAATATCAGAGGATTAGTACTCAAATTGAACTAACAAGTGGAGACAGAAATTATTTTAATCGCTGCCAATTTTGTTTAGGAAATTATTCTGGATGAAAGTCATGCTACCCAAAGAAATAACTAAAATAGTGTGATTAATGCCTGTCAAGACCCTACAAGCGTGGTATATCTGACAAGCAAGAAAGCCCACCAAAGGTAGCCTGAGTGCTGATTGCATATTACAGGGTACACAGAGGAACAGAGAAGTCAGTATAGAATATAGTCACTGAAGACAGAAGGCTAAATAATTGCTTTTTCAAAACTAACTTTGAATTTCTGATGTCAGATTAAGTACACTATCACAAGTAGTACTCATTTCCATAGACTCTCTCCTTAGCTGGTTTTCTATCAGGCTAAACAAGCTGAAGAGGTCACAGAAGGGTCTGTGGACTGCCTGAGCTTCCACAAACTGAGCATCTGGAAGAGCTGAGCAGAAGCATGAGGGAGCAGGGAGAAAAGGACGTTCCCCTTTCTGTTTTCAGCAAAACACTGCATCAGTTCACCCCAAATGCACAATTGGGTACCAGTTTATACACTTGGTTATGTGCCTTGGAAGGACATCAGCAAGAATTTGAGTACTGTCAGGCAGCATGTGATGGCTCTATAAATCCTGATTACCTCACCTCTGAATTTGTATGCGAAGCACACTCGCAGTTACAAAGGCAGAATAAAGGTTTATTATAAACCCAAAGGACAAAACTTCCTGAGAAACAAACTAAATCTGAAATAACACCTTATCTGCAGCCAAATGACACGTTTTTGTTTTGCAGTTCACACACCTGCCCTGCTTCACGCACGCTACCACAAAACTGCAACAGAAAATATAAAGAGCAAAGCATTCTGCAGGCAAGGGCAGCTACAATATGCACATCATGGAAGAATCTCATCCCAGATAATTACTCAGAGACAACAAAAGCTGTCACCCATGGAGGAAGGAAAAGCACTATATGTGAACCCTTTTTACATGTCTGTTTAGAAAAAACAAAGAAACATGTTTGCGTACTTAGTTTCCATAATGAGATATACGGTTGCCATGGAAGTCTAATCTCTATGTCAAAGCTAAGCAGGAGAGCTGCATCATCAGGCTATATATGAAAAAAGTCAAAGGATGGAAGGCAGGAAAACTAATAAAAATGTGTTCTTTTTAACTAGATCCCAGACAGTAAGAAAAAAAAAAGGATATATGACATACCTTTAAAACATTGCAAAGTATTAATCAAACTCAGAGAAATTTCTTTACCTTTCATAGGTGGAATTATAAATCAGCAAAAGGGAAGACCAAAAAAAATCCTTTGATTCAAATTGCTTACAAACTCCAAAGATAACTTATAGAAGTGATCTATTATATGGAAAAACAATTGATGAGGCTAGCAAAAAAACCCTCCCTGAAACTGCAAATGAGTGTGAACACACATGATAAAAAAACCCAAAACATTTGTCAACTTCTGTATATTTAACAACAACAAATACTTACAATTTCTCAGTTTCTTTTATATACCCCAATGAAAATTTAAATTTTTAATTTAAGAATTATTTTTACCCATTTAATACACGGCAACAATCAGATTATAAAAATACCAATCTTGGGGATTAATAAAGCAAAAAATGGCAGCATCAACCAATTAATTGTTTCTGGTTGGGGTGTAAACTATCAAAATATTGTTACTTTCAGATGCAATGCAATGGCAATTTTTTCCACCCCCTTCAGCTGTAAGTAAATTATGAGAAATGCAAAGGTAAAAAACAACAGAAGAACCGACTGCCTAGCTTGCTGACCAGACATGACTCTGTATTTTCTTTTAAGGTGTAATTTTTAAAGCAAATAATTCAGTTATACAAACAGTGCATTTTGCATATGGATAAGCTAACTGAGGGGAACACCAGCAAACATCTTGAAAAGCATGGAATATAACAAAGAAAATGCCACATATATTTATGGATAATATTTTCAGACATCCTAATGAAAACTAAGAGAATGTAGTCAGAAAATTTTTTTCAAACACACTTTTTTTCCAAATGTATCTACTCCCTTTCTTTTCAGTGATCCCCTGATTTACTACTTACATTATTATAAATATTTCAACATTTTGCACTTGCTTGCCCATTTTGCATTCCTTAGACATTCCATATATACACAGTTTCTCTAAAGTAAACTGCAGAGCTTTTGGAGAAGACATGGCTCTTTTTTAAGAAGTGTAAACTGCTTATAACATTTGCCATAATTTAAAAGTCTAAATGACGAATTAAGTTATTAATACAATACATATGAGTTAATGAGTTGTGACCAAACTGCAGGTCTGATTACCTGAGGAGGAGCTAGCTTCAGGGAGGAGGCAGCCTTCCTTTCACTTCATCTTTCCTTCCTCATCTTTTACAGAATTTAGGTCAATTAAAAAACCCCAAACAAAACATAATTAACCATGTCCTACATCACTTAAAATGCTACCCCGCTGCAGGAGGGGACAGATATTATGACTACATAGTCATGGCTAGTACTACTGGCACTTTTCCACATTTAGTGTTAAGTGCAATTGTTAACAATAAGAACAGCAAAATCAGACAGAATTATGCCCATGTTAATGCTCCAGAGGTGAAAAAGGTGCAACTATACCTGAAGTGCTGGCAGCATTCACTGTGATACAGAACTTGCAATTCATTCAACACATTATGTGGCAAAGAGAGCATTTATAAATATTACTGGAACACACATATATTTCATGAGCACACAATAATGCAAAAATTAAATTGATGTATGTTTGGTGAATGTTTTATATAGTTCCCATGAGGTGTGTAAAACATAGGCCTACAAAATCTCTCTGTGTTCTGATGTGACACCAAGACTCACCTGTTCTGATTACCAAAAGTTGCCTGTTCTATAGGCAAGATGCTGTCTGGCCACGGTGCAGTCTGATTTGGAGGTGCCTGTTGTTGGCTATACTGAGGTCCTCCTATGCTCATCTCCAATTCAGATGGCCCTAATCAAGAAAAAAATAACCATATAACTTTTCTGAAGAGAAACAGCTTTCCTGACTTTCATGCTAATTCCTTCAGTTGAGTTACCTATGCTATGGTGAAAGCAAACAAAAGCATTGAGACCTCGGCAACATTACACTTAAAAGGATCATTATTCTTTTGTTAAAATTTGCTTTGAAAATTTGAGAAAAGATGAGGACTCTGAAAGTGGTTCAAAATTATAAAATAGCAGATACAACATCATAGATGCAAAAATTAATAAGACAAGCATCAGAAAAAGACAGTACATAAGAGTCAGTATTATAATGTACTTGCTTTAAAAGTGACCAGAAACAATTATCCGGTCCACAGCATTTCCTCGAAAAAAAACTCCACGGTCTTTGGTGAACCAAGGCAACTTCATATCCTCTTTCTTTGGCCACACAACCCTGGAGCTAGAGAGCAGCAGGAACTGCCCATCTCAACACATGTGTTAAAATTTAGTGGTTTAGACACCTTCTTTCCCACGTCCGCAGGAAAATTTCACTGTGAAATACGGTTCTCATCAAATCTGTAACTGAAGTGAGGATTTTTTTCTTTCTTTTTTTTTCTCCTGCTTCATCTTTAACAATCCAGTGTATGCCAAAAGTAACAGCTCCAGATGCAACTTACCCATATTCATGACCTGAGATGGAAGCATCTGCCTTGGGCCAGGCTGGTTGCTGGGTCTCAAGGGGATGCTGGCCGTGGGGTTGCGGATCATGCCTGCCTGCACTGGCCTGTTCATCGCGCCAGCCGTGGGCGCGCAGGTCACCCTCACGGCAGAAGCCTGGCTGCCCCAGTCTCCAGATGCCATGGGAGGCCGAGGGGCATTGCCACCCATCATTCCTGCACAAAAGCCAAACACACTTAGGTACCAGCACATGATCAGAACAGCCTTAGCACTACTGCTGCCTGAGGAGCTGCATTTTCAGCAATGAAAATGCAGTAGAGTTTCACTCAAAGCACACTGTACCACAACTGCCCATCCAGATGTGCACAGCTACAGATGCCTTACGCTGCTTAGTCAAGGAACTGGAGACTGTGATACATCTTACAAGAGGAAGACCCTTTTATCATTTCCGAAATGCTGCTCAGAGTAAGTGTTCCCACATGTAATCTGCAACAGGTGCTGAGGGTGTGTGGATAGCCTTAACTTCCTTCCTCAGGAAATGAATCACGTTTGCTGATGTGTGTGTCAGTGCTTTACTTTCCGAGTGTTAAGTGAGAACGGGGACTTGAGTAGCAACGATTTAATGCTAAACACACTTACAAATTAGAAGGATTGAGTATCAATTCGTGTTCTGCAAACATCTTTTGGTGACTTCGTTTATTTGGAACCTAGAGCCTTCTTAGCTTCAAGGCTCACCCCGATAATCTCAGACCAATGTATGGTGCAGGGAAATTACTCACAGGAACTTTCCGATAGGTGATGAAGTTCATTACCGTTATTTTAGGGGAAGTCCTCCCACATCTACTGTAAACAACTGATACGTTTTATTTACACTTGGAATATACAGAATACTACACAGTAGCCAAAAAACCTCAAAGAAAACTCAACGCAAAAAACTCCAACCCTCAAAGATGGCATTAGTAGTATTCATATATTTCAATTTTAATCAGTCAAGAGAGTAGATAAAACACTGATTTCAGGTTGGACTACTGGTTCAGATTGGTCTTTTCAGTTGCATTTTGCAGCATCCTTAAATGAATACTAAAAGCCACACAAACAATTATTATTTATCAGTTCAAATATTTAGTGACATTTAACCAGAGAAAAACCCTCTGAAGAGGGTCTTTGTTTCAGCTGCTGTACAAAATTTGCTTTAGTGTTATAACCTCTGGTTTGGTCCATTTATGTACATATTCTATCAGCTGAAAGATGTGCTGTGCTAGAGCAACGCAGGGACACAATAATACTCTCTCACTTGTACACATAAGATGAATAAAATCCTCTAATATGTATACCGAACAGGAAAGTAACAGGACACCTGAAAGACTACAGATTGATCTCTAAACTGCTTAAATAAAATATTTCCGTGTCCGGCTGCATGTCTCTTTTGATACTGATGCAAACCAAATATAAAAACTTGACACCAAACAGCCAGCTGAGAGGACTTACAATGCCATTTATTTGCTCAGAGCTCTTACAGTGGTTGTCGCACACGTGCCCAATCTCAGACTATGCACCAGTTGAAATAAGTCCGTTGCCCAGACTTTCCTTGTCAAACAGGCTATATGTTTGTTCATTATTAGGTTAACATGTTAATTGCAACATCTGGTGGCTCCCAAAAAGGAGCTAAGGTTACTAAATAAAGGATAACTTTATTTATTTATGTTAGCAAAGCTAACATCATAAAGGCAACAGTATTGCCCATGATTTTGTTTTGAAAGACCCATCTCTACAGGTAGGTAAAAAGCAGTGCATAAACGGCAGAACTAAAAATATGCAGACACAGAAATTCAAAATAAATATGCCAATACGTAACATCCCACAAAACAATATTTCTTCCAGCCTTAATGGAAAGTAATAATCCACACTGGTATTAATCCCAATGTTAAGTTGCACATGCTATAGCCTGTCACAGAAGTATATTTTTAATAAAAAGGAAAATCATCTTACCTGTGCTGCTGTTGCCTAAAGTTCCTTGACTTCCTATCATCCCTTCATTCCTGCCCATCAGTCCCGGCTGAGGTATCACTGAGTAGGGGCTACTCGTTCTTATGGGTGGGAAAGTTCCTGCACCTGTTGGGTTCTGCAGTGTTATGTCAAGTGGTAAATTCTGGTTTGGTAATAACCTGCCCAGTTGCCCTGCTCGTGGGTTATTAAAAGCTAGACAGGAGGAGCAAAGAAAAAAAGCAAAGTTACAAGAATGGAAACTTCACTAGGTAAAAAAAAAAAAAGAAAAAGAAAAAAAGAACCCAGACACAATTAAAGATCTTGAGCTCAGCTGTTTAATGTTGCATAATTTACCCACTCCATATCTGTCTGAGAAACATCCCTTCTTGACATTTAAATGTAAATTTCAAAATGGAACATTCTGACACTAAACACAAACCAGGTACAATGTATATTTTAAAAAACTTTAAATGATGCAATTTAACTGACAGTAGAGCCACTACAGCAAAATACACCACTATGTGATGTGCATACTACTGCCAATTAATCTTACACCTAGTAGGACTGTAATTGCATGCAGATGTCATCCTGAGGCAGATGGTTAGGATTTATCTCGGTTTTGAAAGTTTTCCAGCATAATCTGTGCTCCTGAAGAAGTTTTCAAAATAAGGACAGACTGACTCTATATTGGATCCCACAGCCCCATTTCAACATGCCCCTCCTAATTTTTTGGGTTTTTTTACATTTTTTGTCATTAATAAAAATAAATACTTCCATGATTCAGCAACAACAAAAAACTGGTCCAGAAACAGAGCTGTGCAACCATAATATTCTGGTAAAACAGAACCATCCTTGATGGTTACTGCCACCTTTATGTAACTACTTTCTTCTGGGCTGTGCTTTTTAGAATCAGCCTCTGCAAATAAAACTGCAGACTGCCTCAGAAAAGTGAGTTTCAGACCATGACTGGCAAGCATCTGGCTCAGCTGGTCTATGGGCAATGTTCCAATACATGAAAGCATCCTCTGTCTGCTCAACTAGTTCTCAAACATGAATCAAACACTGACCTTGTAGCTTTGATTCCATTTCCAATCATACCCCTAAAATACATGCAAGTAAATTAAACATTTTTGTGAAAGTATTATTTGCTACACTTTCTGATAGCTTCCCCCAGGAGCAGCTCTGATATAGCAGCATCCTTAAAGCGACTTCTGCATTTTTGTGTTCACCACATTACTGAGAAGTTAAATAACTACTTTCTTATTTTAGACTGAAACAGTGCTACTTTTGAATCTGAAAACTTAGCTGAGGTTTAGTAAGCTTGTTAAAATGTACAGAAATATCTCAGAGGTCTCTGACTTTTATTTTTATTTTATAAAACTAGACTACAGGAACTTATGTATTTATTTATTTTTTTAGTGTAAGTCCTCTGCCAGATGAATTTGCTTATATGTGTGTACAGAAAATATATCACATCACATACACCTAATTCCTAACCATGTTCCAAACTTCCTAATCAAAGTTTTGTCTTGTCTGCCTGTTCAACTAAGCAAACAAAACTTACTTATGAAGCAAAAATTACTTTCTCAAGATTAGGAGCATCACAAAGTCTAAGGATTGAAGCAAAACTGAACTTTAGTGACAGCTTCAGAACAGTTTGCTCCAGAAGTTTGAAAAATCACAGAGATAAGTGAGTTATTGTATGTGCAGCTTTGCCAGCACCCACTAAAATTGCAAAAAGGAATTCTGGAAATGCAGCATGAAATAACAACACAGTTTGATGAGCTGTGATGGTGCCTAGATCACATATTTTACTCTTTGTCAGGATGGGGCTGAAGGAGGCTCCTCATCCCCCATGTAACAGACTCCAGCAATTCGGTAGATCTAGGAGCATTTTTATTTTTCAACAGACAAAAACATTTTAAGTATCTTCATGTAAAACCTGTAAAATTAAAGTTGGTTATTCAGAAAAAAATATTAAAAACCCCCAGATCTCTTTTGGAACTGTGTATGATTTGACATGCGTTCTACACTGCTTTTCTGTGAGCATATGAGAGGCCCCTCACTATTTCTGTGAACCTGTTTTCTGGATGCTCTTCTACTGAAAACAAGGCACAAGTTCCTAGGGGAATCAGGAACAGACACAAGACTGAGCTGGGGGAAAAAGTTTCAGGGTTTTCATTTAGGTGGGAAACAGGATGCTGCTTTTACAGAACTGCTGCTAACCACCAAGCCACTCTCATTTACAATCATACTGTACTGTACTGCCAGTAGCTTTGAAAGCAGATTTAAAGCTAGGCTAACCCTAGAAAGCTAAAAGGCTACACTGGAAGGAACAAACAGACCTTGCTTCAGGAAAAATACGCTAAAGACTTCACATGCACAGAGATTGCCTTCTACTTTTGTGCTGCTGCTGTTAGTACCTCTATACTCACAGAAGTCAGTGCATTAAGCCCAAGCATCTTTCCCAAGCATCTTATCCATGAGCAACATGGATAACAAGTGATAATTTTGGAATCTGGAGTGGCTTTAATATGAATTTAAACACTAATATTGACAGAATGTTAATACTTATCTAAACATTTCAAAGTAATTTGAGTGAATTTGAAAGTGGCTCAGTGTTAGTTTAATATTATCAGAATGGCTAAAAATATTATCTAAACCCTATGTTTTACAAGAAAAAAATCTAGAGCATATCTAAGGAAGTAAATAGATGCGGCCATCCTAGCCAACAGGTACAAAAAATGAAGCAGTGGTTTTTTGTGCAATTTTATTCAACATTAGTACTTGATAAGACTCCTGTCTTGCTTGGTTTCCATTATTCTATGATGTTGAACCAACATTTCAGTGCTGATTTGTAAGCTGATTAATAAGGTTAAGGAAAGCTGTCAGCTGGAAGTGACTCAACTAAAAGCCACAATCTCAAATTAAACTTGGGCATTCTTAATCTTCTGTCCTTCTATTAATCTTGTGGTTTTAGAAGAAGACTCTCCTTCATGCTTAGAAAAGCCGCTCTTGCACCTTTCACTGCAAGAGCTGCCAGAAAAGAATGATCTGCATGGCAAAAAAATGCACGTGCTCTCCGTGCCAAAACTCTCACAACAGCAGCATCACATATAACCACAGGAGGGGATGTTTGATTTGAGGGTACCCCTTGAAACGTCTCAGAGGACACAGACTTCCAGGGTGTGTGAATTAGACACAACTCCTTGTGTGTTTGGAACTGGGACGACCGCAGATGGCGCTCTGTCACCACACAACACCGGGCCGGGACCGGGAGCTGCCCAGTTCCTCCCTGGCTGACCCCTGTGCTCCGTACGCGCGTGTGTGGAAGGTGGGGTGCACTCACTGCTCTGTGAAATCCTCATTGCTGGTTTCTGGGTGGCCACCGCCGCGCCGGGGCTGCTGTCACTGGTGAGCTGCATGAGGTCATTGATGATGGCTTGCTTGTCGACCGAGCCCGCTGGCGCGCCTGGGCGGCTATCTGGGAAAAGCTGTGGTAGCTGGCTGTTCTGCAGGTCATCCAGAATCTCTTCCAAGTTATCCAACTCACTGCCTGGCTGCAACAAAGAACACACAAACCCACAGTACACGTCGCTGCTCGCCCGCTGTTGGCGTCCTGCTTGCGCCAAGCCAGGCAGCCCCGCGCTGTCACACCCGCACCGGCCTGGGATGTGTCTGGCAACACGCCCGATGGGCAGGAAGCTCACTAACCTGTTGGAAGGGGACTGTGCAGGCTTCCCAGGCCTACTCTGCCTTGCTTTTGGGGAGCCCAGCGTGGCATTGGCACCCCTTTAAAAGCCCTGCATCAGGACATATGATTCTATACCTTGGGCAACAAGGAGATTCTTCCCTGTGCACTCTGCGATCAGTGCTGACAGCAGGGAAAACAGGAGATCCAGGAGTGCTGAAGATGGGGGTTTATGTAGGTATAACCAGTATTTCTTTCAGCACAGTTATGTTTCTAGTCTCTTTATGACTTGATTAAAAGCATACAATCGGAAAGTTACTTTATGGCTAAAACAATTCCTCATGTCTTTTCTTTGTTATATTCAAAACCTGAACACTCAATAACTCTATATAAGTTAACTGGCAAGATATATACACAGGATTGGGAATTTATCTTGCTCCCAACTTCCCAAATCATTGAAATAACTTCTCTAGAGTATGAAAAGAGAAATCTACATATGAATTTATATTCAAATTCAGTAGAAAATTATAATGAAATATAAGTAGAATATTATAATGAATTATAAAAGATGGCAGAAAAATTAAGTTCATCTTATACTAACATAATTACTGACCTGCTTGTTTTTCTTAAATATATTGATTCTCACTGGTATTCTCTTTTGTCAGCTTCTCTGTCTAAAAACTCTCAGAATTAAAATCCTTTTCTGACTGAAATGTGGAAATCATTGCAACCAATGTCCAATCCTAAACTTTTGACTAGGGTAAAACTTGGGTAATAATTAAGAACAGGGTGTCCAATTTCAGTTACTACCACCTTGAACAGTAAATATATCATAACAGTATTTATAACAAATATCTACTCAAAATCAGCATCTTCATTAGGAAATGTGCAATGACAGAGGAGAGGCAGAGTGAGCAGCCACCCGTGAAGGATGGGGAACTGAGAAGTAACACCACAAACTTGCAGAACTGAAATACAATTCTTCCTGGTTGTTGTTTTTTTTTTTTTTTGTCCTTTCCCACATCATGAACTTCTAACCAGGCGCAAGCTTACGCCACTGATCGCAGAATACTGTAGAAATACCTGAGATGGCTTTAAACTATCTACTGGGGCTCTCACAGGTCAGCTAGGAAGCACTGCACACTGCTCCCACATCTACCCTGCTCCTGGGAAGTCCAGCTATTTTATTCAAAGGTAGCTAAAATGCCCCGAGGTTACATTGTTATGTGCCTTTTTTGGGTGACTGACTGCAAATAAACATGGTATTATTTTTTATTCCCTCTACATCATCTCCTAGTCTTAGAAATTGTAGTATATGGTGCAAAAGAGGAGGGAATTTACTCCACTAAAAGGCAGCATGTGGGTGATCTAGAGGCTGGTGTTACTGGCAAAATGGTAGGAAAGCAGAGAATCAGAGGACTGGAAGAAATTTAAAGCCTCAAGGCAAAATCAGTGTATGCCATTCCCTATGGAAGCTCATACAGCTGCTTGTTAAAGACATCCAGAGACAGAAAATCCACATCTTCCCTGGAGAATTGGTTTCAGCACTCTGCTATCCTCACTACTTTTGTTTTATTTTTTTTCTCTGTCTCAATGCAAAATCTCTCACACTGAGATTTGGACCCTTCCTTCCAATCATACTTTGAATCTGAAGAACATACTGTGTTCCCCTTTCTTTTTCTAACTTTTTCTGTATTTGAAAACACGTGCCCTTTTGTGTTTTAAGCTGCAATTAATAAACAATCTCAACTTGTGAATTTTCATCAGCAAACAACCTGTTTTCTAGGCCTCTCATTACTCTTGTTGTTCCTGTGGATTGCTTTCAGTTGATCCACACTTTTGCTGAAGCCATGTCCAAGACAGGACTTAAAATAAAGCCTTACAGCTGCTCAGCAAAGTGGACAATTTACTCTCCACATAGTATGCTCTGATGGCCTGTTCCAGAAAAGCGTGTCATTCTTTTAACTCCCTGACAGTACTGACTCTCACTCATCTTGTAATCACTATGATGCCTAGAACAGCTCTGAAAAAGTCCTATCTAGTCAGCTTTCCCCTCCTTTTAAAAAAAAATCTGAGACATTATTCTTGACTAATGATAATAAATAGCATTTATTCACCCTGAATGTTCTAACGTTTTGTCTCTGTATCTCTTCATTGCAACTGAGTTTGAATTGTGTCCTCCAGTGTGTTTGCAGACATTCAAGTGCCACACACAGCTTTACCAAGCTCTATTGTCACATCAGGTCATCTAGGTTAACTAAAACACCGAGCAGCTCTAGATGCTGCACGAGTCCTGCAGCATCTCCATTTTGACAGCGAATCCTTCAATAACCACTGTGTGTGGAGAGACTTCCAAACAGCTTCCTAACCACTCACAGCAGTTTCATCTCGACCAGGCACTTCTAACCTGCCATAAGGAAAAGGGCCAAAGAGCCTTACCCAAATCTAAACACATGGACACACGGTTTCTCTTACATCAACAGTCCCACGACTCTCTTGCAGAAGGAAAACAGGATGGCTGGTCCAAGATTACCTGTTCTTGACAAATCCCACTGATGACTCAACTGCTTTCCAGGCAATTACAAGCAGCTGGGTGGACACAGGACATCAGTAGAAAAGGCTGAGCCAGGAGGAATCAAATGTGATTATATGAAGGCTAAATCATTGCACGGACAGCTGATAAGCAGATTCAAAAAGGCGCTGCAAGAGACAGCTGTGAGTGATGTTTATAGGAGCTGCAGTCTGAGCGATGGGAGAGCTGGTACAAGAAGACCACAAGAGCCAGGAGAAGAGACTGATATAGAGCATCATAAATTACAGAAGGATGATTCAGTACTCTTTGGGGGAATTAAGACATATGGCCTTCATTACATGTATCTGAGACAACAGCAAAGGGAAGTTTTATATGTTGCAGGGGGGGTTTTTTGGTTGGCTTTATGCAGGATTTTGTGTCATCTTTTCTTTTAGAATTCTGGCTACTGCAATTCTTTGTTCAAACACTAGATGTAAAAAAACCCCAAACAACTCCAAACCTAAAAAAACACCAATGAAGAACATACTGATCCAAATGTGTCAGAAAACTGCACTCCCTAAGACACTTTTAATTCCTCTCAGGAAGTGGCAAAGAAAGGGCAAATGCAGCAGATGTATTACAACAACACAAATACATAACCTTCTTTTTTTTTTTTTTTTGCTTAATAATGAATATAAAATATTTCATCTTTATTTTTCATATGGGTTCTCAACTGCTACAAAAGCTCCAAGAGATTTGGAATTAACACCAACCCATGACATTAGCCTAAGTCTTTCCAGACTAACCTTCAAATGGCTCCACATATGTAGAGAAACTAGCATTAAAATATTTACTTGGTTAGTTTCATGGGGTTTTTCTTTTATTTATATTCTATATTTATGTTGTTAATGGTCTAAATTGAATTTTATGCAGATAGAAGGCATACCCTAACCTCCTTGTAAAACAATTATTTGTCATGAATTCAAAAAAAAAGCAACTGATAAAGTGCTAAGCATCACAAGAAAGTTCTTTTCACTATGTCTAAGTAATGCAATTACAACAATCTCTGTAGAACTTGGACACTAAGTGCCAGAAAGCATAAGACAAATAATTCCTGGAATATTTTTGCATTTGAAAATGTACTTATTTTATACTGTCATAGAGAGAAATACAGATTAAAGTTAAGTGCTTACAGAATTTTTTCAGCTGTACTGAAAGGCAGCTGCACTTCAACATGAAGTTTGGTTTACGAAAAGTTGCTGTGTCAAAGTCCAGCTTCCATGGATTGTAAAGAACTGGATAAGGTACTCAGGTCTCCGGAAATCTCCTTCCTGCCATGAGCGATGCCCATGGCTTGCGCTGTGACCCTGTATTCTAGGGACTTACAACAGGATGTCTTTTGGTGGGGACACAACTTGAAACTACACCTGACTTACATAAATTTGAAGTTAGCTCATCTTCCACCTCAGAAGTATGGACAAAGCATTTGACTGTAAGAGGTAAACAAAATCAAATCCCTGCTCCAAACTGGCAATAAATTAAAGGATTATGAAAAGAAGGGAAAAGGAAATTAGAAGTGGAACCAATATGGTATTTTTCTCCCTGGTAACTGCAATAAACATGAAATTGGCTAGAAATCCTATTAAATTATCAAGCTACTCTATGAATAACATTTGAAAACAGAACTCTAACTGAAAGACATTCAGAAAATGGAATCCCCATTCTAAGGTTTTGATGGAATTTCAAGAAGAAATCAATGTTCCTCATGAACTTAATGGATTCTGGACTATTAAACCAGAAATAGGTTATTTAAAGATGAGTGGCATGTGTAGAGAAAATATGCTAGTATTGGGAAGACACTGGTTTCCACAGAAAGCATGAGCACAGCAGGGTTGATAAAGTATGTGAGGAACACCAGAGCAGTTTCTGAGTTTTAGGACAAAAATGTACATGCTTAAGATGATTTCTGGAACAGCACTTGTGCCGACTGTTACATTGCAAAGTCCCTGTCAAACAGGCTGTCTTTATGGTCTACTGAACAAAAAAGAGGAGAGTACACTTGTGGAGATCAGGATTTTATCCCACACTCCCCCAAGTGATTTCTCAGAGAACAAGCTACTTTAGCAAGGCAGTATCTAACATTGTTCATTATGTTTCTCTAACGCTCCTCTCTACTTTCACTCTCCTTCCCCTCCAAGCTGTCAGCCAGTCCTTGCCACACGTGACAATCTCCTGACCACTACAGGGGCTGCTCCTGGCAGTGGACTGTCAGGGACAGTGGGAGAAGGCAGGCTTACTGCTGAGGGATACTCTCTCCCCTTTCTAACAGAGGTGAACCCTATGAGAACTTGTGGTGTTTGACAACAATAGCCCTGCTACAGTTGGTGCTGTAGGAAAAACCCTGCCTAGCATCCCCAGCAGGTCTCTCTTTCATCCTCTCCCCTACAGCTGCTGTAACTGGAATAGCAATCAGCCTAATAAAGCTTGATAACCATCATCCCACCAAGGAAGGCAAAAAGGTGCAGCCGTGCTGGAGATGTTCTCTGCCATTTGAGAAAGGCTTCCTGTCAGTTGCTGCTCTCTGCAGAAGAGTATGTCTAAGCACACTACCTAGAAGACTGCTATTTTTAGTACAGTGGTGCACTTCAAAGCATTTCCTGCTCAGAAAGTCACACCAAAAGTAAAAGGAGAAAACGCAACAGCTCTGTTGCCTCCCAACACACTGATCTCCCTTGTAGAGGCCATCCCACTGCTGCTCTGCTGCAGTTTCCAGAGAAACTGCACACTCCAGTGACTAATTACTTAAAAATACAACATTCCTCAGGGAGGAGAAGTTTTAAATAAACCTGCAAAATAGGTAACACAAGCACATGGCTAATTTTTACATATGGGAGGAAGAAGGAGGGGGAAGGATGCAGGAGGATGGAAGAATTTAGCTCAAGAATCTCTGTTCTAGTCTTGTACTAAATAGTTCCAGCTTTGATCTAAATTTAGGCAATGAGCACTTCCTGTGGGAGACCATCTTCCAAAGCTGAAGAGTTTAGATGCTAAATATTTTTAGTGATTTTATAATTGGGGTAAAGTGGTTATTTGTTTAAAGGCCTGGCCTTCAGATAGTTAAACACTTACATTATTCTATATTCCCCACCATTTCCTCTCCTACTCCATGCTGGACTTCTGTTTATTCAACTCCAGGTTTCACTGCATTTTAAGTGGGTTTTAAAGCTCTTTTTACAACCAACAGGGGCAACAAAAGCCCTTCTGTCATTATCCAGCAGTCTTGCATCACATGTGACAGGACTGGCTGCTCCATTCCTTGGTGCTGAGGAAGCCCTTACCACTTTATCACAACTCCTGCACTGCTTCGTGGTTTTCTGAACAAGCCCAGCTCCTGGACCTTTCTGTACCTCCGTTTCCCTCTCTCCTGGGAGAGAAACTCTGTCTTCAAATTTTAAGAAAAGGCAATACATCCATAGCCCACACTTCAAACCCCTCAAATCCCTCCCCAACCTCAGAAACATAAAACCTAAAAATAAAAAGTGAATAGACTATTCACTTTACGAAGTTCATAATTCAGGAAACCTGATTTTCAACTGCTTGAGGTTGGCAATGCTTGTAGACACTGAAGTCTCTTTCTTGCAAGTTGGTTTTATAGTTAGTCTCATGTTTACATTTAGGGTGAGACACAACTTGCCTATCTTTAGTCATGAGAAAGTAAAGCAGCTAGTTTAAACTGTTCACCTGTGCTACCACTTGTCAGTGGGAATATCAGTAAAGAGTAGTTTACCTCATCTGCTTTGGACACACATTAGGATAAGATTAAAAAAAAAAATCCTGGAGTATTTTTCTGTGTTTCCATCAGTGATAAAAGGAGTTTGTATGACTACCTTGGACTAGACAACAAACTTCTAGTGGGGACAAAACCTGCTCTCTGAGAACTGATTCAGAAGCTAAGCTGTTTCTTGTGTACTCCACAGAGATCTTGAAAGAGGAAATTCTAATTCTTTTAGAAATTTAGTTCTTGAGGAATAAACCATCTGAAGGCCATGATTTTGACCTATGGATGAAGGGCAAAAATTTTTTTGTGATTACCAAATTTTACATTCTTGTTGGGTACCTAATACTGAAGGATTTAAGACCTCTGCTTTCAATCTGGTACTGACTTCAATGTGTAGGATCTGAACTAGGAATTCAGATCTATCAGACATTTTAAAAGTAGTCCGTTCTTGCCAGTTTAGCTGTGAATTTCTTGATATCTGTGTTTTTCTAGCCCAATGAGCCATAATTTCTCACAGAGAGTCTATACCCTACCTTTACAGACACTACAAAATAGAGGCTTCTATGGAAAACTAAACCAACATCCAGGCCTGAGGATAAATCAGTGCAAATTTCAGTGAGGAGAAATTAGTACAATTTGGCTTGGTTTCCCCTAAAGCATGGGAAGGATTGAAAAACCACAATTGCTCCTACATAATGGCAATAGTTGTCAAATTCTGTTGAAACCAAAGCAGCAAAGTAACCTTAGGAGTAGCCTGGATAACTGAGATTTTAACAATGCTGCATCTACACTGGAGTGGCATGTTTGGCCTCTATGTTTTGTGGTTATAACCACTGTTGAAAGAACTGTCTACTAGTTATAGACTGCCAAAAGGGCAAATAAAAAAAATAAAAATGCAACATTGTGACTTAGGGCTAAGCAAATGTCATCTATCTGTCCTCAGCCTCACAATACAATATAGAAAATATAAAAAAGAATGTCTTTATACACACACAATAAAAGAATACAATAGATTTAAAAAAAACCAAACAAGCGCAAACCTAGTCTGCACATTAAAAAATATACAAAATTTTTAAAATTAAGGATATGGCTGTGAATGAGAGACATGAACGTTTGCATTGTGTATGATCTGATCATGATTTACAAACTAAGGCTTCACACACAGTGCTGCCTAGGGATTAATGACCAGCTGGGAGATTTGATAGTGTAGGACAAATCTAAGGATCATTAACTCCAGCTAGTTATAACCTTCCCAGAAAATGCTTTATACTAAAATTGATACTGTAATTACCCATTTTATAAATAATATAAACAGTAATATTGAAGTATCAGATTGCTTTTGCTGTGTCTCTTTTTCTTGCAAAGCTCTGAAAACTGGAGTACTCTGGGTGATGTGGACCTGATGCTTTTGGAAAGTGAATTCTGCATGAAAGTCAGTGACATAACACTTTTTAGCATAGGTCCCAACAACACACAATTTATTAATGTGTTGGGCAGCAGAGCAACAAGTAATCTTGCACAGAAAGCAAAGAAATCCTGCATGCAAAATTCAATGCAGATAACCTTGCACAAGGAGACATGATCCCTGCACTGAACCAACTGAACCATTAATCACCCACAGAAACTTGAGGCTGAATATAAAGAATTTTTAAGACGACAAAAAACCCCCAATAAATCCTCCAAACTGGCACAGAAGTCTATTTGCTTTGATTTTTAATTTGCAGGTCAAGCATAGCACAAAGACCAAAGTTGTTATCAGTCCTTTCAAACAGCTCCTGTTCTTGAGCATGAACCTGTTTTCCATGGGAGGAGTGTAGCTGCTCTGCTGGGCTAGGTCAAGGACCCATTTAGCAAGCACAACAGCAGTTCAACATCAGCCTGTGGGAAAAGCTGTCAATTAGTTAGCACTAACCAAGAGTCACGAGTATTTTCTCTTTGCCTGACTACCATCTGGGAAAGGTACCCTGCATTATCCATCCCCTGTCAGGCAGAGCCTGTGCTTTTACACAACGTGATGATCACAACCTAGTAACACTGACTGGAAAACTGAGTGGAGACTGGATTTCAAAAGACAGGTAACAGTCTCCTGAAGTGCCAAGATACTACTCTTAGGGGAAATCAGATGGCAGGAATGCGGGCCTGGAACAACTCATTCACACATAATGCAAAAATCAGCTTACCTGTTCATTAGGCTCAAAGCTTATCTCTTCTTTTTCCGTCCTCATAGCTATTAACTTTGTGCTACCGGAAGGGTCTGTCTTACTGTCCAACCGCTCCAGTTTTGGGGGTATGTCTGGTAAACCAATATCTTTAGTATCATCTTTATCTAGCAAGTAGCGAAGTAGTGCATTGTTATTCTTCTTAGGACTCGCTGGCTCCTGTTTAACAGTCACCTCTGAACCAGGAGCTGTGCTACTGGACTCCTGGTTCAGTTCTTTGCCTGTGGCCTCTGCTGTGAGCTTGGCCAAATCTACAGGAGAACTACTGTCCTGCAATAGTCTGTGCAAAATTTTATGCTTCTCCTTGAGCGAGGTTCCGTGTGCTGAACCAGACCCAGGCAACCCTCCCGCGGAGTCCTTGCTAATGTCTCCCATGGTACTGGACAAAGGTGAAGGCTCCATCTGATCTGATTTGGTGGTCAGCAACTGTAAGAGCTTTGTCTGGCTTTTTCCATCGTGCAGTTTATTCTGTCCATCAGGTCTCTCGCCACTGACAACCGGTGGCATGTTGCTATCGCTGCTGTCTTTCTGTTCTCCTGAATGGCAGCTGCTCTCTGCTTGTCCAGTTGTACCTTCTGATTGCTCCCCATATATTCCAAAGCAGTCTTTAGAGTCCAGGCTTCCCATCTTGCTTAGCTGGGGAGGATTCATATTCACAGGGGAATTTTGTAAATTTCCCATTTTTAGGTCAGGTGAAGCCAACGACGATCCTAGAGAAACGCCGTGGCCCTCGCTGAGGGCCTGAAGTGCGTTCAGGGAACTGTTGGTGTAGTTATGGCTATTTCCTGTGCTGCTGCAGACTCCCACAGGTGAATGTAAGCTTCCTGCAGGGGAGAACTGACTGGGTGGGATGCGAGGACTTCCTGCCACTCCAGGGCTCACGCGATGCCTTGGGGAAAGCATAGAGTTTGGCTGCCCTGGGTTCATGCCGGGGCTGCTTTGTGAGGGGCTATTCATTTTTAGTGCATAGTTACTACCCTGAGGAGTGGATGCTTGTATGCTTGACACATGGTTCATTCCCCCTGAACCACCAAACCTGCCTGCTGGCATGCCCACTTGTTCCTTTGGGCCATTTATGGCAAAATTTATATTGCTACTGATGGTCATATCCTGACCTGGGTTCCCACTGCACATGGCCTGATGGGCAGGGCTGCTGGAACTAATTGGGTTCAATATCTTCCCCATTCCTTGTCCAGTCAAATCCTGATTCATTCCACAGACATTCTGCTCTCTATGTGGCAAGGGGAAGAAAAACAGCCTGTTAGCTAAATGACCGCGGCCAACTTGCAATTACATTACAGAAAAAGAAGCAAAACCCCAAACCTCACTTTAAAATAACACAAAACCCCTATAATCAAAAACAAATCAACAATTTGACAAAAGTGATATGCAACTCTCAACATGGCTGAACATTAACAGTATGGTGTTTCAGTACTTCATTAGAAAACAGTGGAAGAGAGGAAAAACAAAATTAAACCTCATTTAAATGACAGTCATTAGAAATGCTGATAGGTTACAGTTTCAGACTCCCTTTAATGTATCTCTCCTCCACAATTTGCGAGAGCTAACTTCTAGAACTGACAGAAATCTCATCTGAAACATATGACCCAACAAATACATGTTTTACAGGACAGCTGTGGACAGCTGTTTGCTGGAGTCTTGAATTTCTGTGAGTTAGCCCCACCACAAGGCTGGAGTGGGCTATTTGCCCACCAAGCTCATAGCGAAAAGAAAGTTGAAAAAGTCACATTTTTACACTGCCAGAGTATTTCAATACTGCTCCAAAATAGCTTGTGAGCCAAGGGAACTACTGGATACTGCTTCAGAATGAGAACAGTCTGTTAGCAATCCAGTCCTGCATTGGCATTCAGGAAAAGCGGAGAAGAAAAACAACAAACCACACACATAGGAGCTGAAACTCATATTTTAGAGATGTAGGCTGCAAGATAGAAGAAACAGAAGAGAGAGACACACAGAGAAAAAGCTCTTGTGAGAGCACCTGAAGGTCACTTTTCTTTTCCTCAGCAAATTTTAGTTAGTTTATGGGAGGATGTAATATACTTTTTACTCTGTGCTAAAACTTAAATTAGGAAAATCAGCCATGTTCCCAAATGCTAAAAGCTCCAAAAGAGATAGAGCCAAGTAGGTTTGGAAGGAAAAAAATGAAATTCTGACAAAAATCAAATCAACTCTGGACTTCCAAAACCAAATACAAACAGAACATTCCTAATATGCATTTTCCATGAGACAAAAACCACTCCTATTTGCACAGTATAAGTAAGTGCAGTTAAACCTTCACATGTTGCTAAAGCATGAGAAGTGAAATAATTGAAGAATACAAAGTAGTGAATCTTGTTATTCCGTATGTGTTACCTTAGGCATAAAGGCAAAGGTGAAAAACATTAACTATAAAAAAGGGGTATTTTTAAAACCTTATTACGAATATAGTAGTACCAGCACTCTGCTAAAAAAAGTGCAACAAAATATACAAGTGCCATTTTAAAATTCATTGTGCTTGCTTTTTAAATTTTGGCACTTAATGAAATATTAGGTATCTTCAGCAATCCAAAGAAAACAAATTTCAGACAGCTTTTGGTCAGATCAATTTGCAAATCTACAATTTCTATAAAATGGTTTCAGTTATAATTATGTTTAGCACTATTTTCTTCCTCTCAAGAAAAATGATACAGAGGATTCAAGGAAAATGGTATTGTAATTACAGTCAGCCCATAAAACCTGAAACAAAATCTGATACAAACACACCAGGACATGCAATGACTTAATAAAAGTTGTATGTTGAAGTTCTGATGTTAGTGATTACTTAACCTTGACTTTAGCAAATTACTGGCTGTGCTTTTTAAATAAAACCCCAAACTAATAGTAGTGGCACTTCTCAGGATTGGACATGTGAAAGCCACTAAGCCAAGCACCAAAAAGACAAGGCATGAAGGGAATCAAAGAATTAAGTAACAGTTTGTCTAAAGTGCAGCCCTAGTAATCATAACATGTTCTTTTAAGAAGAACCAGGACCAATAACAGAATGTGAACTACATGAATTTAATCCTTCTAAGTTTTCTAGATTTAATTACAGTTGGAGAGTTTCTTGTATCTACTATGCAAACTACAGGAAATTGAAATACTGAAATTAAGAACATGACTTTGAAAATACAGCATGCCATTTTCAAATCCTGAAATAATCTTACAGTCTTTTCCTGCTGCAAGCATTGATTTCAAAATCTTACTTTGTTTCCATGATATCAGTTCTGGGTCAACTGAAATCTATCAGCCTTAAACAATCTATTTACTTTGGCAACCTTGTACTTTCCACGTCTCTTAGCAGAGTGTGGATGTAAGAAAGCGGCCAGGATTACCTGTGAAGCATATGCAAGGAGATTACAAGCTGAGGTTCACTGGTCGTCTGAGAACGGATGAGCTTGCTCTTTGTTTGGGCAGAAACGATGGTGCCATCCGACAGGGAAAAGCGATAAACAGGACTGAAGGCCAGTCCCTGCCTCAGCACTGCAGGCAAGCAGAACAACACAGTTAAACTAAGGAGAAACTGCAGTACAGGGAGCTCAGCTGCCCAGCATCTGACGTTCTAAATCCACCAGCACCGATACCACAGGCACGGTGCTAATTAAACAAAACAAACAAAAAGAACATTTTGAAAATAAATAGACGTGATGCACATAAAATAAAGGATCCCACATACTGTAGGGTGATCAAATGAAAATCTGTAAGGAGTGACAGCAATAACAGTAAAAAATACTATGAAATAGAATGTATTTCAGGAGCAGACAGGAAGTTCTTGACGTCCATTTCACTTTTCATCAAATATGTGTCTAATTCCTTTTGTTCCTCCAACATATTTTCATTGTATCATCTACATAATGATGTTTTAATAAAATGCCCTTAGTTTTTAGATCATCTGTTTCCATTAGACTGTATCTTTTCCTCCTTATTGCCTGTTAAATTGTCTTGCACCAGTTACTCTCACTAATTCTTTAAGTTAAAAAATGCATAAAACTTTTACATAAGAACAATTAGAAATAAGAACTGGAAAGTGAAATTACTATTTTTAAAAGAACAAATATAAAATACATATGGCTCAAAAAAATTACAAATACAATTACAGAAACCAAAATTGGGGCTGTGCTACCTTTTCCCAGTGTTGACTGCATTTCAGGCTTGGGGTTTACTTCACTGTACATATTCTGCAGCCCTTTAAGTTTTTAATGTAAATCTGAACTTCAACAAATTCAGTTCTCTAACTTCCACAGACCCCTGTGACACTTCTTTAATGAAAAATTAAAACATGTTGTGGAAAAGCAAATCACCCAAACATTTATTCTACTGTTCACTCTCTGCCACCAATGAAATGAGTGTGGTCACTTACAATTTCTAGTCCAAAAGCAATCACATTAGGATTGCAGGTATGAGAGAAGTAAAATACTTCAAAATTTTTCATATAATCATTTAGGGAAGAAATAGTAATGAAGCACTACAAATACATTTAATTTAATAATTTTTCATGCATATATATTTTCTGTGGGGTTCTTTCTCTCTCTCTCTTTTTTTTTTTTTTAAATTAATAGTATCATGTGATCTTCATTTCATTGCTTGTCTTTTAATATTTCCTGTTGTAATGAAATGACATGGTTTTCCAAATGTGGTCTATATTTGTCTGGTCTACAGAGCTACCACATTTTCAGTCTTGCAAGACTGGTTGCGATTGCTTTCCTTCCCTGTCCCCCACTGTTATATATTGTTCTGCAAGGTTTCAAAGTATTATCTAGGCAGTGAGAAAACAGGAAGCACAATTTAAACAACCAGAAGGGGTTTTTCAGAGTAAAAATGTAACAAGAAACAAAAACCTACAACTGTGAAACAATACAAAACAAAATTTCACTGTTAGGTATGTCATTGTTTCAGTTTAACCTTTGGGCACCAGAAGGTCCAAAGCTCTTAACTTTAGCATATACCACATCAGGAAATTCCAGTACTCAATGCCAACAGGATACAAGTGAAATCTCTACTTAAATCATTTTCCAAACTAATTCTTTAAGCAAACAAGAATGTTTCCGTATTCCTCTTGAGGAAATGCTATTTTTCTGACTGTGGCCAATAAAAACTTACCATATATTCTGCATTTTATACCAAGAGATAATTTTAAAGCATGTTTTTTTTATTGTTTATCGAGCTAATGCTGCGTTTTTTCACACTGTAATGCTGGATTACATGTAGAAGATCATTACTTTCTTTGCTTCTATTCTCAAACCACAATGACTTGAAAGGTGCAAAGGGTTCCTCAGTCAAGCACAAAGATGCTACAGCCCAAGACATGACTTGTTTTTCTTCTCCATACTGCAGGGCAGGGGAGAGAAATATTTCAGCCATTATTCCTCTTCAGTGCTGCATCATTTGTAGGAAAGCAATTCCAGAGGTTTTTCCTCCTCTTACCACTCACTCTTTTCACTTCGACAAGGAAAGAAGAGCCCTCTCTTTTAGACTAATTCTACAATTTACATGACGATCCTAAGCCACAACTGCAAAATCATGCAGTGTAAGCTCCGAAGCACATGTATTTTCACTGCTTCATAGACAGCTTGAGAGAGGACTCACTCAAACCTTGGCACTCAGTGTGGTAGCTGATAATTTGGTCAGGAATAACTTGAAGAAGACTGAAATAACAAGTGCTGCGATGCCATGAGAGACACCCCTAAATCGCCTCTGGCACAGATGGGTCCTTACCCACAACTGCTCTCTGAACCCCTGGTGTCACTTTAATTGCATATTGCCTTCTTCAGTTCTGTCTGAAATCACAGCACAAGGCTGTGAACTTTTAGCACTTCTACTGTACATAGCCCAAAAACTGCTATCTAAAATAACACAGCATTTCTGTGACCCCACATTTCTAAAACACCACCTGAAGATTTCATGAAAGCGGAACATATTAAAGAATATTTAACTAATGCCTCATGACTAAAGCCCTTTTTTTTGTGCATTTGGTGGAATAATTTGATATTCCACTTACAATTTAGCATCCAAGATGACATGCCTGTTGCTTAATGACCATGGTAACTATTTGTTACAAGCCAGCTGTAAACCCTGTTCTTTAAACACGAACCCAAAGAATGATGCTTCTGTACTGGAAATGTTCCAGCTATTCCCAATTGGTTTTGAAATTACTTTCCCATGGACTAGATAGGGTTATTTGCTTTTATTAATTTGGGTCTGTGT
This sequence comes from Oriolus oriolus, assembly GCA_013400235.1. NCBI lineage: Eukaryota > Metazoa > Chordata > Aves > Passeriformes > Corvidae > Oriolus > Oriolus oriolus. The sequence goes on from VXBT01006749.1 coordinate 131,912, forward strand.
TACTAGAATTAGAAGTATAAGGGTTTTATGAAAAATCCCCACACAGTCACTACCACAGAAACCTCATGGGGACCATTCCAAAGTGCAGTACTTTGCTACTTCTTACCTACCACAATCTTGACTGACTAGATGTGCTTGTGGTATATCCTGTAACACTTATCAGCTAGATACAGTGCAACAACATAGGTTTCCAATAGTATGAGCTGTGCAGCTTTGGGAATTTACACTCAGTGTTTCTCACAGGAAATGTGACAGTAAAAGTCCATTTCTGTAGAGAAAGGGAATACAGGCAATGAACTGCAATGTGTGAGCTGAGGTTCTGAAGAATAATGGTCTGTGAACATTTTGGTGGACAACATGCAAGGGTCTTTCTTTCCAAAATAATTTTGGTATTTTGAAGATTTAAAACACATTCCAGGATGGCACAGTTGTAACTGTGTAAGAAGGCTAAAACAGACAGTGAGAGAGCTGAAGACCTCCCTAGAGAGCCATCAGTGTGTTGATAAAACAGCTTGAGAAAGGGACTGTCAGTAGCTGTTGATTGTTCCATGAAAGCATAACAAAGAGAGAACACAACCAAGAGATACAAACAGCAAACATGTTAAATATAGAAAGTGCTAAAAGTATGAAACCTAACCTTCCTGGTGATGCCTCTTGGCAAAAGATATTTCTCCCTCATGCTGTGAATGGAACCTCTGAATACATCTTCTCACCAAGTCCTCCCAGCCAGGTTTCATAGCTGCTCGCATGGTACTTGTGTCCAGTGAAGTAATTTTGCCTGATAGTAGATACATTAGAAAACATTTGTTATAGCAATTTCCCCATTGAGGAAAAGGAAATAAAAAACTTCTACCCTTATTTCACAATACCTTGAAGATCCTGGCGTGTAGTAAAGCTCTCTGATGAAGGAAGAAGTGGTCTTTCCTTCATTGGAGCTCTTCTTGCAACACAAATCAAGCAAGACTGCAAATCTTAAGAGAAAAATGTTACTTCAGTTAATTTTTATAAAAGGGGAAGACTTTTGTTCCCACAAAGACTTCCGAAATATTTTTTAAAAGTTCTTTAAATATATTTGGACCAAAAAATAGATTTTGTTCCAATAAACACATAGACAAAACTCAGTGGGTTTGTATCTTCATTACTTCCTAAAACATTAAACAAAACAGGAAAGGTGGGTTTGTTTTCTTTCAGAAGAAAAATTAACAAGGAGTCCACTACAACCCGTAAGTATTGGCACATGTTTATGAATATTCCTGTAGTAGCTCAACCACTCAGGAGGTAAGTAATAAAAAAGAATATGCTGCAATCACAAAGAGCATATTTCTTCCACACTCATCATTTCATACCTTCTAAGCCAAATTTCTTAAACTTGCCCCAAATGCTTGCTGTTCCTCAGAATGCACCTTCACAATAACCATTTTTACTTACCTGAATACTTACAAAACAATCTGAGGAAATTTACCTGCTGAAGTAGTAAATGGTAAAGGAAATGGTGAACCACGATTGTCTTCAAATTCTAAGAATTCAAAAAATTGCCCTTTGAAACTTTCTTCCCCGTCAGCTATATTTTTCTTACAATTGCAGCAATATAAAACTAGGGTATCTCTCTTTGAGGTAAGCAGAATTTCTCTCAGTTCTCTCAAGTGGTTTAACAAATAGGTGCATGAAAGTGTATACACTCACAGCCAAGACAAAAGTACATTTCTACAGTTAAATCAAAAAAGGAAAAAAAAACTAAGCATTTTTCCAGTTTTCAGGAATTAGAGTTCACTTTATCAACTGCACTGAAAGTGCACTAACACAAACTGGAAACGATAATTACCTTCACCGTCTTCCTTGAAGGAATTTGGTTGAGAAACAGCAAAGCACTGCATAGTTTCATATTTCTGATGTGCTTCCTGGTTATCATGGCCTTCTTCAGAATCAGCAAGAGGTTTTACCAGCATCCGACAGTTAAAGGTATGGCTGTTACGCCGAGGAGTGTCACCAGACCAAGATCCCCCATTCACTGAGCAAAAGCAAAATCAGATAGTGAGATACATCTGGTACCAGGCATTTCTGCTGCTTATCCACAGGAAATTAATCAAGATGCTTTACACACTGGTTGGGAAACAAGCTCATTTAACAACAACAATCTAATTTTAATATTAAAGCCCAAACCAGCATGTAACAAGGTCATTTATAAACTTAACAGATTTTAAGAGTACTGCTAATTTGTTCAGCTATCATGTTTTTTTTCAAGTGACTTAAAATGACATAGTAGAAGAGCAGAATAAAAGGCTAAATACTGGTGCATGTAAAAGCTATACAGTACAGCAAAAGCCTACTGAGTAGATCAAGTTGATTTATGAGACTGAAAAAAATAAGGCAGTATGCAGGATCTTTCCAGTAAAAGGTACTACTGAAAGACATGGCTGCACTGAATAAAAATCTGCCCAGATTAAAAATGGAAAGAAATGAAACTAATATGCACTTACAAAACCAGGAAGCAATATATTGAAACACACAGTCTCAGCCACAGTGGGAAAGACTGAAGGGTTGAAATGACCTGGGTAGAGTGACGGATAAAACTAAAGCCTAACACAGTGCTTAAGACAAGTAAAAAAAGAAACAAATTCCTGAGATGCACAAATATAGGTACTGGACATCAGTCAGAGTCACCACATTAGAAAGTGGCAGGGTCATATTTAAAATACTCTTCACTTCCCCTCTTCAGTCATAAAATGCAATAAATTCAGTAATATATTGACTTTAGCCATTTACATTTTTGCTTCTTCACAGTATATAAGTACAGTAATAAAATGCTAAAGTGAATTGAGTAATACTTTTTAAACTGCTTTGAGTAAATGAGGCACCCAGTATTGACTTTCTCTTTCTTTTCATCTCCTCCAAAACTCAATGACATTAAAACTGATATTAATATGAATCCAAAAATGGCTGCAACTAGCAAAAACAGTTTTTGAAAGTCAAGAGTAAATATTGCTGAGCATAAAAATATTGAAATAAAAATTCTAGCGTAAGGAGGTTTCTGATTTTTCTTTTATCTTCCTACTTTCCTGGGCCATTCTTGGAACAAGGAGCCTAGACAGAGAAGTAACAGAGAGTTCACATTGCTAATGCTGTCTTTTAGTGATTCACTCCGGAGATCCATTAAAAAGTATCAGCTAACATGAGTTACTAAGAGGAATTTTAACAAAGGAGAATTTGAAAAGAGTGGAGGATGCTTTTGAGAATAATATTAATCATTCATAGTCTATATATACATTAAAAATAAATAATGTATATGAAGAAACTGTAAGTAGTGTCAGGACATTAACTTAAGTTATTGAAATGCTGACTTAAAAAACCAAAGTTATGTAATGGTATGATATGAGGAAAAGTTACATACCTAAGGATTTCGGCAGCAGGATTTTGACAAATTCATTGTGGTCCCCTACATGCAGGATGCTGTATATGCTTGTGTTCATCAGCTCTTCTTGGTTGTACCTCAGGTACTGTGTCACATTCTCAGAAACAAACACAACATTACCTTCTGGGTTCACTACAAAGAAGAACCCATCTAGGGCCTAAAGGGGGAAAAACAGAAAACCAGAGAGAGAGAGACACAATACCAAATAATCAGATTAACAAAATACACACAAAATAAATACTCCATTCAGAAGACATTCTGAAGCTTTCTGCATCCATCTCAGTCAGTATTATTGTCTGTAATAGCAAACAACACATTTCAGATTGAGCATCTAATCTTCCTTACATGAAACTAGTGTAAAAGCAAAGAAAGGTGTGCACCTTGCAAAACAGTGAAACCCACACATGGAAACAAACCGAACCCCCCCACTCCAAAAAAACAAACATAAATAATGGAAGAGGTTGTTATCTATCTGCCTGTGTATGAAGAAACTTGAACCAGAAGATGGTTCTGCTAAACCCACAGCCTGTTCACTCCTCTGCGCAGCACAGGAAGACTGATCCCAGGAAAACACCACAGGACATGCTGGCACAAGGCAAGGAAAACACTGGCAGAAAGAATGACTCTCTCCCCACCCCCAGCAGTGCATCTTCACAGAGGCGAGGCCCCATGCAGGTGGGAACATGGGGCATTAAAAGCAGAGAAGGGCAAAGGGAACTGAGAGCAGGCAGTGAGCAGTGAAGATGGGGGAGCTTTAGCCTCTGCTCCTAGGACTGCTTTCCTTTTTTAAAAATTTGACACCAGTTTAGTTCAGTCCACACATCATCCAGGGAACAAGAATCAGATTTTCACCTCTTCAACTCAGCTTCATGGTTTTCCAAAAGACTTGAAATTTCTGTGAGGAAGTGTCTACATTAGTATTTTCTGCTGATTGTTTTCCCTTCTTACCTCTTGTGACAGTGACAACCTAGATGCTGCATTCTCTCCAAGATATCTGCCTTGCGCTATCTGAAGCCTAAGCCAAATACTACATCACTTCTACCCAATGAGGATAAAGTAAAAATTTGAGTATTGGTAAGAAATTCTCATACAAACTTTATTTTTCTTAAGATGCAAGCATGACTGCAGATGGTAGAAATATATCAGAATACATCCCTCTAACTTTATGTCATATGAGCCGATAAAGGGGGGGATACTTAAAAGAACCAAAGCTTTTGGTCTAAGCATTCAATTAACAACCTACACAGACTTCTGCAGCTTTGCCTGATTTATTCACCTCTCTAAGGACTGGCAGGAAATCACTAGAAGAGTTGTTAGTTATTGTATCTCCAGGGACAGAAATAAATCAGAAAACTAGGCCACCCAAAATTGATTGTGGGTCAGAACCAAGTGGATCCATACTAAATCTGAACACAGCTCACTGCAAAACAGTCTAACCAGGAGGAGCTGCCACAGCAAGCACAAGGCATTTTTGATATGACCCAAATTGTATACTGTACAACTCGTGTGTTGGTCTTAGCAGGCAGCTCTCAAGTCCACTGGTTACAGAGAGATGTTTAAAATATTGCACACTACCGAGCAGTTAGCAAATCCAGACAATAGAAGAGAAGGCTAAGAATGGATTTTACTTCTGCCTTCAGCCACCTAGCAGGTTAGAGGTTCACAAGGGAAGGATGAAATGCAACAGACACAGGCTGCAAGCCGGGAAACTTCATGGAGATACAACAAAAAAATAATTCCACCATGAAGGTGGTCGGATATGGGAAGAGGCTGCAAAACCCCCTTCCCCAGAGATATTCAAACCGTGGCTGGACTTGGACCTGGGCCACCTGCTCTACTCGGATCAGCTTGCAGTGGGAGGTAGGAATACATAAGCTCCAGAGGTTCTTCCCAAACTAAATTAGATAAGTTAGATAATGATTCTGCTCCAGGGTGGGGTCAGTGAAAGCACAATGCAAGCACAGCAGCTGAGCCAATGGCTGACAAACGCTTTCTTTGTTCTATTTTTAAATTACAAAATAATAAAACCCACAAATAAATGTATAAGTGTATACTTCTCCTGACTGACTCTAAATTAAGATAAACCAGGTCTTTTTTTCTCCTGTTGTCACAAATTCTAATCTCTGACATTGTATTCTATCATTGCCATCTTTTTGTTTCTGATAAGAGGTTCCTCCTCTTGATTGGCTTTCCTTGTGAGCTCCCTCCTTTTTATGTACTTTTGTAACATTCATTACATTTCCCTGCTGAGTAGTATTTATTTTAACTAACGAAGATTCAGAAATTAATTAATAAATTGAGGCTCTAGTATTATTTTCTATCAGCATCTCTGCTATGGATTAGTGTCTTAGGCTGCATTTTACCACGGCTTGAAGCCAGTGTAAGCACAGCCTGCTTGATTTAGTACTTCCAACATCACAACAGCAACCTGTACTGTGTGAGGCTATGAAGAGCTGGACCAGAGAGCTGAACTGGCTGAAAACTAATTAAAGAAAAAAAGATCTAGCCACATCAATCCCCAGCTGGGCAACCATAGAAGCCATGGTATTTAGGGCTGGCAGAAGGGTGTGAGTTTGGCTGAACCATCCTGCTTGGCAGCTGTCCACACATCAGTTCACAGGGGCTGCAAAACCAAAGCCATCACAGATGTTTATTGGAGTCCTAAGGAGAAAATTTTCAAAGGTGGAGATGGCAAGCAAGAGATTATGAGAGTTACTGGCATCCCACAATAATCTTCAGTTTTCCCTACTGTTTCCTAGAGTGGCAACTTCTTTGGCAAAGAAGTGCTCTCTGTGCTGCTCCCTCACAGCTGTTTCTTGAGTTGACCACAGGCATGCCCATCTGGGCTCAGAGTAACAAAGGGCCTTGTATTTCAATCTCCCATTTCTTTCTATTCTATTAAGAAAATAATCTTGCAGGTAAGCAGCAGCAGGCTTTTGAGGAAGTCAGTGCACCAAGACACTTGAATATTTTAGAAGCTTCCACTTTTGCAATAATTTCTTAATTCTGTCCCCAGCCACCACAATCAAAAACTTCTCTTCAGTTATTTGGAAAATGGGTGAACAAATAATGGACAATATGATGGAAGAGAAATTAAGAAAACAGATATTTTAGATTATATATTAGGACAGAAAATACATTTGTGTTCTTTGAGATGTTGTCATCTCTCTCGACTATTTTTCCACACTTTCTGCCTATCTACTTTATGCTTTAAGCAAGAAATGTATCAAAATATTCCTCAGAGGCAGCTGCCTGATGAATTTTACTCACTTTCTTCAGATGGAAACACTTATTATTTTGAGGATTCTTCAGTTTTATCCTTTGACACAAACATACATTTACATTTCTAAACCAAATCAACTAATAAACTGTTCATCACCATTGTCATTTTTATTCTTATTTGGCAATGAAAAAAGGTAGGTTTTTTTAAGAGGTTGTATAAAGGGGTTCTGTAAAGATGAAATAACTTAATTGCATTTCCTTAAGGCGATAAAGACACAAAGAAAGTACTTGTAGTCTTTCCACAGCAAATATATAACTTTCAGTCCTTTTTAAGTTTCCTGGTGCAAAAGGACCATGGTTCATTAATTAAGTTCCACAATGTTTCATTGTTAATATGCAAAGGAAAACGAAACTAAATTAAATGGAACAACAGACTAGATGGGTGATTTTACATGCCATGTTTGCTGCAATAGCCAATCAAACAAGACAAGCCAGGGAAAATATCATCTTATTCTTATTTTCCCTGTGATTAAAACAGGTCCTTACAATTAAATTAATAGGAAATTAAAGATAAATGTTAACATAGCAGTGTAAGAGATGAATGCATAACCTTGTTTGATAGCAAAACCAACAACATTCAATTCAGTGAGTATGTATAATAAATATTAAATTAAGTCAATTAATTTGTTACCCCCACTTTTCAAAGAACAATGCCTCCAACCTGTCTAATCTTGTGTTTTGAAGTGTGAATTTGGAGCCTTTATTTAGTATGCAGTATAGAAAACCATGTCCTCATTTGACCAATTATGAAAAATAATGCAAATACTTAAAACTATTAAACATGCATTCAGAAATGACAGAATAATCATACTTCTGCCAAACCTGGTTCCTTTAGCTTGATTCAGAGTTTGTGTTTTATGTTATCTAAAGTAACATTTATTCTTCCTTACGGATAAAGTCCACAGCCAGAACAGGAATAAACAGTTTGCAAGTGAGCTTAAGCAGATAAAGCAGCAGTGCCAAAGGACAGCAGCACATGACACAAGGATCCCTGATAACACACCTACCCAACATTAATGCTAACACGTTTGGAAGCTAGGCTTGACTCATACAGCCTTTTGGGGTATCAAAACAACAGCTAAAATCAGACAGAAACCTTAACTGAACAAACTGAAATACACATCTTGAAAATCTCTCCTAGATTACTTTCATACTCTAGAGGGAAGAGTCCTGCTTCAAGCACTGAAATGATAAAATATTAAAGCAGTATAGCAATGACACGCAATTTTAGAGGAATATTATTCACTTGTATTCTACAGTATATATAAGTCAATGTTCAGGTGCAACAAGTCTTCCACAGCTGTTGTGGCTCAAAACAAATAACAGACATAACAACAAATAACAAGCAGACACTCAAGACTTCCTACCAGCTGAAGCCCCTCAAGTTGTCTGTGTTTCAAAGAAGCAGAACTCTCTCTGCCTCTCCCTACTTCAAGTTAAAGAGAGTTTCATCACTGAACACAAGAGAAATAAATATGCTGCCTGCTCTTTAATGGCAGAATTCGAAGTAGCCAGGAGGGCTTGTCTCTCTTGACCATTCCTTTACAGCAACCTCGGCCTACACCTGCTCATTTCATTTGTCCTAGGAGGAGCAGAACTGCCCTAAATAAAGGGATTTTGTGCTCCTTACCTCAAGCATCATTGGTCCAAGTGCATCCTTGTCGATGACACTCTGACCTGTAGACGATACATCTGCTTTTTGCACTTCATCTTCATTAGCTGCTGCTGCTTTTTCTGCAAGAGAGAAAATGATGTGTTAAGCGACAGCGGACTGATCTCTCACTGATACACCAAGAGCCCACAGAGTACTGAGAAGAGCTGTGAAATGCTTACAGTGCAACAGTTCTGAAAATGAGATTAGACAGTCTCCCATAATGATTCAGCGGAAGCATAACTAGCCTATTTGCTTCTCAGTTTTCAGGTCTCATGACACAAATAAAATAACTTCTGATGTTTCTCTGCTAGACATTTTACCGAACTATAGAGCCTAACACTGGGCAAAGACAAGGGCTCTTTATGAAGGTGCAGTGAGCAAAAACGAGGATCAAGGTGTAGTAGAAGACTGATCTAAAAGAGCATGCAAAGCTTACAGCTGCAGAGCTTTTCCACGACTGCTATATTTAGAAGGAAAAACATAAGTCCACAATCTACAGTTTCAGTACTGAGAAACAGCGATTGCAGTTCTGTTCCCATGCCTCCACCCACATTCTTACTATCACGTAATTTTCATACCACCTTATTTACCAATATGTTATTAGAACTACATAAAATTTCAAGTGCTGTATTTGAAAATTACAGGCAAGAAAACAACGATTTCAGGTTTCTGGAACATAATGTCATACGTTACAATATGTTGTATACAGCATCACAGATTATAACCAACTCCAAATGTAAGGGATATTCACAGAACTTTCAAACCTAGTGGGTTTATAATTCCTATCAAGTAATGAACTGCATTAACTTTTCTATTCCAAGAATGATATTTTTGTTTAAGGATGAATTAATAAAAGTAATAAAAATACTATGTAAAATACACATTCTAATGCATATTGTACATTGTAAATTAATGAAACAAGTTATGTTTTGTTGTTAGTTCTATACTCAAAACATTCTTTAATTATTTTTCAAGCAGCAGTTATGTAAAAGGGGCCATCCTGCAATCTAGAATATTAAAAACAATTACAAATTTCTAATTTTTAGTATGATGCAATAGATTGTTTTAATAAACATGAAAGCACACTGAAATCATTATAACAAGAATTTATGCCTTCTACAACAATAAACCAGAAGAACATTCATTGTAGGAACTACTCAAAGTACCATGTGCAGATGGAGCAAAGGGCCTTTGGAAAATCACCTTTAATGAAAATTAAAGCATCAGTCATACAAATTGAAACGTATCCAAATGCACAGTATTTTCCACTATCTGTAGATCTGCAATAATGCAGGTAAAGCTTTTCTGAACTTTCCTTGGCATAGGTTTTAGGGTCAGTGTGAACATGTGCTGCTCAGACACAGAGTAAAGGAACTGCTTTTGTGAAGCCCTGGGTGTTCTCCCGTCAGCAATCACCCGCTGGCAGTAAGGCTTTGGTCACTCGGCCTGTCTCATCCTCGATTTATATGGTTTCTTGCTTTCATGAAAACAGTCACAAACATTTCAGCTGTCTTCTTAGACACTATATAGTGTTATACACTATATAACTATATACACTATATACACTATATAACACCATTGTGAATAATGATTTAACAAAATCTCTCTGAAGATGGATTGTTGCAACTAACTGACTAATTTTAAATCACCCTGATTAGCATAATCTGATAGAAATAAATTCACTAGAAATAACTACTAACATTTCCTCTGCCACTTAAACTCACCAGGATATAAAATTAGTATTTCTGGTTTAGACTAGGGGTGCGATTTTATTTTCTTCCTTACCTTTCTTGTTTTGGCAAAAAGCAGAAATTACGTGTAACAGAAAAACAATTGAACAATCCTTCCCATGCTACAACACAGCAGAGTTGGCACCATGTGATGATACAAAACTGAAAACATGTTCTAAAAATTCTAAAAGAAGTCTAAAAATAGAGTTGAGCTTTTAATAAAGCCAGTGATGATATCTGTTTCCCATCTGTTCCTTGTAGCATAAAGTGATCTCTGTTTTCACACTGCAAAATATTATAATGGACAGGGATACCAGCTTCCTGCTCTCATTCCGCCACTGCTTCAGCCATTGATACCATCTTGGTTACGGGAGAACATGGGATTATTCTCTATGAGCCAGAAATGGAGGGGCTGCAGATATGATCCAACAATGGTGTGCAAGCACATTAATTACAGTTTCCTCATGTCACCAGTTTACAGACAACTTTATCTGATTATTTTTCACATAATACAAAGTATTTGCTGGCGATTTCTTTCACTGTTACAACCATGGAGTTTATACAAACCACCCATAACATCTATAAAAACAACTGTTTTCTTTTACGCACACTGATGAGGTTTTATACAAAGGAAAAAGAGGACATTTTTAATTACTATAATGGTAATCAACACAGAAGCTGCAATACCAGGTCAGACTAAGGATCTCTCGAACCTCACATCCAGTTCCTGAGAGCACCTGGTTTCCTCTCTGCTTCCCTGTTTCTCCATTTTGACTGTTTGATCCCTGACTGCTTCTGCTTCATCACCAGCTGTCCCTCACAACCATTTGACTTCTCCATTTTCTTTTCCCTTTGAAACTTTTCCTCAGAGGGCCAAATATCTTTGTGGGATCAATAAACTCAGTGCTTTCTCATGGCAAAAGTGTAATGAATGGAGAAAGTATGAAAATGCTCTTTATACTCAAATGTTACCTACCCGCTTTTCCCAAAGACGGTGACAGCGTACACTACACTACTCACGACATTTGGCTAGGCACTCTGAAAATCATTATAAATCACAAGTGCTCCACAATTCTGGACTTCATAATTGGATCTGTAACTTAATTGTGTAAGAATTCAAGTAGCTGGAGAGCTTAGAAGAGGTTACACATCCAGGCCACAAGCCACACTTAAATTCAAGTGGCATTGTATAGGAAACCAAGGCCTCAGACAGCCTCTGAGTAGGACCAGCTGTAATCTACAGCATTGTTATAAACTGCAGCTACTAATAACATTCAACTGTGCAATAAATTATCCATTTTTGACTGAACTACAAAGCCCCTTGTGTAGACTCTATCAGCACATACAAGAACAGTAAGTGCAAATCCTGTCAGCAGTGTCGTCCTGACAGTCAGTCATGGGGAATGTCTTGAAATGCAAATCCTTCCCTCAGCGATACAGCACGTGGGGCTAATTGGCATCAAAAATTTGTTGCAAGAAGGCTGGAAAAAACCAGTGATTGACACATGAATTTCTAATTCTGACAACACTTATGCATTATCACAAGTCAGTATTCTTGATTTTTCTTAACAGTTCCAGCTTCTGGTGTTAAGTAGTGGTGCAAAACTGTAAAGTTTACTTTCCCTTTTTTACTTTTACTCCAATCTTTTTCAAGTTCACCAGGGGCCCTACAAAGAAACCGAAAGCACAGAGAGTTCATAATTTCTACACTAGATCAATGATTTTTGAATGTCAGGGCTTAGGAAAATAGCTGTAAAGGCCCAACCTTGCAAAGCCTCTCAGAACCCTGTTTTTCCAGCTCCACGAGAATTGTTGGTATTACCCTGTGACTAACCACAGCCACTAGACTTTTCCACTGCAGCCACATGGGGAGTGGGAGCTGGTTCTCTGACCTCGCACCTCCCAGTGATGCCTCCTCCTGGAACAGGGATGCCCCTGTTAAATGTCAGCAAGGTGTCACCAGGGGTCCTACAGGCACAGCGGCCAAAGGGCAGCACAGAAAGAGTGTGGAAAGAGAAATACAGCCTTTTGCTGCCAGAGGAAGTGAGCAGGATGGAAAGGGGCTTCCCATGGCTTCATCTCCATACAGGGAATTCTGCACTGGAGAGGGAGCATTAAATTAGAATCTGGTCCCATCCTTATGAATATGGCTACCAGGGATCAAGCATATTTTATCTGAATTACAGTGGTATAAACTTCATGCACGTGAAATAATTATTAGCTCCGCTCAATTAAGAGTTTAGCCTAGAGAGAGAAAAAATTTAAATAAAATACAAGTACCCCTGAGAGAGATACTACAAAGAATACATACATCCAATTATGTAGTGTTTTAGTGATGTGTGTAATTTAGACTTTAAACTGGGGGTATGTTTACAATTGCATAAGCAGTATTATACTAAAATACATATTAATATTTTCAATTTGGCATCTTCCTAGTGATCATAAACTGTATTTGCTTTTCTACATTTAACATACAGAATAAAGAAGGAAAAAAAAGCCCTCAAAAATATTTTCTGACAAATTTATGAGTGGGAAGCCTCAAGCTTTATTCAAAGCTTATTCCAGATTCTGAAAGCAAACCATTGTGAAATCACATTAGTTTAACAGAAGTTCATAAGTCAGAGAAAGAGAAGCCAAAAGCAATAGTTGGAAGTCTCCTGCTACATTTTAACTTAGCAAGCCTTCTTAGTTTTCCATCCTCCCAACTCAAGCTATGTCAGTTCTCTCTGCATTTCTGACAGCAGACTCTGAAGTGTTACTGATGGGCATCACCTTCTCTTGGTTGTGTTTCAAACCCTACTTTCCTACAGGTGGGCAGGCAGGACCAGCTGAACCACTCAAAAAGCTCTCTTTGTATTCTGCTCCAACTTCCTTATGGAAACCCGCAACAGAAATATTTTCCCCTTCGTGCTCTCTGCAAAACCAAAATGCATTTTTGAATTAAAAGAGCAAAACTTAGGCTGTGCAGGAATTTCAAAAAGATGAAGCATAATTCAAAAGAGAAAATTTGCATCAATGCAGATTTAGCTTACTTTTCATTGGAGCAACGTTTCAGGTTCTTCACAGAACAAGAAGAGCAAAAAATAGATGCTGGTGAAACCCTGGACAGGGAAGAACCCATGCTCTAAAAGCCACCAAGGAAAAAGGTCAAGCAAAAAAACCCCGCTGCAACAGGTAAATTCAAGTTAATTATCCAATACTGTTTAAAACAGTTTCCCAGATATATAATTCCTGCTCTTTGTAATTTTCTAGAATTGCTATTGAAATGCCACACTTACCTCAAATCATATACTCTTATTTGTACAATAGGTAAAAAAAAAATAAACAAAGAGATTTGTAATAAGTGACACTAGAAAGTTCAACTCTGCACATTAAAAAAACCTCACACAAATCAAGATCCTTATAACACTAGCAGCAACATCACTTGAAAATGAATGTAAATGCTATACAGAATTTAAAGATGCAATTTAATTTTACACAGGAACTGTCTCGAAAACAACTTATTTTCTCCATTTTTGTACGTATTAGCCAACTACTTTTGTCTTGCCTCATTCATATTTCTGTTTGCCCTGCATAATCCTTCTGAACTGCTGTGCAAAAGTAACATCCAAACAATCAAGAAAACAGCAGAAGTATCTAAATGTCCAAAGATAAGGGTAGATAGACTATTAAAAACTAATGCTAACATACAATAGAAAGTACACTTAGCAAAGGCTATATTTTAGCTAATCTTACAGTTTTGAGTATTAGATTAAATAACATTTCAAATATTAGATGTAATAACATCTGTGTGTAACTACTGCTAAGCAATTATATTGACTGTGGTAATGGACAGGAGGTTTTCAACATGAATAGGGCCATACAGAAAGTGCCTTCAAATGTATCACCTTGAATAAAACACAGAAGAGAAAAAAACAAAAAAAATGTATTTGGTAATGTGGGTAGTTTTGGATCACTACACATGATGAAGTAAAGCAGTGAAGAACGTGCAAGTTATTTTGATGCTTGGTTAACCACAGGGAAAGCAGCTCTGCCTTGTAGCTGTGTAATTCAAAGCACTGCGATCCATGGCTCACATGAAACTTGATATCCCCATGCACGTTCTTACCCAGCTCCCATTGCCTCAATACAAGTTGTTTTTATTCCCTGAAAACAAGCAATTTTTCAAAACACCAGTGCCTAAGAAACAGCAACTATTTCAGCAATCAATTTTAAGACCAGCTTACCCCATCCTTGTGAATAAAGTTAGCTACTATTTTAGGGAAGTGATTATATAGTGAGGTTGCTCTTTCATCACACAGCACACATCTGTCCAGAGAAAAGCAGCTCTTAGACTCTTGAATCCATATTTTCCCCCAGAAACTATAGATCAAGTCTTACAGGAAAAACTATCAACATCTCAGGGAGGTTTCAGGAGGTAAAACAAGGGAGAATTATGCATCTGCACCGAACTAAAATTAGAAAAGCTGCCATATGGCTCTGTGAAGCCAGCAGCACGTTCTTATTCATTAGGAAGCATTCTGCTAACATAAAAACACAAGGCCTTCCTGTGCTCTCCAAATGTGTTTATCTTTTCAACATTAATGCATGATATATCATCAGGCTGCTGAAATCTCCTGCAGTGCATATTAAAAAAGCACAGCTGCACTTTTTCTCAGCACGTTTATTCACTGTGAGCACAGCTTTGCCCACCTCCCTGACACAGCCCTCTTGTCAGCCCGGCTCCCCTTTGCTTGGAAAGGGCTGCACTCCCACTGCACGCTCGCCTGTCCAGCTCATCTCCTCATGTTCTGCTCCGCTCATCACACCCACATGGTTTAGCTTCATATTTACTACTGCTGGTGGAAGCACACTTAAATGGTAAATGACCCTAGGGCTTAAGCTAAAAGCCCTTGGAAATATGTAAGCAAAATTACTCGCTCAGGAGTAGCAGCACTTACAACGCTGCGATTGCTTTTTTCCAGCGCAAGCTGCTCTAACTGGTGCAGCTGCTCTCCTATCCCACACACACCTGCCCCACCTTCCCATGCTAAAGAAGCATCACTAAGGCACTAACTATACGGAAATCTTCACATTCTCACAAAACCATCAAATAGAGGTAAACATTCGTGGAGCTTTTCAAGCTTTGAGTGAAGTCCCGCTCCTAGAAAATTCATTAAGAGTAGCCAGCATATAAAATTTTCATGGACTCTGAAAGGAAAACAAGCACTGAAAAACCCATGATGGATTTAGGAATAGCAACAAATGGAAGTCATAATACCTAAAATTAATACTAGTTTTGTCTTTTAATAATTTTGACATTTCGCCATCATTCTTTTCTTGTACAAGTCAGCATTTTTGTCACTCAATACACCTTCTGTAAGAAGTACTGCCTGAGAAATAATTGCCCCCAGCTCAGTTAAACTGGAACAAGGACAAAAATAATGAAATTCAACTTACCAAGAATAATATTTAACTGCTGGAGAGAAAGGAGCCTATTATCTCTGTATGTATTTTTTGCTAAATACTTTAATAAGCATTTTACTACCTTTTCTTTGGTTTCTTCCCCCCTCTGATTTTGCCATCTTTGCTGTCATCAATATCTATGACCTCTTTTCCTTCTCATTATTACAAAACTCAATGGTCTTCTTGAAAGTGAGGAAGAAGACTGGAGCAGCAGTGGAAGTGCCCACTCCTTCCTGCCCTGGCCTCGGGATCCAGTTGTCTCCAAGCCCCACGAGCTGGGGTATCGCAGTGCTGCGTTCCTGGCGCATGGCACCACTCAGAGAACTGAGGCAGAATCCCATCCATAAATACACTTAAATAACTTCTCTGGAGATTGCTAACTCTTGGATATAACAGTGACAGCTAAAAGTGATGTTATTTACAGAAACAGCATTATTTACAGAACTTTGTACCTACCATCTGCACATTTATCTACTTAATGCAGTAGGCAAGAGATTATTCTTACCTGATATCACCTCAGAAGGTCACTGGTCTCTGGTTAGTTAAGGACTGGGGACTGAAGTAAACCCCAGAATTACAACCCTTGTGCTGCTGCTGCTCAAGTGAAGACTCAAGTGTCCTATCCAGGACCCCAAATCCTCAATGGCTTGATCCAACCCCAGCACACAATAAAAATATGACACAGCGCAGCAATTAAAATAATTCCTTTGGCGATATTATTTCTAGTATTTTTATTCATCAGTAAATACACAGAAGGACAACTGCTATACTACCCTTTAAGTGAAATCTAAATTAAGACTAAAAGGAACCCTGAATCCAGAAACTATTTCTCACCCCATGCCTCATTTACAACTTGTGGTGATGTGTCAAAATACCACATTGTGAGTGGAAAGTTGTTTTTCATCTCTGGAACATGGAATAAGCTTCCATCATGACCATCACCTATTGAATCCCTGGACATGCTGCAACATTAACCTTTTCCACTAAGTTTTCAAAAAGGTGGAAAGGAAACTGGGTATAGTTTCACTCCTGTGAAATTTTTAGACAGGTCTTAGATTACTGAAATATTTGAGTATGTTCAACCTATGCTTTTATATGAAATGAAAGGTTGTGCTTAACTTGAAAAGAGAAAAATTAAATGTATATTTATATATTCATATGTTTTAAAGATACTCTCTTTTCCCAAAAAAAGACTACCAACACTATCTTCCCAGTGCATATTGACTGATTAGAGAAATATCTAAATAAATAAATCATCAAAGGTGTCCTGCTCAGGGAATTTCCTTATCAAAAAGCCAAAATCCAGGATGATGCTGAGAATTTATAATTTTCACTGGTTTTAAAATGTGTTTTTAAATACAGGGGTTTGGAGTTGTGTTTTTGCATTTACATTTCCTAAGAATGTCTAGCAACCAGTATAATCACAAATATCTGACTGATTATAGTGTAATTTGCAGTATTTAATACAGGCCTAAAATACAGTACTCAAACAATAAAGGAGTAAAAACGTGTTAGATTAAGTACATTGGCTACCAGTGCCTTACCCCAAAATACCCTCAATTTAATCAGTCACTCATTATTCTGTGCTAGGATAGATAAGCAGATTCAAATATATGTATCTGTAGCTGTATACACAAACACATACAGGAAACGGTTTTGCATCTCTTGCTGTTTAGATGACTTCAAAACACTCACGTAAACTACTCAACTGTGCAGGGTAACAAACACCACACATCCATCAGCACTGACTTAAAATCTGTTACATTAATATGGCTGCATTTCAAAAGAAAGAGCCAAGCTAACTGACCTCTGCACTGAAATATTAAGATACAAATATTTGGCATCAGTCGGTTTAACAAAGTAATTATTTTCTTTGGTATGTACTGAATTAGGACAGAAAATTTTACTGTCTTTTTTGGCATTTGCAATTTTATAAGTGTTAGATATTTACTTAATGAGTAACCTCATCTTATTTTGATAATTCATCTCTCCAAACAGTATTAATATGAATGTCTAAATGGTGGGAGCCCAATGTTCTTTAACATTTTGGCTGAGCTAATGTTTTCAAAGACAAGAAACATGGCAGAATCTGAAAATTTCATTCAAAACAGGACTCCACCATGGTCTCAGAAATAATACACTGCTTTTACAAATGTTAACAGCCCTCCAATTGGTTCTTTGACGTGTAAAAACACAGGCAAGATTTTGAAAATAAAGATATAAGGGTTAACACTCTTTAGACTAGAATCTGTAGATGCAGTTGCCAAGCTAATTAAACTTATAGGTTTCCAAAACTTAGGCCAAAATAACATACTAGAAGGGAATATTAATCTAGCCAGACTCTGTTTCTTGAAGCCCTCCTCTTCTGTACTCAACCAGCTGTTAAAAAGAAACAGATGACTCCCTTTCTTTGAATGCCACATCGCCATGATTACAAAATATCTGTCTTATTTTAGGATGTTGATAATAAATCTTTGTGACACACCAGATCATCTACAACAATAGGCAAAGATCTTTTTGCTTTTATAAAGTGCCACTGACAACTGCATAAGTTTTCAAGAGACCTAATGTGGTCCACAAAAAAGAAATATGATGGATCATGGGCTCCCTAGGAGCTCCATGAAAAGAAGTTTCCATAATAAAGTGTAGGCCAAAATGGAGCACAGATAATTGAAGACAGCTAAGGAAGAACAGATACAGGTTTAAATTAATGTGTCCATGTTAACATGGATTACAGGGCTCCTACTGCTTCTAATAGTCCAGATTATAGTAGATAGATCTTTTGCAAAAAAGCTCTAAATCATAAAGGACAAGTAAAGTTTTCTTCTATAACAGCCCAGTGTTCAGAAATAGAATCTTGCGCCCCCCTTCTTACTTGTCTAACCCACCATCACAGGCCTCAGCCAAATTTTCAAGGCAATTTAGAAACAGGAGCTTTCCTATTACTGCAAAGAAAGCAGATGGAAAAACAAAACCTTCTTAAAAGAAACTGTTTATTTCTGCATGTTAGTTATTTAAAGGGATTTTTTAATCCAAGTCCTTTACAAAACTGTGTTGAAGAATAATTTCATATATTTCAACAGTGGCTATGTTACTTCAGGTACATTATGAATACAGCATGGCTGTGGGAAGAAAGGTAATGATTATTAACGTGCATTGTTTAAAATATTCTCTAAAATTAAGAGATCTTTTTTCATTACCCTAGAAAATCTTGGCTTATCTCGTTGCTAAGATTTACATCCAGACAAAGTCACTTTTAACCTCAACTGCATTAATTTGTTCTGTCACATATTAATTAGCAGACATTTTAAAACGTCTGCTAATAGCACTGATAGGTACAAATGGGCTCCCTTCAACAGACTGAACCATACTTAAAACTTAATTAATTAGGTGCTACTGTTTCTGTTTCTCTAATTCAGATTCATGAAACAGGGATCAGCACCCAGTCTGAAATATGTCAGTATAATCCATAAACAGAAAAATGATTAAACACTAACGGTATTATTTTCTCTATTTGCTCAGTGAGCTTTATCAGTTCTCTTCTGAGAAGAAACTTCGAGCTGTTTTAACAGTTCCCCTAACCACGGGCAACTAAGAGCTCAGTGGAAAGGATGCTCCATGTTGTGCTGGTGGGTGCTGCCCAGCCAGCACTGTAGTCTTGCTGCTCTTCCCAGCCCCAAACTCCTGACACGGCACAGGCTGGGAGTGAGCAGCCCCCGCTGGGCAATCATCACCCTGAACATGCTGAACAAATGTGGCTTTAACCAGGAAATGTTGAAGATTATGGTCTGCCTGCAGCCGTGTCCCTCCTTGGCACGAAGGCCGGTATGCAGGTCTGCAGCCAAGCCTGTGCATTACATCAGAAGAGATAATCCAGAATATTTTCCTCCACTCTGCAATTTACTTATTTCCTTGCAAAAAGGAACATGGGTGCCTGCTCCTCATTTTATGTTTTACCCATTAGAGCACCAACAGGTGAGACCTTTTACATAACAGCTGTTATTTCCACAGTATTACACGTTCATGTCAGCCTGAACACTTAAGGATACTGGGGTTTGAGCTAGGTTTTGAAATTCTAAGCTATTTGTAAACCTGGGCCAAAGTCCTTATTAAATAAACCAACCAACTAACCCAACAAAAATCCCCAGAAAAAACAACAGAAGAAACCATACCCCTTCCTTTGGAAAGCATTCAAACTCTTGAGATAAAGGGTATATGCACCTTGTCTGAGCTTCAAAGGAAGAACAAATGGCAATGCCCATGACCATCACACAGCTCAGGGAAAGGAAGAGTATTCTTGCACCATAATTCACAATGATCCTGAGAAAGCCAATATCCTCCCTCAGTTATATTTAGTAAAGGTTTTACAGACTGGCTTCTCTGCCTGTATCACTGATATAAAAAAGTAAAGGGAAAAAAAGCTTACTGGGCATATTTACATTCTAGACTGCCAACTGCAAACACATAATTATATTTTGAACATTAACTATAATGGTCTGACAATCTGTACTACAATGTTCACTTAAAATCAGCACCTCTTGCAGATAGACAGATGGTGGCTCAACTTTCAAGCTCAATAGTAATGACAATAATCCTTGATTTTCATCAATGTAACACTCAACGATTCATTAGTAACTTTTGTCACATTCCCTAAACTATTTTATGATTTCTTACTGCAGCAACTAACAGTAAAAACTGTATCAGAGGGATGACAGCGAATGGAATGAAACTGTCACAGGTATGGTGTTGTTGGTCCTAAAATTATGGCTAAAGCCACACCAAAGGCAAGAGACAGCATGACTGGGGAAGACGTGAAAAACAAAACACAGGACAATTACTGAAAAGAAAACAGTACAGGCTTAAAAATAAAGCCCTTCCAAAAATGGGGGGAAATTTGAAAATACAAAGAAAATCCATTCTACATAAAATTCCACTTTTCACAATTAGTGACAGAGAGCATTGCATTCAGAAAAGTCAATGGGGATATGAAGAAGCAACTAAAGATAGAAAAAAACCCCCAAACATTCAAATATTTCCTTCAACCCAAGATGGTTAAAGGTTTTACACAAAAGAAGCAAGACAGGAAGAATTTTATGTTATTGCCACAAAATACCTTGATATTTTTCCACCAAACATAAAAAAAAACAAACCAAGAAAAATCTAAATGAGGGTCCCTCTGAGTTTTCCAATCTATATTTAGAAATTACAACCTTGATATCTCTTCCTCTTTTTTATAAAATTTTTTTTTTTCATTTCCAGGTAGATTAAATGTTATATTTAAACACACTTCCTCTTCAGTGATGAATATAGGTCCACACCTAATTTGTCTCTGGAAGACATCTCCCTCAGAAGGATCATGGGAATTGCAGGTTGTTCCAAGTCTTTCTAGGAAATTGTGCCTCAGGACAAAAAGTACCAGTATAAGGCTAGTGCTCTTCATGATCACATATTTTAAGATGACAAGGCACCACTCTAACTGTCTAGCCAGCTCTCTGTAACACATCCCAAAATGCTTCACCAACTCCTGCATCATGACAAGAACTTCCACTGAATATTTTGAAGAACATTCAGACTTCTTTGGGAGGGCTGACAGAACCTACCAATTTCTTCATTAAGTTGCCCCAGATTTCAGTTAACTTTCCATTAACAACCTGCACCTTCTGTATGAGTCGGTCACAAATTCCAGCTGTTAGGCTGTATCCTGCCTTTGTGTGCTGGAGCCCTCTGTGGCAGGCACACTGTGGAGCTCCATCTCGCTTCGTGCTAGTGAGCAAAGCAAGGTGCAGGGATGTGCACTTCTGCTCTGAGATGACCTGAGCCTCAGTGAAGGGAGGCATGACATGGCTGCTTCATCCCAAGGGGCATGTGGACACTTATTCAGGTAACATGGGGGTATCTGAAGCATCTCCAGTTATGGAGTATCTACTTCATGGATTTATGGTTTATGGAGTTATCCACTTCAGAGGAACTTAAATTTATGAGCTTTTCTGTCTCCTCTTTTTGACATTTGCTCTGATCTTGAGCAAGTTAAAGAAGAGAAGGAGAGTTACGTGTGTGTTTAAGTGTGTAGTGAATGTATCAAGAGTACCCCTTGTCTTGTAAAATACACAGAGATGTGCCAACACCCCGTAATGATGAAAGGAAACAGAAAGCATGTATGTATTGACTCCAGTTGTTTGTCTGAGGGCATTCACTATCAGCTCAACAATGTTCGTGACAGAGCACTGATCACTTGCCATGTCATCCTTCAGTCTTCAGTCTGTGATTTTCCCCCAGTTGCCCACTGAGGGTTTTCATAAAAGAAACTGAAAGCTGAAATAGTAATAGCTGACTTATTAATTGTTTTTCATATCTTTGGTGATTTCACATTCAAGGACCACTATTTCTAACTAAGTGTCCATACACAGAATCTTTTACACCAATAACAAAATGCATGACTTAGAATAGATGCAATTATCTTGGTTCTAGTTTGAACACAGAACAGCCTTTGATCAATGCTTCTTCAATGTGCTGTGAGTCCACAGGTTTTCAGGATTCAAACATGGTATGAAAGGCATTGCACCCTATTGTGAGTAAATATTATATTACTGCTTTTCAAACTGCAGTCTTTAAAAAGAAAAGATAAAAGCTGTGCAACAAAAGCTGGATTCCTTAAAATAGATGATCCTTTTTTGACTGAAGTATCATCACTATTCACAGTGAATTAATTAGCTATTCCATAAATTAAGCTGCAGACAGAGAGCCAAGGTAACATGAAGTCTCCTTCATTTACTTGCTTTATGTGCTGCTGAGATTAAGACATTGCATTCACTAATCTAAAGCAAACAGCAAGATCTGGTGTTCTACAGTCAGCACCTTTTCCACTGCAACCATCCAGCAAGAAGGGACTACAAACACTATCATTAAGACTCTAATCAGAAGGCCCCAATTGTTCTTAAATACTTCAGCCCAGCATTTGTTTTTTAGCACCTAAACTCAGCCTTTGTTTCTGACAAGACACCTCTAAAAACAGAACAGCCAGTCAGAAACACTAGACTCAAAAGCTTAGTTCATATTGTGGAGGGATGGAGGTCAGTCTACATTTCTGTATTTTATTTTCCCTTCAAATAAAAATGCTAAATGAATTTATGATATTTACAGCTCATAAGAGATTACACAATAAACTGCAACCCCCCCCCTCAACAAACCTGTAAGTTTTGAACTTTAAAGTGCCCAGTGACAACTTAGTCAATCTGAACAATACACTTACCAAGGAGGCAGCCTCCAAAACCCAATATTTCAGGATGAGATGTCTCCATCTCTCTTATGCAAGGCATTTTTACTACAATCTCAGTAGTACACAGACCATTACATACTAAAGTAACTAAACCAAAACTTTAATGAAGATATTCCTGTAAAGAACAAAGAGGGAACACTTGACACATATCCCCCAAAGAAGGTTAAATACAGGAGAAGCAACTCAATCCTTTATAGCATTCCCCAGCACTGGTGTTACAGATCACAACCTCTTACACTGCAATCATCTTTGCAGCTATACAATATAAAGCAAACAGCCACACTCCACTAGTTTGAATTATTTTTTTCTCTTGGTCATTTAGAAGTTATGAAAGAAAACAAAGATCAAAGAAAAGCAAATCCAAGTAGGATGCAAAACAAACAAGAAAGCTTTCCTGTAGCTCCCACCAGTAATGACTATTTCTACCTGAAAAAGACCAGTACCTCAACAGCTAAGAGTAACATTTTGTTTCTCTTTAACTTTGACCCATAACTTGAAGTCAAAGCTTAGATTTTCTGTCTAAAACTTCAAGCATCTTATCTCTGGCATGGAATTATCCATCACTGACTAAGTTGAATCCCATAGTCAAGAGGAATGTCTTGTTAAGCCACCACGTGACACCTTGCAACGCCCAACAATGCCAAGGCAGCTGTGGGCATCGGCTCAGTCTTTGCTGGCACACTTGGACCTGTGTGGGAGTGTGGCCCCACCAAGGACCCACGGAGAGAGATCCTCCCAAGAGGCCAACTCAAAAGCACTGCTCAGGCTCACCACACAACTGCACAAATGCTACTGTCACAGTAAGGGAGGAAATGGAAACTCATGATCAGGAGGAGGGCAGGGATGGTGAAACCAGGGCTTTTCAACAGCTGACTTATTTTCCACAGGTTAGTTTGCAACCTGCACACTTGATGATTATTTTTATCCGTTTTCTTGAAGCAAGAGAATCATAGAATCGCAGACTGGCTTGGGTTAGAAGAGAGCTTTAAAGATCACTCAGTCCACCCCTCCTGCCATGGGCAGGGACATCTTTCACTAGACCCAGTTGCTCAAAGCCTCATCCCATCCAGCTTTGAACACTTCAGGGGATGGTGTATCCACAACTTCTCTGGGCAACCTGCTCCAGTACCTCATCACCTTCACAATAAAAAACTTCTTCCTTATGTCCAATCTAAATCTATTCTCTTTTAGCTTAAAACCACTGCCTCTTGTTCTGGCACTACAGGCCTCAGCAGTCTCTCTCTCCTTTCTTGTAAGTCCCCTTTATACATTGAAAGGCTGCAATAAGGTCTCCCCAGAGCCTTCTCCACTCCATGCTGAACAATCCCACTCTCTTAATAGCTTGATCCCAGTGGGGACACAGTTATATGTCATAAAGCGTCTTCAGCTACTTATTTAGTAAGTAATAATAATTATATTATAATGCTGCCTCCACAGGAAAATATTAGTATAGTTAAAATGCCTTAACTTATGCGTAGATAAGGTCTAAGCCAAGTATTCTGCATGATATACAACTCCAGTAAAACAAGCAAATCCCAGGAAGCTTCCCACTTGATGGGTCTACTGGCCAATGACTACTTTTCATCAGACCCAGCAAAGAAACTGCTGGTCTGCATTACCCAAAACCAGTTTAAATTCTTCCGTGAATCAGTAGTTCTCTGGAGTCATGCAAGTAGTAAAGTTAACATAAACTGGGTATTTTAGCCAGAAAGCTTTACAGTATACGGAGGAAGATCTAAGACACTTTCAGTGCATCACTCTCAGCTGTAGGTAGGGGAGACAGCAAAGCAAATTCACCAACAGATTTTTAATTTTTTTGGTAAATGCTCTGCATAAATTCCTTGACTTCAAGCACAAATTCCTGTGACACTTAATTCAGTCTTAAAATCCTATCAGACTGAAAATACAGTATATACAAACAGTGATACCTATGTAGAATTCCTTCAAAAAGAAAAAGATTCAAAAATTGGCATAAAATTTGAATATCCCATCTCAAATATGATTAATATTAAAATATAATTACAGTAAAATTGACCCAGTAAAATATTTGCAAAACAAAAACCAACAAACAAAAAACAAGTCTGCATATGCTCTCTAATCTTAATATCCTGATTTTGCAAGATATTTATGCACATAACTTTAAACCTTTAAGTAGTTCCACTGACTTAATAGGGATTACTCATCTGCTTAAAGTTAGGCAGTTGCTTAAATACCTTGTGAAATATGAATCTAAATTCAGATCTGATAAATTCAAAGTAGCAGCAGCCAAAGCAACACCTCATTACAGCGTTAAGACCATGCTGTTTTCTTTTAGCAAGCGATTTTACTTGCATACTGGTGCTGGAGGCAACAGTAGACTATCTGCTGGAGTGCCCCTGTGATTACATAGTACTGCTACAGGAGAGCACAAACTGGTTTTGCTATCAAATGTGAAACTAGAAAAAGAAGATAAATATGATTAACAACAAGCCTTTTTAAAAAGTTCATACAGGTTTCCACGCATGTCTCTCTTCATCAAGCACTTCTCCCTCTCCCAACACTATTTTGCTTTCACATGGTGATTCATTCTGTCCAAGGTCTGTCTCTTAAGGCTATTCCAAAAACAAGAGCTGTGAACTCAGAAGTGTACATTAACAGCTAGACTGATAATTGCCACCCCAATATCCCTTCCCTGAACCACTGAAAAGCTGATCTACAGAACACAAAACCTTTTCATAAACTGGTGACACATGAAAACTAGACTCTGGAGGAAAATAGAAGTGACATAAAATCATATTTTTTACTTGGAGTATACTTTAGTACAGTAGATTATATCCAGCTGTATGTGAATCTAAAAAAGACAGGTGGGTGCCACCTTAAAAAAGGCTACAGAAAACAGAAAGGCTTGGAAAATAAGAGAGAAGTAAGAGATGGAGACCTGGAGTTTAATCAAAGGAACTCAGGGGACTTGAAAAAAAACCAAACCCATGTCTTGTATTTATGTCAGGACACATTTCTCAGCAGTCCAACCAAAGAGCTCAGAGGAGACTTAGATGGAGAAACTGCTGAAGAAGCTTAAGGTGATCTTCAGTTTCCTCTGTACCTACTGCATTGCTGATATTCAGACAGGAGGCAAAAAGCACAACTAGATAATGAAGAAAAGGAAGTTTCTTCAAGCTGGAGTTGTTCAAACAGTGAAATGTGACAAATAGACACAACTTTAAAAGACAAGTTATTTATCTGCTGAGACTGAGGCCAGCATGGCAGATAAAAGAAGCTGCAAACTAAGGGCAAGGGTTTAATTTTTATAACCAGCTTTATACCCAAAAGAAGAAGAAAAAAACAAAAAACAAAAAAACCCCACAAAACCCTGAAATAAAACCCAGCAAAAGAGAGACAAAGTAATCAAAAAAATAATGAGAAAACCCCTACTACCATAATGAGGGGAGTCAGACTGGTGACAAGGGTGAAGGAAAAGGACTACTGTTGGAACAAAATCAAATGAGATTGATGTGAAACAGTTCAACTGACTGCCAGCTAAGGAAGAAGAAAATTCAGATTACTTTTATTTGCTGTCAGAATTTTGTTGTTCTCAGATAGGAGAAAACATTTTCAGCAGTACTTATACAACAGAAATTAATGTCTTCAGTGTTGAAGTTGCTTTTTAAAATAAGATAGGATCCTAAAATCAATCAGACGCTATTTTACTGAGCATATTTCTTAAGTACAATCAAGTGGCTTTATAGCTCCTCGGCTGTCTGCCATATACGAGAACATTTATTCCCAATGGTCTTTACATTGGCCTAACACAAGCTTTTAAAATTAAGCACATACAAATAAAAACTGACTTGCTTGTACTCATCTGTGTACATTATGAACACATTTGCAACATATATGACCTTTACTCTTTCCAAGAAACTTAACATGGACTGCAAACAACAGGAGAGCTTATACTTCAATGACCATGTAACATAACTGTTCCAAATTACTTTTATGTTATAAATAAAAAACTGAATGAATGTTTTCAAAGTGCTTGAAACACAAGTCTCAAATCCCAGTAGAAATATCCACTTAAGATTTACATGAGTACAACTTCTGTTTCATCTTCATGCTAAAATCACAATTTTTCATCTCCTCTGGACATTCACAAAATCTCTATCCAGTCATGGTAAGATAATATGATAAAAGTCCTCAGTAGAAAATTAAGCTTTTGTAAAGTAACTTATCATCACTTTCCCAAGTACTAAAACAATTTCAAAACCCAGATTAAAACTGCATGCAATGGTTGCATCTTCCAAATATCTTTTAATTCTTTTAATGAATTCAGCTTTACACATAGATTTATAACTTGCCTTCGAATTGTAATAAACTGAATCTCTAACATACCACAACTTAGGAATCTTTGAAGTATATACTGTGAGAAACGATATAAAGATTACAGATAAAGTATTCAAAGTATATATTTGCATATAAAATAGATCAGGATAACATTATACTAAATTATATAGGATTATTAAAGCAAAAGATCTGTTGCTTTTTTCAGCTACCAGCCCAGATAGCTTGACATGGGAAACAAATATCAATCTGCATTTCAGCCTTCCTCATTCTCATTCACTAGAACCTAGAAAAAATTTTCCTTGACAAATCCCAGTAGCAGCTATAACACTCGTTGCTTTCAGTGGCTTTACGAGGTATTTATAATTGACTGTGCTTTTGTGTAAGTAATTAGACCTTCATGTGCAATTCAAATTTTTAGTATTTATTTCAAAGAAAAAACCTCTTTAGTAAGACTTCTAAATAATAAAACTGTAAATTAAGTTCTCACTGATTTAATCTAATCTGCCTTGGAAGAAATGCAGAGCAGACACACTGTGTGACCACTGAGCCATCTTAATTTGTCCATGCCAGTGTAGAATCACTGAAGAGTTTCAGGACGTTCATCTAGTTTTCTCCTACAAGTATTCTGCATAACACTAAAAATCAACAAAATAACTGTAACAAAATACTATTTTTAACCTGAGTCTTATGGCACTTAATGTAAGTATAGCATTATTTTAATGACTTTTGTTTTAGAAATAGATAATACAAGTTTTTTGACTGTTGTCAAGGTATTCTGACAGGTCTTGACAGTGGAAAAGAAATCAGAAAGATCTGGAAAAACCGGAAAGTTAATGCATTTAAATAATGAGCAAGAGGATTCCCAATGTGAGGTGATAAACTGCCTATAAAACACGAGAGAGCAATAGCCTCACCAGATCTTCAACCTGTTCGCATTGTTTATGTCAGGTTTTTTGTGGTACTCAACAAAACTACAGGTGCACTGTACTGTTTGTGCAATTTGGACATTTACTATATGGGAGACATTTTTGTTAATGAAATGCCTGTTCCAAAACAATATTGCATTTCAGAGTATGCTGCCATTTGAATTTTTCTTAAAAAGGAAAAGCCTTTTAAATTTGCTCTTACAACAAACAGAAGTAGCTTCTATGTAGGAATAGGTATCAAACCTTTAATCAGTTCAAAGAAATAATTTCAAATATTCTGATCTTTATGTCTAGACCCTGAGATTCTACTAATGACCACCTTGAAGGTCTCAGTGTTTTGTAGTACCCCTCAGAGAGGCTTAAAGTCAGTCTGTACCAGCTGTGAGTTTTATGCAAACACCCAGTTACCAGAACATCTAATTGTCCTCAACTGAAGAACCTTGTGTAACAAATCAACATCAAAAAGAGCAATTTAGTGTCTTTATTGCTCAAGGGTTGCAAACTACTTCTACTTGCTGAAATAAACAGTGCTCGCAGCAGTTTAGTCTGTCTTTCAAATTGTATATTCAGTTGTTTTTGCAATAAGACTTTATAACCTTAAAAAACTAACTGCATGTTCAGCTTTGGCACAATTCTGGCCCACGATGACTTCAATAGTTTACACATAACCTGGTCTGGTGAGTGTGAATATTTTATAACAATATGAAAAATATTTTTGTGATAATGGTTCTAAACAATAAAACCCTGGATTTGACAAAGTTACCATGAGTTAGAGCCAGAGTTTCAAACTAGATTTTCTAGAACTGCTGACAGAATTACCAAAGTGGACTAGCAGATTTTACTTTGTGCACCCACTTCCCAGGAAAACACAATTTTTTTGTCCTTTTCCTTTTCTCAGGTAAAGATAAGGAGTCTGTGTTGCTTGGTGACAGCAAAAAAAAAAATTAAAAATCAATTTGAGAAAAGGATGAAGAAAATAAGCGAAAAAGAATATCTCAAAAGCCAGCAAGGTGCAAAACAATGATGGACACTGTGTCAGGTTAACAAGTATACTTCTAATATGGGGCATGGCAACATCACTAGAATATCCACTTTAAAAATCACAGCAACCTAACAAGAAGAGAACAAGCTGAGAAATGGGAACACTCGCTAAGATTAATCAGTTAGAGCCACTTTGGAGGCAGCTGACACAATTTGACTCTTTCCACTTTCCATTTAGCTTTGAATAGACCGATGTCTAAAACTGTAGATCTACTTATATACTTGTTTTAGAAATAAATACGTATCTGAATTACGAAACATGCAATCTCCACTTTTATAATTCTACACATACAGTATGGAAAAGGAAGAATTATTTTCCCACAGATATCACAGAATAGTGAAAAAGTGAAAGATGTTTGAAGTGTTTGAAAATCAAAGGAATCACTCTAAACACAGTTTACAAAGAGATATAAATCTTCTACATTAAAAGAAAAATGACATGCACCTACTTTAAGAATTGGAATCTGCCCCAAACACCTGCAGTGTGCCTGCCTAGACAGACCTGTGCCACAAAACCCACTTCCAAAAATTTAAAGTTTCTAAAAGATTTGCGTTTTCTCTTTGAATAGGAAATATATCAAAAGAAAAGAAATACAAAACTAATCTTCTAGACAAAGAACAGGAAGAAAACTGTCACGTTCTGTGGTTTACATTTATAACAGGACCCTATCTAGAGATTAGAATAGTTTCAAATCTATTGTAGTCGAGGATATGATGTCATCATTTAAAGGACGCAGATAATTTAGTCCACAATATCTATTCATACCAACAAAAGAAAGCAAAACGGGTATGCAGAACACTTACGTACCCACTCTCCTGGATTATTTCTCTTTTGCATGGATTCATCATCCATGTAAGAGTATGTGGTTTTTTTCCCAAAGCCATCTGCTAGTTTAACTTTTGTGAAAGCGCAAGTAATTTCAATTCCATTAGATACACACATCAGACTGATCGATCTTCTTTCTCTCTAAGCAATTTTCACTGAAGCTTATTTTAAAAATACTGAATATGATACTTAACACACTCTATTCACATGACTTTACAGCATTTTTCATTACTGATTAATGAAAAACATGGGAATTTGCTAAAGAAAAGGTGAAAAGGCTATCAGGTTAGCCAAAAAGAAAATAACGATCAACACAAAATATTCAAAGTCAAATAATTGGTCTTCTTACCTTGTTCTTTTATCTGACGAATTTGCTTCACAGTTTCTTTTAAGATTGCACATTTGTCAGGTTTAAAGTTAAAGTTGTCAATATCATTAAAATTTGCAAAAATCAGCTCTGCAAGTTCTTCTATGTATTTATTCTCTTGCTCACGATTGCGTTTCTCAGTGCTTCTTTTAGGGCTGAAACAGGAATTAATAAAAATGCTGTCTTTAATATCAGTTTACTTGCCTTCTGGCCAGCTCAAAGATGATTTCAAAAGCTTTGACAGTAGTTTAACAAAAACAGAGAGAACTGCCCTCTCTCACTACCAAAATATAACTTACAAGTTTCTCAAGCATAAACGTTTCCTCTGGAGCAAGGAAAGGAGCATTAGAAAAGACGTTATTTTTTTTTCCCCAGCAGTCATGTTTTTGTTTCAAAAGAGGCTTGGGATTAGAATTGAAAACACAAGATTATTTTGGGGGGGTGGGGTGGGATTTGAATATTTACAACTATCCCTCCCACACGGCATTGAGAATCCAAAGAGTATTATATACTGATTGTGTATGAGAAAATAAAACAGCTTAAATAGTTAAACTGAGTAATCCATACTTCCTGCCTCCTTGTGAATTTACGACAGTCTTAAGAAAAGATGATGAATGAGTGGTTATGCTTTAAAATGTATTTGTGTTGGTAACATAACTGCTGTAAAGCTGGAAATTATTTTTCAAGACTTAGATTATAATGTACAACAGAGGTGGTAAAAAAAATGTCAGACTGCCAAAATGAGTGACTGAAGACTTTTTGCAGTGAATAGCCAAAAAAGATTTTTACATCTCTCCTAAATTGTCACCAAAATTCTGCATTTTGGCACAACACTGGATTCAAAACAAACAAACAAATAATAATAAAAGAGAATAGTTCTCATCCCCATCCCAAACCCTCAACAACACAGAATTACTGCAATAAAGTAGTTTGGCACTGACTTCTCTTTGCAAGAATGTTGTTTGTCATCTTCTAAGTGAAAAACAGATGCACATGTAACATTTTTTGAACTCATTCTCTCTCAGTATTTCCAGAAGTAAATGGTCTAACCTGGGTCCAACCTGATCGGGATCCTTGCGCTTTCTTGACTCTGCTCTGGATGGGTCAGAGGTATTTTCTCCCATCCCACTCATCTTGAACACATATCAGCAACTAAAAGGAAGAAAGTGCAAGAAAGGGTTACAGTTGAAAACTCTGAGTTCTCTGTTCATATTTCCAAATTTGTCATTCCATGCTCAACTCAGATTTCACTCAGCAAATCTATCATTCTAAATGGAGTTTGTTTGAAAGGCACCAATAAAAACGCTGGATTTATGACCCAACAAAATGCTACACAGAACTCCTTCAGAAGAAAATTTGTGGTGGGCAAGTAAAGCACTATCATCTCTTTGATCGCTA
This sequence comes from Oriolus oriolus, assembly GCA_013400235.1. Lineage (NCBI taxonomy): Eukaryota > Metazoa > Chordata > Aves > Passeriformes > Corvidae > Oriolus > Oriolus oriolus. The sequence continues at coordinate 163,583 of VXBT01006749.1, forward strand.
CCAGTTATGTAAGAACAGGTAAGTACATTTTGTGCCTCGATTACTGAATTTTCATGGCAAATTTGCAAGACTGAATGAGGAAAGACAAAGGAAAAGCCATAGTGCCACACAACAAGAAAAACACAACAGAACTGAAATACATTAAATAAAACACGTGTCCCAGCTACGTGAAAAGGTAGCACATGCAGCTTTAGTTAAAAATCAGAAGATAATGCCTGCAAAAGTACATGTACAAAATTGTAAAAACGTAACATCTGTCAGCACTAGAGATCGCTGAGGAACTGATAAATATTTTGTACATATAATCTACCTCATAAGGAGAATAACTTGTCAAGCTAACGTAGTAAAACTATATAAGTTTATAATTTGTGTAATAAACAGCCTGTGGAAATCCTGCCCTGCTCCTGGCTGTTGGTTTCCCTACGCCCTGTAGAAGCCTGAACATGAAACTCGCCTGCCCCAGATTACATTTTCCTCAACAAGTACCAATATTCTGGAGGCAGAAATCACCAAAGGACATAGGGAGAAAATGTAAATGATCAGAAATTCATGCAAGATGGGGCAGTCCCAGCTCACCACCTGCCTAGTTGCTGCCAGTTTTGTGAGGATGATGGCAGAGAGGTGTTGCTAGACATTTCAGAGAGCTCCTGTATTGTTTGAGATTAGCAGAAAAATAAACATGAGGGCCACGAAGGAGGTGAGTGTATCCAGGAGGTGATTCATACCATACTAAAATAAGAGCTGGAGCCTGTAATTGTGTGACCACTTCACTTTGGCATAAAGTGGAAATCAGGTATCAAAACAAGGGAGTTCATCACCTCCTTCAAGACCTTCATTTCTGTCCCACCAGTTCCCTTCCCTCTGCTGGCCTGGTCAGCCATGCACTGAACATAGTGAGGGAACAGCTGGGGGTTAAAGACACAGTCCTCTTCCCTTTTTCTTTTTGACATTTTTTTAAGCTCTAGCAGCCAGCCTATGGGCTGATAATCAGATGTTCACACTGGGAATCAAAGTTTTCCCAATGAGCCAGTTGAGTAAAGATATTGCAGATATTGGCAGAAACAGCCCAAAGACTAAGGTCCAAGGAGTTAATGCTGAGAAAGGTTACTCAATGAAATACAAGCAAGCAAATGATGAGCTGGAGCCATATCAGATTCAGAACTGACAACCACCTCACATTTCTCTAAATAAAAAATAAAATCATTTCATTTTATTGAAAATATTTTTTCTACAGAACATTCTAAGTTGGAAGGGACCCACATGGAAGACTGAGTCCAACTCTTAGGTGAATGGCCCATACCAGGATTGAACCCACAACCCTGGTGTGACTAACTTCATGCTCTGACCAACTGAGCTGATCCCAGTATTCTTTTAACCAGTTTGTGCAGAGAGTGGAGTCATTTTCCTTTTTCAACATATGGGCCAAGTTCCATGAGAAAGACTGTATCATGCCTGTATATATAGCTTCCACATGGTCTTTGACATGAATGTTATCAGATTGCATTTGAAAAATATCTGGATTATCCTTTTCTCTACTGAGTCTATACGTGCACATGCATATCTACATATACATACACGCTGCTATTATTTTGACAAGAACCCTCAAAGGCAGAGCAGACACAACTCTCAAAGGGAAGATGTACCATCACAACCTCCATCATCCTGTACTTGCTGCAGAGCTCCCAGTGACCTCATCAGGGCAACTGCAGAGCCACACCAACGCCAATGGCACTGCAGAACATGAGACACTCACTGCAGGCTCCCGCGTGGTCTGTGACACGGCTGCTCCTTAACAACCCTCTATCTTCACTGACTCCCAGCCTCAGCAGACACACACATCCTAATTGCCCCAAGTATAGGAGTAGCAATATACGCTCTCAGATTAGGAGCTAAGCACTCCCTTGAAAATATGCAAATTCACAAGTATCACAAATAAGAGCTCCAAGGAAGGTACAAGATACTATTAAGGAAACTGAAAATATTTAAAGAGAAGCTGTCTTTGTCAGTGGAGAGCTGGAACTGTCCTTGCAGCTCTGTTTCAAATGACTAAATTTTTCACTGACCAAGGTGAGAAAAAATCATCAGCATGATGAAAGCTGTACATTCCCAAGATCTGATCTCTGATCCAGACTCAGATGGTGACCTAAAGTTCAGAAGAACAATTAGGCTGGGGAATCCCTTCATTTCTTATGCTTCCCAAGCAATACCTGAGAAATGTAAGTCAGCGAACTATTTTTCTTGAGAAGAGCAAGCATAACAATTCGCTTGAATTGTTATTCAACTGAATACCTGGCAAACCTTTAACTGTCATCTTCTCACTCCCCTTGCCTCCCAAGTAGAAAGAAGGTAAGCATTTAGGGTGGACACCACTCTCCAAAACCCCTTCCTCCTCAAGAAAGCATACAGAAACTGTTACTGACAGCTTTCCCACCTAGTCTGTCAGACCTACTTCAAAGGGAAGTTTTATTTTAGTGGGAGCCAAAGTTTCACCAGTAGCTCCACCAATGCATAAATCAATTCTTCTTGCATTCACACTGATGCTGTTCTGTGGGAATCCCACTAGGTCCACAGTATCAGCCTTTGGAGGACACACTACAACTCATCTCCCACAATAAACTCTAAACTTTATCCTTCTGTATTAAGGGGAAAAAAAGCGGTATCATAATTACAAAACTAGCACCGTCTTCTCTCCTTATTAAACACAGCAAACAGTTCTAAACAAATAATGTATGTGTTCATTTTATTTTGTTTGCAGTTACAGGCTATTACATCTTTTTCTCAGCAGCATTATCAGTTTATTCTTAGAATGAGTTACCCATTTCTTTTTCACTCACCATAATTTATTTCTGGAAATCTACCACCTACTACCATGTTTGCTTTCTGTTCTCCCTTCTGTCTTAATTAAAAATCATGTTCTATACCTCAAAGATTTTTATAGGCCATTTTCTTGTGCTGTAGGTGACTGTCCTCCAGAGCAGGACATAGAATCCAGAGTTAGGTGTCTTCAAAAGTGGAGAGCTAGAGAGATGATATTTAAGCAATCTAAAAAAATCTCAAAGGTTTAAATGAAAGTCATACATCTGTAAATCAAAAGGATGTGCCCCCAAACCCTGTCTCCCTACGGATTTAGGGGCTGACTGGATTAGTTAAAAGTTCTGGAATTCTTCTGGAATTCAGAAACTCAAATCCATTCTCTAGTTAGGAGAAATGAGGAGGAATCAACTTTTGGAAGGTGTGGATAGACTCTTCTGTAATCTATCAACTAAAACAGCCAGAAACTGGGCGATGGAGATAGTTTCCTCTTCAGAGAGGGCTCCCAGGCCTGTATTTCCCACCATGCAGGGCAGCCTCACGGGTGCTAGGCCATCTGCCTGCCAAAACTGAATGTTTATGAAGCAAAGAGGGCAAGAAGAAGTCTTTAAGTATGTGGTCTACACCACTAAACTCAGGAGTAAGTAGTTCAAACACTGTCTGAAGACAGGGGGATTGAGGTTTAACTCCTTCAGGCTGAGGAGGGTAGCAAAGCTCCATCTCCCATTTCTCAGCAATCACTCTAATAAGTCAAAGAGGTGAGCACTCTCCCAGCTTCCTCATGTCTTTTAAAAAGAAAGCAGCTGTTTCACATATTTTTCCATGAGCTAATTCACAATCAAGACCAATGCATACCACTAGATTAAGAACTCTAGAGGGTTTAGGTACCTCTACAAATTTAATGTGGTTCAAGCAAGAAATTAAAACCACATTTTTCTGAAAAAAGTACTGCTGGGCACATATATTACCAAGGAGCAGGCCCCTAGGAAATTTCCAAGCAAAAAACAGAAAATGTCATGAATTTTGATTGAATTGATAGATACACTTTAGACCCAGAAGTAAACATCTGTGGGTTGAAGCAGCTAAACTGCATATAATGCTTTTTGGATTCTGCCTTAACTTCCTCCATACATAGTAATTTATCTGTATCAAAATGCCGTGGTTATTAATTATTACCAACAATTTTATACTACATAAATATTCATAACATTATATCATTCAGTATTTTGACAAGATAACTTAGGAACTTTTAAAGCACTTCTAGATATTCCTAGGTTCCTGCACCACTCATATAACTTCTCAGATCAGAAAAGAGAAGTCTCACATTCGAAGTCTGAATTTTTCCAGGAAACATGACAATTCAAAACTAAAGACACGATGAGTAGAATGACAAGTCAGAGACTCGAAGTTTTACTCCAGTAAACTTCCCCTTGAGGGAACTACCTTAGACTAGAAAGCAGCATTCATCCTGCTCCTGACCTTTTCATACATCTCTTCAGGAATTTTCAGAAAGAAGAAAGATAAAGAAATGAAAGCATTCAATCCATTCAATGTTTTAGAAGTAGTGGAGATGCAATATTAGCTCTACCATACAAAAATCAAGAAAATGTTGTTAAGGGTTATTTAGCAAGGTACAGAAAAAGGATTAACCAAATTGGGAATTAATAAAAACAAACCCAGCAGTAATCAGTGCTTTGAGGAGAGAAAGATAAAAACATGCTTGATAATGAAAAAACAGCATCATGATATGTCAGATACTGAACTAAATCAATTTTATTTTAAAATAAATTGTCTTACAAAGTTAAACTTGAATGCATGTCTTGCAGAATGAATTGTCATGCAAGACCAGGCACTCCCTTTTTCATTGTGTAAGTTGTTTGAGAGCTGTACTGCACTCCAAAACACAAACATAATATCCCGCTGTGGAATTGGTATTTTGCCTTCAGTGGTGGTACCAGATTTTTCTACTCAATATATATTCTGTTTTTTCCATGTGTCCTACCCCAACAAAACACTAAAACTAGAACAATAACTAAGAGCTGACCTTCTAATGCTGACTAAGATGCTACTCAAGCTTCAATTCCACTGGGCATAAATGAGCAATAGAGCAATGGAAAGATAAATACACTCACTGTAGCATTTTCTTACAAGGAAGGAGATAATTAGAGAATCAGGATTATTATTACTAAAAATATCGAAAGAACTAATTTTACTCTCCTACTGATGACCCATGCCAACAGGACATCTCAGGTAACTTAACACATTTTTCCTATTTATATTTAAGACCAGAAGTACATTTTCATTCTGTTTCCATTTCATTACCACAGGCCAAAGCATCCAAAATACTTGCAAAAAAACCCACTGGCTAATTATTCCAATTGTTAAATGTAAATCACATTTTACACCACACTGGAAAATTAAATTAAAAAACCTTAGGATAGTACATATTGGTAATTATATTCACTGCCACCTAACCAGTTTCTACCAGATGCTGGGTGACTGAAACAACAGAGCCTGAAATATGCTTAAATTCTCTTTTTCTTTTTTTTTATTTGTTTGTTTGTTTGCTTTTTGTTTTTGTTGTTATCAGTAATAAAACAATAGTCTCTGCTCTTGTCGTGACGGCACATCCTCCTTTACATCCTCTACCAGCAACTGCTAAAGTTGGAGTACACAGAAAGACTTCACCTAATTATAAAGCAATAGTAAACATCCATCTTTCAAATGGGAAAGAAAAACAGAGGCACCGTGAAGTGGGAGACAGGAAAATGTCTATCACAAATCACTTGTGTGAATTTTTACACCTCTTCAACTCCTCAAATGTCACGAAGGAACATGGCCTGCAGAGTAAGCTTTCCAAAACTGATCCTCAGCATCAGTGAATATAGTTAATCATCCAGAGTCAATGTAGAAAAAGATAATGTGCATTTTATCTCTTATCAGAGCAGGCCATCTTCCAAACAAGGCCTGTTAAACTGTCAGATTTATTATAAGCCTAACAAATGCAGTTAAAGAATAAATGAGGATTACACCTTCAAAGCTGCTACTTCAACCTGAAAAGTAGCGAACAAAAGGTAAAGTACCGTATAGTGGACAATCAAGTAGCAATACTATACTACCACCCTTCTAGCCTTGCAACAAATGAAACTAGTGTACATACAACTGATACATATCAAAGAGATTTACTAAAGTCAGTGTTTTATTGAGCAACAAACAGAAAAAATACTGTTTACTGACCAAAAATACTAAAAGTCAGTGAAAAGTTTGGCAAAATTTTTTCTCTAACAGCTAATTTCAAAAAAACAGCTTATAATTCTGTGGTTAATTGTTTACTCAAACATACAGCCATTATAGTTCATCCTTTTTTCCTGTGAAGTTGCCATGACTAGAAAGCTTTTTATCTCAGTTTCAAAATTACAAATGTACTCTGTGTAACATTAATTCTGGTAGAAGCCAGAGGAAAGTTGGAAGTCACATGCAAATTCTGATTCTTCACATTTTTTCCTGCTTATGAACTCTTTTTGCACTGGCTTCATTCCAGAATTGGAAAATATTTAATACTGATACATACTGCAATCTTCAACCCTTTCGAAGAAGGTGATGCTTGTTAGCCACATTCCCAGGCCTCCAAAGGAAATGGCTGTCAGAGGCAGGATAAGATACTAGATCAGAGAGGGGGGCCACCGGAGCCTGAGGCCAACCTTTCACTGGTCAGCCACAGCAGTTCAGGAGGAGGGGCTGCCTTGACTCCCAGCACATCCATTGTAGCACCTGTCAGAGTCCCGGGCAGTGGGTCGAGCCTGCCCGCCCCACACGCTGCACTGCACTTGGAGAGGCTCAGCCTCTTCACACGCAAACTTGCCTGGCACAGGTATTTCGACAGATCCAGAGAGACATGAATATGAGTTTGAAAATGAATAAAAAACCAAGAGGTGAAAATCAAGGGAAATGAAAGGAACAAGGTAAAAAAGACTGCATTGTCTGGTAAAATTAGGTTTAAGCAAAAGATCTACTACTAAGAAGTGTAACAGAAAAGAAAGTTAGAGATATATTAAACACTCCTCCCAAATCCCTGGTATAAGTAAGCCACATGTTCTACAACCAGCTTATGTATACTTGTCCTTCAGCACTAAACACCTGGAACCCCAAGCAAAACAATGGCAATCTGCCAAAATAAATAAGATGTCCAATGCCTTGGTTGGTGATGGTAACCTCACATTAAAAACATAAACTAATTTATGTAAGGGTATGCTTTTTTCTCAAAACAGCACTACCACTTTTACTATAGATGAAACTGTCCAAAACCTCTGCCACCCTACAACAACAATACAGTATAAAGCGAAATGAGAAAACAGAGTTTCTACAAGGAAGGTGATAGCAGCAAGCTGGAAGATTCTAGTCACCTTTAAAGGATTTGTACTAAAATCTGACATGCACCTGTAGCCTTTTCATTCTTTTCTTTTTTCTGTTTTAAAGACAGTGCATTGCAGGTAACACTAAAACAAGATTTATGTATTTACTAAACTCTACTTTATTCTTCAACTCCACAAATTAGAACCAGGTAAAGAAACATAATTTACTTGGGAATGCCATTGAGCCCATGTATGAAAGAACTGAAAACTGGCTCCAACACCTACTACTCACATTTTTAAGCTGAAGCCTCCTTCTTCAGTCTTTTCCCTTACTCCTGTGTAATGGCTTTAGAGTGGTGTATTAGATAGTAAGAAGACGACATATTCCATTTGCAGCCTGAAAGCCAATAATGCTCATGAATTTTTTACCTGACAGACACTTCAAGATGCCACTGGGAAGATCGTCTAATAAACACATTAGGCTACAAATGGGCGGCAGCAGCTCTTTAACACATGCTGTAACAATCAAATAAATGGCTAACATTAATGTTCAGTGTTACAGACTGGGATTCAGTATGAGTTTCTGTAAAATCCACCTACATCTTGAAGGAGAAAGATGTTTTTCTCAGCTACTCAAACCCACAGGTTTAAGAAACCCCCAGTTCTGCTTGAGACTTTGCCAAAACCCCTCCAGACTGACCCCAGCACTGTAGGATGGCTCCTACCTTCTGTATTCCCATAGGCTAAGGCTCTTAACAGAGCCACTCACTCAGCTGCTTATGGATTAGGCTACGTCAGCACCTCTAATATGCCCAGGAATAGCAAAACCAGGCTCTAATAAAACAACAGCAAAAACATATCAGAAGAAGGAAGTACCTTTTTTTCCCCCTTAATACAAAACAGGTTTGCTTAATTTCTACTTTTAAAGAGGAAAAGACCTGTTTTCACCAAAACATCATTGATGAGGAGACAGGTGGTACTACTGAAAAAAACCTTCAAGACTATGTATTGTAATTTCAGGTCCAGGATTCTATTTCTCTAGTTATTAAGAATTGTTTGTGATTCTTAATACTCAAGGACAAAAAAAATGCAGGTTAATATCACGAAAACTTCCCTTTAAACACCAAATTTAAAAAAAAATACAATATTAAGTCTGCAAGCATTTTCAGTGGAAAAGGAGTCCAAATTCCCACATAAGTTGCTTATTTAATCTAGATTTTTCTCTTATACTTCACAATTATTAACAACTTATGTGACTGATTTTGAAGCCTAGTATTTCATACCTACTGTGATTTAAAATAGAACTCTGTGAATAGCATAGCTGATAAATGAAGCGAATCTAACAACACAGAAAAGGATAATATTATAGGAAACTTTGTATTTAAACAGCTTTCATTTCCACTTGATGATACTTCTGGAACAGTGAGTTAAGCATATTTTAACTCCTACTGAATTGTCTCTGCCAATCTCAGTTTCAAAACTGTTATTTGTCCACTTAAATTCCCACACCAACTTTCCTCCTCAGAAGCCACCAAAGAGCAAGCAGAAAATCAGACTAGAGAGAGGGGAAGAATGGAATACCTCTCACAAGCGTAAGGCACAGTGGAAAAACTCAAATCCAGGAACATTTTCTAATCTCATAAATATAGCTGACACAAATGTATACATTACTTACAACACCAGAAAGCTTATACAGTTTGGTATGATTTTCAAGACGCCTATATTAGCAATGAGAAAAATATGACCAATCACATAAACAAAGGCATTTACACATGTCTGAAATGTGGGCTTGCCTACACTAGGATTTCACTCAACTGCCTGTCCAACACCAGTCTGTTTACATTAGATAAAACATATTCCATTGATAAAAAGCTCAGGAAACGTGGTTCTGTACAGGTAAAAAGTAAAAAGTAGAGGGCAAGCCAAACAGAAACACAGCGTGTTTCAATCTAAGGTGCATACAGTAAGTAACATGTAGAGTTATAGGACCTACACACAGAGGTATTAAACCTATCATATTTGAAATTGAGTTCCATCATTTATCAGTCTGAGTTTCAATGACTTCACACAGCTAGAGAGGTGTTGGTCCTCCCGGTCACTAGGACCTAGCTTAGCATGTCTGCACACTCGGGTGCAATGTGATATGCGACCCAGGCTTGACTGGAGCTTCAGCAAGAGACGCTTATGTTGCTTGCCACCTTTCTTATCTCCAACCTGGCCATCAAAACAATGTTCCTTCAGTCCCAGAGTAGATACTGTTCCTGAAAGACATAATGTTACTGAAACTTTTGTTGCGCTTCCGTAAGTCCAACTCTATGTGTCTTCTCTGGCACCTCATCAAAAATTAAACTCATGTTTTCAATTTTCACATACCTGCAGCTCCAAGAGGGTTTATTTTTCTTTTCTACCCAACCACCCATTACTAGGAAGCATGTTGAAACTTCAGGCCATTTTTTCGAGTGCCAAGCACTGAATTAAAACTCCTAAGTTGCAGAAAGTGTACCTAAACTTTATCTATAATATTTCTACACATTTTGATACTGTTATCGTGGTGAAAGAATAACCCACTGCACACGTATGTACAAGATCCATGCTCCACACTTCCTTCTATAATACTGAGATGCTCTCATAAGCATGCATTTCATTTAACAATGTATAATAATAAACTTTCAAATTAAGAATCAAGAATTCAAACTGCTTTGTTCCTGAAGATTGTGATGCCATGATGATTTTTTGCTTTTCTTTTATACCCCTTTTATATACTCTTTTATATAGCTTTTATGTATTCTTAGTGCTTTTAACCTACATAGTTAATTCTTTAAGTTTGATAACTCCTCTTAGACCTAGTATCCCATTAAGCTTAGAGACTAAACATTCTAAAAACCCCAGACACCAAGGTCCTCTCCAGAACACATTCTGTTCAATCAGAAACAAAGATAGGCCCATCCAGGGGGAAGGTTCCTCGGATGAGGGGTCTTGCTGGAGTCCCTCATTGGGGAATCTTTGATAGATATGCTAATTTTTGCAAGGCATATAATTGTATACACATCACATTGTGGTGGCCATTTTCTCTGGTGGGATTTTGGGGTGCATTTCGATGTGCATTTCATCGCACCTAAGGATTCTTAAAGAAATACCGAGGTAAAAACCCTTTTCCCTCTTAACTGTGTTCAGCTCTCTTAATTTTAAGACCAGGAAAAGGCATCAGTTGCAAGTCAACAATAGTCTGAAGTCAAGCATACCTATATTCAAGTTAAACAAATGGCAGTACTCAGCTCCACAAATGGTCACAGTCATACTAACTTTAATAGCTGGCTACGATGTGAATTGGACTTCACTTTGATGTCCTCTGTGCCCCCAAGAAGTTCAAAGTGCTGCACCACTTGTTTAAATTGTATACCCAAATTATCCTGTTCAGCACAGTGCCCAGTACAGCTTACCCATCCTCTTAGCCTCTGAAATGCATTTAGAGTGTCTGTCCCGGAAAACTCAGTGTCCTCCTCAACCTATGATGGCTTGCCAGACCCTGGTCCCAGAGGGTGCCTGCCTAGTGGCAAGGATGTGGTTCCGGATGTTATGGGAGAGACCAGATGGAGTGTGGCCTCTATTCCCATCCCGTATCTGTATGAACAGGTAGATTCCCTCAGCAGGTGCTTCCTGCTGATACTGGTACACATGCCAGGATCACCCATTTATACTGGAGCAGCAGTGTAAGAGCTGGGAAGTACGAAAAGCTTTTTTCTTATTAAAGTTGGAAGAGCAACCAATCTAACACATGCTTTTTGAGAGAATACAGCTACATGCATGGAAGATTATACTTGTATCACCTCTCAACATGCAGAATCACAGTTTTGTACTTAAACCAGGTATCTGTTAGGTGGATGATAAACTCTTGGCAAAGCCATTGCGAGTGCTAACTACGCACATTGTTACTAAGCACAAAAATTAAAGCTACCAAATTATGTGAGAGCCACACGAGTGGCTTACAACATATGATTAACTTGATGTTCTTAATACATCCATGAGTTCAAAAACTGATCTGTGAACATGAATAACAGTTACTAATAACTTCAAATTTCATGTTGGTCTTCATGTTATTTGCTTTAGTAAAATACTTCAAACAGCAATAACAGAAGAAGATGAAAGTTTAATTGTCATTTTAAAGCACTTAAAAGCATTAAACTCATAAAAGTGTTGTTGCTCTACTTAGTAAACTGCCAAGAAATAAAATCTGATGAACACCAGCTTTTTAGTCATGTGTGTCTACATGTATATACACACACACATATATATGAATACAGGCTGTGACCAAAGAAAACATTTATAGAAATGGCTATACAAATCAAACAAAAGAAACATTTAGTTAGTGACTAATCTGTCATGGAAGCTAATAGCAGATATCTTGGAAGAAGGTACAGGGCAGCTGTAGAATGATCCTTCCCCTCATATCTGCTCTCTGTCTCTGGCAATCAGTGGTACAAGCTTAGCTGCAGCGTTGCTGTGCCTCCTCCTCCCTCTGAACCTATCTTCAGTGGTGCCTAATTCCGTCTTAAATCCATATATACCTTTGGCCTCCACAATGCTTACAGGCAACACCCTGTAAGCTTTACAACAGCTCTCTATAAGCTCCCCACAGCAGAAATGACACTGTAAAAAAATTGAACAGTTCTATGGGGGATGCTATGACTCAACTGAAATAAATCAGAATTTTATCACTGACTTACTGAAGCTTCGATTTTCCTCCTAGTCTACTAGAAGAAGATGTCAAACTGTTATTTCTCTCTTTTGTAGGTCATAAATCACTCCATGGGCGTGAAAATCTATGCTTGTATCCTGCAGCCCAAAGAAAACAAGGTTACTCTACTATTAAAGCTGAATGCTAATTATCAGCCATTTTATTCTCTTTGTAAAAATAAATTGGAATTATTTTTTGTTAATAATTAAACAGTTTATGATGAAGAAGAATCACAAGTGCTAAGAAAGAATGTCTATTCCAAGTATTTTTAATTTTGGATTGTAATGGAATATAATTACTAAAGAGAGGAACACCCACTACATTCATAGAAGGAGCTGACCAGAAGTCTGCAATACACTGCCTCAAAGCAAAAAATAACACACATTTATAACTACTTGGACTGAACACCTGGAAAAACTTCAGGAAAAGGACCAAAAATAATTTTATTCCATGCAGTTCTAACAGAAGTTTCTTCATGAGAATCTTGTGTTGCTCAATCACAACAGCCTATGCTATCAGGTATGGAAAATCACAGCAGTACAACATCCTGATGAAGTTTGTTTAGGGATGGTGTGCATAGGAGAAAATTAAATGGAAACAGCAAAGAGGATATTCAGGTACAACACACACTGCAAATTAAATGCATTTATCATAAACTTTTCGTTTGAGTCTTCATTTACAATTTTCAGCCAATTCGTGCACTGTTCCTTATGCTCTGTATCCTCGCAAACCAGCGAGCCCTCCCCGAGGCCTCACTGTACACCTTCAGCTATCAGGGCAACTGTGCAGGGATCGGCCTCACACTCCTGGGTACTGAGAGCAGCCCACTTCGGAAAGACATAGGCTTTCACATCTTACACCTCACCTCCACAGACCAAAGCTTTACCTGCTAATAAGAATTTTTAGTCCAATTCAGGCATCCTTCTAGGCCTGCCACAGATGAACGTAAGCAGTAAGAGAAGCTAAGGAGAAATGCAGGCAGTAAAATGACTCCACTGGGATTTCCTCACAAGTACAGTGATTATCAACTTATAAACACCCTTCTCATCTACTCAGCTCGAACAGCTTGGCTTGTAGATCCAGTCCTCAGCCCTTAACTCAGCTTTCTTATTACAATTATGGGGCTCTTATATGGTAATGTCTTAACAAACTTATTCCACTTAATAAAGTAGATTCTGAGAATCAAGGTTGTTTTCACACCTTTCTTCATTCTTTTCTATGATTAGTCCAAATAAATAAATAAATAAATAAATAAATAAAATGTCACTATAAAATCTAACCAGAAAATTGACTTCCTAATGACATTTATTATTAAAAATCTTTCTAAGAACTCTGGAGTGAATAAAAAAACATTTCAAAGTACACCTCTAGTTCACACTTTCCAAGAAGAGTTTTTTCCTTACAATATGGTATATTTTGTAATGAAGTCATACTTCCCTCCCTCCTTGCACGAGAAATTTCCCTTACAAATATCACAACAAAACACGGGGGGGAAAAAAAAAAAAGAAAGAGAGCAACACCTTTTGAACATTACCAGTGTAACCCTGTTGACTACAGAAGCATACAAAATTTTAAAAAGTGAGCGAACAAAATTACTTTGGTCAAAGATAGTTTTATATATGCTAGATACAATAATTCTGTAAGAAATTGCTTATGAAAGAAAACATCCCAACTTGAGTTTTGTGAGAACATAGAGCCACCTGAAGAACATAGTCTACACAGAAGGTTGATTTTGTTCAAATTTCCTCCCCTTAATACATCCTAAAAGGCATCAGGGAAATCAAAATGACTGTACAAGCAGCAAAAATTTATTTTTCTACACAACATAGGTGCCAACATATCAGTAAGCACTACTCGGCCCCCACTATCTTGTTAGATCTTCTGTAATGAAATAAAGGAAGAAAACACAAGAAGCAGAGAGGAAGTTTCATTGTTCTTGCGGCTTCGACATTTGGTGCCGCGAACGTGACAGGCTCTCAAGCCTCTACTCAACGGCACTGCCTGCCCCAGGCCTCTGTACCAAAATGTTACTGTGCTGCAATTAAAATAATCAAACCGAGACAAAAGAGAACAAGCAAATAAATAGCGCAAACTTGTTTACGTTTCTGGCTCTGCCCTCACAGTATGAAATAAAGTCTCTTCAAACACAAACTACATTAATTTAAAAAACAATAATATTTTCCTTTCTCCCTCCTATCTCAAAGTAGCATGAGTTTTTCAAAGTCCTGAATAAAATAAACTAAGGCATTTCCTGTATGTATTTAGTTAATTATTAAACTGATTACTAAGCATGATAGTCACCACCACTATTTCAATGTGAATCCGGGAAAACACACTTTTAGCAAACTGCCAGTGCACTGCAGTAATGACCGATCATATGCATCCTCTCAACCCTGCCCTTAACTTTGGAGGCAAATTTCTAAAGCAATGACAACCAGCGCTCCTATACAAATCCAAACACTTAATTTTATCTTCTTTTTTTGTGGTCCAGGATTAGTATTACTGCTACGATTTAAGGAGAAACGCTGGGCTTAATGCTGTGTACAAGAGGAGAATAAAGTCAACAAGCCTGCAATAACTTCCCAAGCCAGGGAGACAGCATACAGTCTTCACTTTACTACAGGTAACTACCAATAACCTTTTTGAGAGGGATATTATTAGTTAATTAATCTGCAATATTAAATGCTGTCCTCCCAAGGTTAAAAGAAAGGTAAATACTGCCAAGATATTTAATGACATCATCATGCATAACCATGAGATAAATACGAGGTCTGAAGATTAACTGAATGTCATTCTGTTTACATGATCATGTACTTGTAAAGAAAATTATTAAGATTAGAGAATAGAGAAAGTTATATAACAACTACCAATGTTTCAGTGTGTTTTGTCTACTCAAGCTCTGGGTCAGAAAGAGAAAGCTTTATTGCAAAAATGTCTCACTCTGACATACTTTGTACTTTTTCATGTGCCTATAAATTACTGAATATTGAATAGTAATTACTGCAATGAAAAAGACACTCTCAGGCTCCACCTCCTCTTGACAGTGGGAAAATATAGATGGGTTTGTGTATTATTCTGGATGCCAGAAAACTTGCTTACAAAAATATTTCCTGTGCACTAAGATATATTTAGCCTCATAAACCCATAAAACTGTCACAGGCAACCACAAGTACACCTGTAGCCATTAAAATGGGGGG